>UESW01003836.1:2595036-2624051 GCA_900491605.1 Calamus simplicifolius | reverse complement strand
GGTGTCTCATTTTTCTTATTTCCGCGTCAGTTATCCCCAGGGCAGAGAATGCCAGGGCTGACGCGCTGTCCCGTGGCCACTTCGGTCGGGGACGTTGGGAAGAACGTACGTGGAGCACCTACAAGTCCCGAGCATCGAGGCCACAGATGAAGTGCTACCAGTGGAGCAGGAGCCCTCTGGATGGATGCCTACATCCGATACTTGACTGACGGCACTCCCGGGGACCCGCAGAGGCCAAGCTGCTCAGAAGGGCCCCGAGTTTCTAATGATGGACGGGAAGCTTTATCGGAGATCATTCTCATATCCGGTCCTTAGATGTGTGGGGCCAGCAGAATTAGATTACATCTCAGGGAGATCCATGAAGGCGTATGTGGGATCACCTGGGGGGCAGAGCCCTGGCAAGGCCCTCGCCAAGGGTACTTTTGGTTGACAATGAAGGAGGACGCGGCCGAGCTTGTCAAGAAGTGTGATAGCTGCCAACGTCATGCCAATATCCAGCGGCAGCCGACATCTAACCTGACCCCCCTGGTGGCACCTTGGCCCTTTGCCCAGTGGGGCATGGATATCTTGGGTCCATTTCCCCCGGCCTCCGGGCAGCGGAAGTTCCTCTTGGTGGCGGTGGACCACTTCACCAAGTGGGTTGAAGCTGAGGCTCTGGCCAAGATTACCGAGAGCAAAGTGAGATCTTTCTTCTGGAAGTCAATCATATGTCGGTTCGGGCTGCCGCGCACACTAGTCACTGATAATGGCCGGCAGTTTGACAATGCGCCTTTCCGGGAGTTCTGCTCCGAGCTGGGTATCTGTCAGAGGTTCACTTCCGTCGGGCATCCTCAAACCAACGGGGCAGCTGAAGTGATAACCGAATCATCCTCCAGGGACTGAAGTCTCGACTGGATGGCTGCAAGGGACGATGGGTGGAAGAGCTCCCCAACGTGCTATGGGCTTATCATACAACGCCACGAACCCCCACCGGCGAAACGCCGTTCAGCTTAGTCTTTGGCTCTGAGGCTGTTATTCCTGTGGAGATCGGAGCACCCAGCCCCCGGGTGGAGGCTATAGTGAAGAAGGTAACCCTGACCAACTGCGAGCCAACCTCGACCTGGTGGAGGAAGTGCGGGACAGGGCGCGGCTTCGAATGGCAGCCTACCGGCAACGGGCCGCGAAATACTACAACGCACGCGTGCGCCCCGGACGTTCCTACCAGGAGATCTAGTCCTTAGACGGGCTGAGGTCTCGAAGCCAACTGAGGGAGGCAAGCTAGCCCCTAACTGGGAGGGGCCTTACCGGATCACCGAGACGCTCGCCACGGAGCTTATAAAATTGAAGAACTTGATGGGACGCTACTCCCTAGGACGTGGAATGCGGATAACCTCCGTCGGTATTATCAGTAATATATTTCTTCTTTCATGATTAAGCAACATCCCTGTGTTCGCTTGGGTTTTCGCCCCTTGTCAATATTAACAAGTCAATTTTAGCTACCTAAATTTTCACAGAAAAGCCCGGCGCCCGTCGGCACTTAAAGCCCTGCACTAGCCAGGCACAAAGCCCAGTACCACTGGCAGAGCATGTGCCACTGGCTCTCAACAACAAAGCCCAGCGCCCCGTTACTTAAAGCCCTGCACTAGCCAGGCACAAAGCCCAGTGTACCACTAGAGCAGTGTGCCACTGGCTCTCAACAACAAAAGCCCGGCACCCCGTCGGCACTCAAAGCCCTGCACTAGCCAGGCACAAAGCCCAATGTACCACTGGCAGAGCAGTGTGCCACTGGCTCTCAACAACAAAAGCCCGACACCCGTCGGCTTAAAGCCCTGCACTAGCCAGGCACAAAGCCCAGTGTACCACTCGCAGAGCAGTGTGCCACTGGCTCTCAACAACAAAAGCTCGGCACCCCGTCGGCACTCAAAGCCCTGCACTAGCCAGGCACAAAGCCCAGTGTACCACTGGCAGAGCAATGTGCCACTGGCTCTCAACAACAAAAGCCCGGCGCCCGTCGGCACTCAAAGCCCTGCACTAGCCAGGCACAAAGCCCAGTGTACCACTGGCAGAGCAGTGTGCCACTGGCTCTCAACAACAAAAGCCCGGCGCCCGTCGGCACTTAAAGCCCTGCACTAGCCAGGCACAAAGCCCAGTGTACCACTGGCAGAGCAGTGTGCCACTGGCTCTCAACAACAAAAGCCCGGTGCCCCGTCGGCACTTAAGCCCTGCACTAGCCAGGCACAAAGCCCAGTGTACCCTGGCAGAGCAGTGTGCCACTGGCTCTCAACAAAAGCCCGGCCCCCGTCGGCACTCAAAGCCCTGCACTAGCCAGGCACAAAGCCCAGTGTACCACTGGCAGAGCAGTGCCACTGGCTCTCAACAACAAAAGCCCGGTGCCCCGTCGGCACTTAAAGCCCTGCACTAGCCAAGCACAAAGCCCAGTGTACCACTGGCAGAGCAGTGTGCCACTGGCTCTCAACAACAAAAGCCCGTGCCCCATCGGCACTCAAAGCCCTGCACTAGCCAGTCACAAAGCCCAGTGTACCACTGGCAGAGCAGTGCGCCACTGGCTCTCAACAATAAAGCCCGGCGCCCCGTCGGCACTTAAAGCCCTGCACTAAGGCACAAAGCCCGTGTACCACTGGCAGAGCAGTGTGCCACATCATGCCGGTCAAACCAAAGCTAAATCCGCGAGCATCAAGCTGCGCCAGACCAACACCAGGTCCAATACTTGACCGGGCGGCGCCTATAGCTCCGAGGATCCTACCGGCCTAATCCCCAACCAGCGGTGCCTCCGCTCCCAAGATTAACCCTACCTAGCTCTAACTCGCGGGCATGTAACTAAGCGGGTGGCGTAGGTGGGAAGGTGCCCCCTAGAATCGTCGGACGAATAGAGTCGTGGGGCCACATATCAATCAACAAAGTCAACAACAGTTCAAAAATCGTTGAAAAGGGTTTTTCATTAATAAAAGGGTATTTTCATTAACTGAAGGAGGATTACAAAACCGACATAGTCGGGCTTACAGAAGCAAGAAAAGATAGCAAGATAATGAGCGCAAACTCAAGGCTCCGCCGGTGCGGGCTCGTCGTCGGAAGGGGCCAGGTCCGACGATTGTTCTAGCTCGACCTCCAGTGCGTGGGGAAATTTAGATCCTTGGCCGCCCTCTCCTTGGTGTGCTGGAACCCGTCGAGGAACGTGGCGGCTGAAGCTTCGGCCAGGTCATCTGTGAAACGCTCAGACGACCTGTATTCCTACGAGCCCGGCAGCTCGGTCTTTCTCCGCAGCAAGGGCCTCCGCCGCGGCCCTTTCAGTCTCTGGCGACCTATCTCTTCCTTGTACCGGTCGGCCTCCTCTTTTGCCGCTCTGGCCTCCTCCGACGCCGCTCCCGCCGTTCCTCAGCCTCCCGAAGAGCCGAGGTCAGCTCCGAGATATGAATATCCCTCGCCATGACCGCACTCGGACTCGTCATCTGGGAGATTGCTGCGCGCGCGTGATTGGCCTCGGTCTCCGCCCTGCTCTCGGCGGCTCTCACCTCGTTAGCGCAGGACTCTTTGACCTTCTCCAGCCTTTCTGCTGCTTCCGCGCGGTCCTGCGCCTCCCGGAGAAGTTTCTTTCCCCCGCGGATCACCTCCCTAGCAGCCTTTAGGGAGTGCGCAATGCATGCACAAGCCCCCAAGTCAGTAAAGTATGTGTACATGAACGACAAAGGGTAAAAAACAAGAAGGTCGCTTACCCTGAACACACGGCATAAGATTCCCGGAAAAACTCGCCCGTCTTTTGGTGGCCAAGACCTTCGATGATCCTAGGATCCAGGACTGGGCCCAGGACCCCTCGGCCCAGTGGCCATCGCTCAGGGAGTCTAGGGGCGACCTGGGTACGCCCCCACCTCCCTGCCGCCTCAGGTCCCCTGGCTCTGCGTGCGGGTCGCCCCTAACTGCCCCTCGGGGGGTGGGCTGGCGGGACCGGATGGTCCCTCACCCAGTCCCTGCTAGCGCCGGATGGGGTCGCTCTCCCGGGGACCGGGAGCTCTTCGGTTGGTGCAGGCTCCCCCTACTGACTCTATGGCGGTAGCTCCCGCTGCAGCTCCCGCCTCCGGTGGAGTGTCGACCGTGAGGTCGACCTCCGCGACTGGGACGTGTTGCGGAGCCCCGGGAGGGGAGGCCAGTGCTGGAGGGGAGGCCCGGATCACCAAGCGCTTTGGAGCCGGGCTTGCTGCCCCCCGGATGGTCCTTCCCCCCCCCCTCTTCTTGGTGGCCTTTATCAACTTTGCCCTCGGAACTTTCATCGCTGCATAACCAAGTCAGGTTTTCAGAACAAAAAAAAAAAAAAAGAGAGAAGAAAAAGGAGAGAAAAGAGAAGAAAGAAAGAGAGCAGAATTTCTAGCTAAGTGCGAAAAAGACTTACCCCGATGGGAGACAAGGCCCGCCAACTCGAAGTTGTCCTCCGCTAGCAGTAGGGTGTACCGGGGAATTTCGGCGGTCAGCAATAATCCCATTGCTTCCCGATCCCCAGGCTGGACGGCCACGGTGTTCCCCCGGAGATTGGGGTCCCCCCACCGGGGCCGGACTTGGTCAATATTGGCAAAAAAGAAACGGGATTTCCACCCCTTGATTGACGAAGGCAGGAGGAGCTTCAGGACCCTATTGGGTCGGGGCTGAAACAGCCACCATCCCTTTTGGGCCCGAAGGGAGTAGAAATTGCGAAACAAACTGACCCTAGGGGTAATACCTAAGCGATGGCAGAGAATAACAAAGGCGCTAATTACGATAGGAGTTCGGGACTAGTTGGGAAGGGGTCAAAGAGTAGAAGTCAAGGAGAGTGACGAAAAAAGGATGGAAAGGGGGATGGAGGCCTACCTGCAGGCAGACCTCGTAGAAGGCTACGCGACCGGGTCGGGAGAGATAACCCGGTCATCGGGGTCGGCAGGAATAAGTCGATCTCCCGAGGGATCCGATAACGGGCCCGGATCCTTTCCAGATCCCTCGCGTCATCGAGGAGGCCACCCCCCCTGGGGATCCTCTGCCCTCGCGGAGGTCCCGACCCCCGGCCGGTGGCCCCTCAACGGGGCTCCACCGGCGGCCCGTCACCGGGCCAAAGGTACGTGGTCCTCTGAATCAAGGACCACTCGATTGGAGGAGAAGGAGAAGGAGGAGTCTGAAGCCTCACAGGGAGGACGGTCCTCAGAGCCATCCTCCGAGGTCCAGGAAGGTGAACTCATGGATGTGGCAGAAAGAGCTAACCTGGGGAGTCAAAAGAAGATCGGGTGTGAGCTTGCAGATCGCAGGAGAAACCGGGGGACAGACAGGAAGAAGACGATGGCGATAAGGCATCAGTCCGCCCTCCCCCCCTTTTTTTTAGCTAGCTTTGTTAGGTTTTCAAAATGTCCCGCCATGTCTCGTCGGCCACGCGGCTCCTTACTATACGCCAGTTTGCCTCGAGGAGCGCCCCGGCGCGTGGTGCGGCATGCCCCCGGCCAGTGGTGGGACCCTGCTGACGTCGCCGTAATGGGAAGGAATGATGATGCGCCTTTTCGCGCGAACTCCGAAGAGCCCATCCTCGTTCTCGAGGGTGATCATGGCTGGTGCAGTGTACGGAGGGCCGCCTCCTTACATCCCTCGTACCGTCCGCATAAAAGACAAGGCTGGGGATCAGCCACGTGGAGAACGCCCCTTGAGCCTCAGCGGTGGGACCCGCTTCACCCCAGGGCGAGGGGGCATCTGATATGACTTGACATGACTGATCCCAGAGTCGTCAGGAGGTAACGGGGTCACTGTCATTTCCCTACCCCCGGGACCCCCTCGGGGTCGGGGGGTGGGGCCTTCATTTCTTAACCCCGGAGCCCCCACCGGCCTCGGGGTTCACCGTCATTCCTCCACCCCGGCACCCCCTCGGGGTCGGGGGAGGTCATCATTTCTTAACCCCGAGACCTCCACCGGTCTCGGGTGCACCGTCATTCCTCCACCCCGGCATCCCCTCGGGGTCGGGGGAGGTCATCATTTCTTAACCCCGAGACCCCACCGGTCTCGAGGTGCACCGTCATTCCTCCACCCCGGCACCCCCTCGGGGTCGAGGGAGGTCATCATTTCTTAACCCCGAGACCTCCACCGGTCTCGGGGTGCACCGTCATTCCTCCACCCCGGCACCCCCTCGGGGTCGGGGGAGGTCATCATTTCTTAACCCCGAGACCCCCACCGGTCTCGGGGTGCAGTCGGGGGGGGGGTCATCAACGGTCAACACGTAACTCAACTGCCAAGGAAAACAGCAATATCAGGTGGCACGGCACTTATACATGATTTTCAGCACATGACCATGCCTCGCCGCAGCGTACCATTCAGCACTTTCATGATTGAGCCCCGTTACGGAGGGCCATGCCTCATAACGGTGTTTAGCGCGTTGCATGTCCCTGTACATGGCCATACCTTACTGCGGCGTACGGCACGCTACTGCTTGCAACTGTGCTTGGTCCCATCAGCTGGCGGTGCGCACTGCATGCCTTCGCGGCCGTTGGACACGTAAAATATCATATCCACAAAGGGTACGGGAATGTCTCCGGCGCGTACGGCTATAGTACGGGGCAATCTACTCAGATTGTGGGATAAGGTATTCAAGCCAATATAAGGACGGGAGCTAGCGCGGTAAGTGGGATCTGAACTCTGGTTTTTCTGAGCTTTCTTCCTTCCAGCAAAAACCCTAACCGCCTCAGCTCCTCTTCGCTGGAGCGGTTCCTTGTCTGAACCCAAGCCACTAACTTGATCGTCGGAGGGTCCCCACCGGTGCCACCGGTTCCCGGGGACTTTTCTTGCAGGATTCCCAGGAGCGAGACGTCCGTTTTTCCCCGACGTTCGAAGGAGGGACTGGCGTCATCAGGTATACCTTATGGAACGTATATTATCAGACTAATTTGCTAGATGATGTTGCTTGTCTTACAAGCCTTTTCATATAATTCCACATGCCTAGCACAACCCCAACACAAACTTTGTCCTCCAAGACCAGAGAGAGCTAGAATTTATGCAAATGTATGTAAAAATTCTCTACAAAATTTATAGGTAAAGAGGAACTTTATTAAGACTAGAGAATCTACAGAGGATTCAAACTCCTAGTTTCATTCAAATTCCATTTAACATAAGTATTAGATAGGAAGGACTAGCCATTTTATCTTTATCCCCTACAACCCATGTGGAAGTCTTGCAAGTCTTTGGTTGGGTGCAAAATCTAACTCTAAGTTTAACAACTTCTACCCATCCACAATGGATGTTACTCCCTTCATGTGTTCTTTTAATATCTCTAACACTCACTCTTCCTATAGGTAATAGAGAACGTGACTAGATAAAGAGTACTCAAAGCAATATTGCTATATTAAGTCATCATTGATTAACATATTATAGCACCCTTAAAATATTATGCATTACCTAGATTATCTAACTACATAAGATGAACAAGTGCCTATAATCTCTTTTGAGGCATCTTAGAGCATCGCTTGACCTCTTATATTAATTCTTGTGCTTCTGGTTATCATGCACAATAAATAAGGGTAATTGTCTGGGATATGAGCTACAAAATCAAGGTGTAATGTCAGACTATCTTTCTTGATCCTGATATTAGTTCATCTTGACCCAATAACTTTGCTAGATATTCTTTATGAGATCGCATCAATCATGATCTTAAGATATATGCTAAGTTAATAATATTGAATCATAAAAACATGACATTATTCCATGCCAAAACGCATATAAAAGTTAGGACTGACATAGTGACAAAGAGGAAATCAATTGTGTCACTCTCCTAAAATATTGATTCTAGCACATATGGTATGAAATGTTTATTATGATTGAGCCTACTCTACAAGAAGTATCACTCTCAATGTTGTATAAATCTTGTTCTTGTCACCACATAAGCTATTAACCTGAGTAGCCATGGTACATTAGCTCACGAAGAGCCTTACCTAAGCACTGACATTCAACACTTAATTAAGCTCAATATGGTTGTAGAGGACTCACATATCCGACTCTCCTAAGTTTCATCTTAAATTAATTAAGGTGACATATGTATTCTTTATGACCACTTAGGTGCTAAAGCATTAATATTTTCACTAGAACCGTAGAATTGCAACTTCTTTCATCTCATCCTACTCTTTATCATAATGGTAGGGTGATCGTCCATACAAGTGGATCAAATGCATCCAAATTGTAAGATTCAACATGGGAGTCTTATCAGACACATTAAAGACAAAAACAAGCTTAGGGCTCTGATACCAATAAAGTAGGATGTTGGATACATACCTTATGCAATGTATATTGCAAACCCACTTGATGAATGATTTTGCTTGTCTTTCAAGCCTCTTCACATTACTCCATGCACCTAGCACAATCCCAATATGAAATTTATCTTCCATAAGGGATACTAGGATGCTCCTTGATGTTCATGGCATAAAACCAAGAGGCTATGGTGATGGCTTTGAAGTGTGAAAGAGAGAAGAAAGAGAGAAAGAGAAAAGAGTTAGAATTTTTACAAATATCCATAGGAATTCTCTATAAAATTTATAGATAAAGAAGAGCTTTTTAATGGGCAAAGAATTCATAAAGGATTTAAACTCGTAGTCTTATTCAAACTCCATTTAGGATAAGAATTAAATAGGATGAACTAATCATAGACTAATCATTTAATCTTTATCTCTCGACAACACATGTGGATGCCCTATGGATTTACAAAACCCAACCCTAAGTCCAATACCCCTTTTATTTCTTTTTTTTTTCTTTCATTCACTTGTACTTTTTGCCCGTAAATAAATAAATTGTGCCTTAGAAACACAAGGACCATAAATGATGAATGAAGCGGAGCATAAGAGATAATTTTCAACATGTGGAAGATAACTAAAGAGTCGAAAGCAAGACTAAGAATAAAAATTAGATGGATCTTATTCTATAATAATGATGTAGCCTGAATTTGGTGTTGTCTCAAAGCAACAACACTAAATTGAAGAAGAGATTTAAAATGATGAAACCAATATGGCCAACGATAGAAACCTTCTCAGGCATAGAGACTTCAAAGATGGCTTAGAGTTCTCTAAGGCTTTAAGATTTCTCAAATGAAAATAGAGATAGAAGAAAAATGATGAAACATATCAGATTGAATTAAATCTCCCCTTTTTATGGCTAGCATGGTGTCTACTAGTTGGTTTAGAATTCTATGGTGATTGGAACTCTGTTTTGTCTTAAAATTTTTTAGCGATTCACCGAATGAGCACTAACATAGTGTTAACCTCTTCAACCGAGATGGATGGCCATGTTCCAACCCGTTATTGATCAATAAAGGTTTGCCTCATCAAACAACATTTTTTTTTAAGGAGCTACGTGGAATGCTCCTTGCTTCTGAAATACTTCATTTTGTATCCATTTAATGTATGGATTACAAAAAAACTACATGTTGCTTTATGCTGCTTATTGGTTTGGCTGGTAAGTTATGCACACATCCAACTTGAAATGACTGATCCCGCGTCGTCAGGATAAAAGGTAACGGCGGCTAATGACCCCGAGACCCCCATCGGTCTCGGGGGCACCGGCTTTTCCCCACCCCCGGGACCCCTTTCGGTCTAGGGGTGGGGTCATCATCTCTTGACCCCGAGACCCCCACCGGTCTTGGGGTGCACCAGCATTTTCCCTCCCCCGGGATCCCTTCCGGTCTAGGGGTGAGGTCATCATCTCTTGACCCCGAGACCCCACCGGTCTCGGGGTGCA
The DNA here is from genome assembly GCA_900491605.1 of Calamus simplicifolius. Lineage (NCBI taxonomy): Eukaryota > Viridiplantae > Streptophyta > Magnoliopsida > Arecales > Arecaceae > Calamus > Calamus simplicifolius. The sequence goes on along the minus strand of UESW01003836.1, from coordinate 2,614,340 downwards.
CCGGCATTTCCCCACCTCCGGGATCCCTTCCGGTCTCGGGATGGGGTCATCATCTCTTGACCCCGAGACCCCACCGGTCTCGGGGTGCACCAGCATTTCCCCACCCCCGGGACCCCTTTCGGTCTAGGGGTGGGGTCATCATCTCTTGACCCCGAGACCCCCACCGGTCTCGGGATGCACCGGCTTTTCCCCAACCCTGGGACCCCTTCCGGTCTAGGGGTGGGGTCATCATCTCTTGACCCCGAGGCCCCCACCGATCTCGGGGTGCACCGGCATTTCTCCACCCCCGGACCCCTTCCGGTCTCAGGGTGGGGTCATCATCTCTTGACCCCGAGACCTCCATCGGTCTCGGGGTGCACGGCATTTTTCCACCCCGGGACCCCTTCCGGTCTCGGGGTGGGGTCATCATCTCTTGACCCCGAGACCCCCACCGGTCTCGGGGTGCACCGGCATTTCCCCACCCCCGGGACCCCTTCCGGGGTGGGGTCATCATCTCTTGACCCCGAGACCCCCACCGGTCTCGGGGTGCACCGGCTTTTCCCCACCCCGGGACCCTTCCGGTCTAGGGGTGGGGTCATCATCTCTTAACCCCGAGACCCCCACCGGTCTCGGGGTGCACCGGCATTTTCCCACCCCCGGGACCCCTTCCGGTCTCGGGGTGGGGTCATCATCTCTTGACCCGAGACCCCACCGGTCTCGGGGTGCACCGGCATTTCCCCACCCCCGGGACCCCTTCCGGTCTCGGGTGGGGTCATCATCTCTTGACCCCGAGACCCCCCCGGTCTCGGGGTGCACCAGCATTTCCCCACCCCCGGGACCCCTTCCGGTCTAGGGTGGGGTCATCATCTCTTGACCCCGAGACCCCCCCGGTCTCGGGGTGCACCGGCATTTCCCCACCCCCGGGACCCCTTCCGGTCTCGGGGTGGGGTCATCATCTCTTGACCCCGAGACCCCCACCGGTCTCGGGGTGCACCGGCATTTCCCCACCCCCGGGACCCCTTTCGGTCTCGGGGTGGGGTCATCATCTCTTGACCCCGAGACCCCCACCGGTCTCGGGGTGCACCGGCATTTCCCCACCCCCGGGACCCCTTCCGGTCTCGGGGTGGGGTCATCATCTCTTGACCCCGAGACCCCCACCGGTCTCGGGGTGCACCGGCATTCCCCACCCCCGGGACCCCTTCCGGTCTCGGGGTGGGGTCATCATCTCTTGACCCCGAGACCCCCACCGGTCTCGGGGTGCACCGGCATCTCCCCACCCCCGGGACCCCTTCCGGTCTCAGGGTGGGGTCATCAGCGATTGGCATGCAGTTCAATCGTCGAAGAAATGACGACTTCAGGCCGCACGGCGCACCCACGTGACTCTCAGTACGCCCGTGATTGCACCCCGTTACGGAGGGCCATACCTCATAACGGCGTATGGTGCATTGCATGTCCCTGTGCATGGCCATGCCTCACTACGGCGTACGATTCGCTACCACTTGCGACTGTGCTCGGTCATATCATCCGACGGCGCGCACTGAATGCCTTCGCGGCTGTTGGACACGTATGACATCACGTCGGCAAGCGGTACGGGATGTCTCCGGCACGCGCAGCGATGGTACGACGGTGATCTTCCGAAACAGTAAGATAGGATATTCGGACAGGTATAAAAGCACGTGCTCGCGCTGTAAGTAGGGATCTGAACTCTGGTTTTCTGAGCTTTCTTCCTCCCAGCAAAACCCTAACCGCCTCAGTTCTTTTCCGCTGAGCGGTTCTTTGTCTGAGCCCAAGTGACTGACTTGATCGTCGGAGGGTCCCTACCGGTATCGCCGGTCTCCGGGGACTTTTCTTGCAGGGCTCCGAGGAGAAGGACGTCCGTCTTCCCCGCGTTTGAGGAAGGTGACTTGGCGTCATCAGATTGGCGCGCCAGGAAGGGGGGTGTAAGAAAGACGTCGAGCCAGCAGCTTACCTTTCTTTCTTCCAAGACTCTGGCAGCTCATGGTCCAGGAAGATCGCACTGCCCGGACGCAGGTCCAGGGAGTTCTCAGCGCGGTCGCTGTCTGGGGGCAGCAGCACTGGGGCCGGTCCACCCGCGGAGCCAGCCCCTCGGCTCTTGCACCCAGTATCTTCTCGATGGCCGGATGCCTCGTGTCGACTCTCTGGGGGCCAGAGGCGACAGTCGGCCTCCCTTGTCTCGCCGCATCATGGAGGAGACCAGGTTCCGACTAGATCCATCTGGACCATTTGGAGAGCTATAAGGTACTCATGCAAGTCACTGATTCACTTAACTCTGAAGAACTCGAGCAGCCACGAAGCATCGACTCCTTCCGCCAGTTGGAGACTGCCCTGCCGGAAGATCCCGACGGACAGCCGTTCCGAGCCTTTGCTGCCCGGTTGCAGCGGTCTACAACCTGGAAGACTCGGTGGCTTGGCGGCGTATTCTCTTGGCTCTTACTCCGCTGACCAGAAGTACAGGACGGCCGACTTGGCAGTGCAGGAAGCCGACCCAGAGCCTGCAGAAGTCCGCCCCAGGAGGCCCGAGCCTCCTCGCCGGCCAGACAACCGTCCTCGACCCCCTGCACCGAGACGGACCCTACACCCCATTGCTCGCCCCAATATCTCAGATCCTGCTCGAGATTGAAGGGGAGTCTTATCTGCAGCGCCCTCCTCCCATCAACCCGAAGATCCCCCGGAACAAGAACCTCTACTGCCGCTACCACCGGGACCATGGCCACGACACCGACGATTGCCGTCAGCTGAAGAAGGCTATTGAAGACCTTATTCAGCGGGCCACCTGGGAAAGTTCGTTCAGAGGAGTAACCCGGGAGCTCCTGGCCCATCAGCGCCCTCGCCGCCGGTGATCGACAATGCCCCGACGGAGAAGACGGTGGCGATGATTTCCTGGGGGGCAGGAGGCCCGTCGAAGAAACCAAGGGGGGAGGGGGAGCTGAAACTGTAATTCCTTTTTTCGAAAAGGACTTGGACGGGGTTGTAAATAAGGATGATGATAGCGTCGTCGTATCCATGACGATCGCTAAGCACCCTGTAAAAAGAATCTTAGTTGACAGTGGGAGCTCCGTAGATGTTTTAAACTACGATGCCTTTGTTCGTATGAACTTGTCGCATGATCTGCTTCGACCTGTCGCCACGCCTTTGATGGGGTTCACAGGAGATTCCGTGAAGGTTGAAGGGGAAATCACTCTTCCCGTAACGGCTGGTACGGCTCCGTGCCAAAGCACTGTTCTCATGAAGTTCTTGGTGGTTCGTGTGCCCCTCGCATACAATGCGATCCTCGGGAGGCCTGGGCTCAACCTCTTGGATGCCATCATATCCACCAAGCGGCTCCTCGTGAGGTTCCCAACCAGCAGAGGGGTCGGCGAGATGCGAGGAGAGCAGGGTCTACCGGCACTTTGCTATCACTTGGCCCCTAGCCCTCAAGAGACGGCACCTGCACCGGCACCTGAGGCGCTTGACCCGCGAGACTTGGAAAAAGGGGGGAGCCGGCCGAGCGGCTGCTCACTTTCCCCCTCGGGGAGGACCCCGCACGGATGGTCCGGGTTGGAGCCTTACTTCCGGAGGAAGCTCGTGACCGACTCCTTACCTTCCTGCGGGTCAACGCCGACGTCTTCGCATGGTCAGCGTCCGACATGCCGGGATTCCGGAGGAGGTGATTACGCACCAGCTTAACATTCGGCCGGGGTGCCGGCCCGTCAGGCAGAAGAAAAGGAGTTTTGCCCCTGACCGACAGAAGGCCGTTGATGAGGAGGTGCGGAAGCTGCTGGCGGCTGGTCACATCCGCGAGGTGCGTTACCCGGACTGGCTAGCGAATGTCGTAATGGTTCGCAAGGCCAGCGGAAGCTGGAGGATGTGCGTGGATTTCACCGACCTCAACAAGGCGTGCCCCAAGGACAGCTTCCCGCTGCCCCGAATCGACCAGCTGGTGGACGCCACCTCCGGGCATGAGACTCTCAGTTTCATGGATGCGTTCTCGGGTATAACCAAATCAAGATGAGCCCGGCGGATGAAGAAGCAACTTCCTTTATCACAGAGAAGGGGATTTATTGTTACAGGGTGATGCCTTTTGGATTGAAAAACGCCGGGGCCACTTATCAAAGATTAATGAACAAGGTCTTTGAGGACCAGCTAGGGCGCAACATGGAGGTTTATGTGGATGACATGCTGACCAAGAGCACCAGTGCGGCGGACCATGTAGCTGACCTCGAGGAGACTTTCAACAACTTGCGTCGGTATCGGATGAAGCTCAACCCCCACAAATGCGCCTTTGGAGTAGCAGCAGGCAAGTTCCTGGGTTTTATGGTGACCCAGCGAGGGATTGAAGCCAACCCCGACAAGATTAGGGCTATCCTGGAGATGAGGCCCCCAGCCAATAAGAAGGAAGTGCAGCGCCTAACGGGGAGGGTGGCGGCCTTGAGTCGTTTCATGTCAAGGTCGGCAAAGGTGCCTGCCCTTCTTTAAGGCGCTGCGCAAGGTCAACGGCTTCGAATGGACAAAGGAGTGTCAGGGCTCCTTTGAGGAGTTGAAGCAGTTTCTCTCCACTCCTCCGCTGTTGTCCAAGCCTGAAAATGGAGAGGAGCTCTTTTTATATCTAGCCGCTTCCCCCGAGGCTGTCAGCTCCGTACTCGTGCGCATGGATGCCGACGGGGCCCAGAAGCCAATCTATTACACCAGCAAAGTACTCCATGACGCCGAGACCAGGTATTCGAGAACCGAGAAGATTATCTTCGCCTTGGTGGTCTCTACTCAGCGCCTCCGGCCTTACTTCCAAGCCCATCCCATCGTGGTGCTTACGGACCAGCCCCTTCGAGCTATCTTATCTCGCCCCGACACCTCCGGTCGTTGGCCAAGTGGGCCATTAAGCTAAGTGAGTTCGATCTGTCCATCCGGCCAAGGTCAGCCATGAAGTCTCAGGTGTTGGCGGATTTCCTGGTCGAGTGTTCCTGGACCGAGAGGGATATGGAGGGGGTGCGACCGGAGGAGTGTGTGGACTCTCCCTCATCTGAGGAGGCGGAGGACTGGATCCTGCATGTGGATGGAGCGGCAAACTCTCAAGGAAGCGGAGCCGGACTCATTCTCGCGAGCCCAGAGGGAGACGTAGTGGAGTACGCTCTCAGATTCCAGTTCCCAGCAACTAATAATCAGGCGGAGTACGAAGCCTTGCTAGCGGGGATGAGGTTAGCTGAGGGGCTAGGCGCTGGGCGTTTGAGGGCCTTCACGGACTCTCAACTTGTTTCTGGACAGATCACCGGGGAGTACGAAGCTAGGGACCCAACCATGTCCCGATACTTGAGCAAGGTGCGGTCCCAGGCGTCTTTTTCTCTTACTTCCGCGTCAGCTATATCCCCAGGGCGGAGAATGCCAGGGCTGATGCATTGTCCCGTCTGGCCACTTCGCCGACGGGACGTTGGGAAGGACATATGTGGAACACCTACAAGTCCCGAGCACCGAGGCCGTGGATGAAGCGTTGCCGTGGAGCAAGAGCCCTCCTGGATGGATGCCTACATCCGGTATTTGACTGACGGTACTCTCCCGGAGAACCCCGCTGAGGCCAAGCTGCTCAGGCGGAGGGCCCCGAGATTCTTGATGATGAACGGGAAGCTTTATCGGAGATCCTTCTCATACCCAGTTCTCAGGTGCGTGGGGTCGGTGAATCAGATTACATCCTCAGAGAGATCCACGAAGGTATATGCGGGAGTCACCTGGGGGGCAGAGCCCTAGCCTACAAGGCCCTGCGCCAAGGGTACTTCTGGCTGACGATGAAGGAAGACGCCTGAGCTTGTTAAGAAATGTGATAGCTGCCAACGTCACGCTAATATCCAGCGACAGCCGACGTCTCACCTGACCCCCTTGGTGGCACCTTGGCCCTTCGCCCAGTGGGGCATGGATATCCTGGGACCATTTCCCCGGCCTCCGGACAGCGAAAGTTCCTCTTGGTAGCGGTGGATCACTTCACCAAGTGGGTTGAAGCCGAGGCCTTGGCCAAGATTACCGAAAGCAAAGTGAGATCCTTCTTCTGGAAGTCCATCATATGTCGGTTTGGACTGCCGCACACATTAGTCACTGATAACGGCCGGCAATTTGACAACGCGCCCTTCCGGGAGTTCTGCTCTGAGCTGGGTATCTGTCAGAGGTTCACTTCCGTCGGGCATCCTCAAACCAACGGGGCAGCCGAAGTGACTAATCGGATCATTCTCCAGGGGCTGAGATCTCGGCTAGATGGCTGCAAGGGGCGATGGGTGGAGGAGCTCCCCAACGTGCTATGGGCCTACCACACAACGCCGCGAGCCCCCACCGGCGAAACGCCGTTCAGCTTAGTCTTTGGCTCTGAAGCTGTTATTCCGGTAGAGGTTGGGCACCAAGCCCTCGGGTGGAAGCTACAGCGAGGAAGGTAACCCTGACCAACTGCGAGCCAACCTCGACCTGGTGGAGGAGGTGCGAGATCGGGCGCGGCTTCGAATGGCGGCCTACCGGCAGCGGGCCGCAAAGTACTACAACGCTCGTGCGCCCCCGGACGTTCCTGCCAGGAGATCTGGTCCTTCGACGGGCTGAGGTCTCGAAGCCAGCTGAGGGAGGCAAGCTAGCCCCAAATTGGGAGGGGCCTTACCGGATCGCCGAACACTCCGCCACGGAGCTTATAAAATTGAAGAACTTGATGGGACGCCACTCCCTAGAACATGGAATGCAGATAACCTTCGTCGGTATTATCAGTAATGTATTCCTCCTCTCATGTCAAGTATCACCCCTGTATTCACTTGGGTTTCCACCCCTCATTCAATATTAACGAGATTCAATTTTAGCTACTGAAATCTTTTCACAGAAAAGCCCTGCACCAGCCAGGCATGAAGCCCAGTGTACCACTGGCAGAGCGGTGTACCACCGGCTCTCAGCAACAAAAGCCCGACCCTGGTCGGCACTAAAGCCCTGCACCAGCCAGGCATAAAGCCCAGTGTACCACTGGCAGAGCGGTGTACCACCGGCTCTCAGCAACAAAAGCCCGACCCTGGTCGGCACCAAAGCCCTGCACCAGCCAGGCATAAAGCCCAGTGTACCACTGGCAGAGCGGTGTACCACCGGCTCTCAACAACAAAAGCCCGACCCTGGTCGGCACCAAAGCCCTGCACCAGCCAGGCATAAAGCCCAGTGTACCACTGGCAGAGCAGTGTACCACTGGTTCTCAATAAAAGCCCGACCCTGGTCGGCACCAAAGCCCTGCACCAGCCAGGCATGAAGCCCAGTGTACCACTGGCAGAGCGGTACCACCTCTCTTAGCAACAAAAGCCCGACACCCGTCGGCACCTAAAGCCCTGCACCAGCCAGGCATAAAGCCCAGTGTACCACTGGCAGAGCGGTGTACCACCGGCTCTCAGCAACAAAAGCCCGACCCTGGTCGGCACCAAAGCCCTGCACCAGCCAGGCATGAAGCCCAGTGTACCACTGGCAGAGCGGTGTACCACCGCTCTCAGCAACAAAAGCCCGACCCTGGTCGGCACCAAAGCCCTGCACCAGCCAGGCATGAAGCCAGTGTACCACTGACAGAGCGGTGTACCACCGTCTCTCAGCAACAAAAGCCCAACACCCATCGGCGCCCAAAGCCCTGCGCTAGCCAGGCACGAAGCCCGACACCCGTCGGCACCTAAAGCCTCGCACCGGCTAGGCATCAAGCCCCGCCTCGGACGGCACAAGAAGCTTTGGGCTTGCTGAACTTAAAGCCCGACACCCGACAGCACAAAGTCCCGCCGGTCATAAAAGCCAACCCCCGTAGGCACCAAAAGCCACGCGCCTATTTAGTACAAGGTCCAACACTCGGCAGGGCATTGCGCCGATGGCCTCGAGGAGCCCGTCTACCTAACTGACTGCCGGCGTTTTCGCTCCGAAAAACCTACCCTCCCTGGTCCTAACTTTCGGGTCTAAACAGCTGGGGCGGAATAGCTCGAGTTGAGAGTTGTCCCCCGGTGCTATCGGAACTAATGGGATCACAGGGCTACGTGTTGTCAATCGACGAAGTTCATGATAAGACATAATGCATCTTGAAGAATGTTTTCATTAATTGGAAGGGACTACAAAATGCCGACGTTGTCGGACTTGTAAAAAAGAAAGAACAAAACAACAAGAGTGCGAGCTCACGGCTCTGCCGGTGCGGGCTCATCATCAGAAGGGGCCAAGTCAGACAAACGCTCCAGCTCAACCTCCAGGGTCTGGGGGAAGTTCAGGTCCCTGGCCACCTTCTCCTTGCCATGCTGGAACCCGTCAAGGAATACAGCCGCCGAGGCTTCGGCCAGGTCGTCTGTGAAGCGCCCGGACGCCTTGTACTCCTCTATGAGCCCAGCGGCCCGGACCTTCTCTGCAGCAAGGGCTTCCGTTGCAACCCTTTCGGCCTCCCGGGCGCGGCTCACCTCCTCTTTGGACCGGCTGACTTCCTCTTTCGCCGCTCGCGCCTCTTCTGTCGCCGCACCCGCTTGACCTTCGGCCTCCTGGAGGGCTGAGGTTAGCTCAGAGATATGCATGTCCCTGGCCATAAATCATTCTCAGCCTCCGTCATTTGGAGGAGCGCTGCGCGCGCACGGTTGGCTTCAATCTCCGCCCGGCTCTCGGCGGCCTTTACCTCGCTCGCCCAGGCGCTTCTGGCGACTCCAGCGCCTTCTCGGCCACCTCCGCACGGCACTGAGCGTCCTCGACCTCCTTCTGCGTCTCCCGCAGGAGGACCTTCCCATTGCGCATTGCCTTCCTGCGGCCCTTAGGGAGTATGCAATCTGCGCGCGTAAGCTCCAGGTCAGCTGAAGGAAGGGAATAAAAGGTAAAGGGCAAAAAGATCACTTACCCTGACGACAGTGGCATAGGAGTCCTGGAAGAATGCGCTCGCTTTCTGGTGACTGAGGTCCTCCAGGATCTCTGGAACAAAGATCGGGCCCAAGACTCGCTCTGCCCAACGACCGTCGTTCAGGGAGTCTCGGGGTGGCCCGGGCTCGCCCCCACCTCGCTCCGTCATTTCAGCTGTCCCCGGTTCGGTGCGTGGGCCGCTCCTGGGCAACCCCTCAGGGGGTGGACTCACGGGACCAGATGGTCCCTCACCCCAATCCCTAGTGGCATCCGGCGGGGTCGGTCCCCCAGGAGCCGGGCTCTTCGGTCAATATGGGCCCCTCCGTGGCTGGCTCCTCAACGGTGACTCCCGCAGTTGTCCCCATCCCTGGTGGAGTGTCAGCCGTGAGGTCAACCTCCGGACAGCCGGGACATCTTGCGGAGCCAGGGGGGAGACTTGAGCCAGTGGGAAGGCCCGAGCCATCGGACGCTTCGGGGCTGGGGCCTGCTGACCCCTAGATGGTCCTTCCCGGGCCCTCTTCTTGGAGGCAGCCCTCAGCAGTTTTGCCGCCGGTATCTTCATGGCTGCATAGCATCAATTGAGCTTTAAAAAAAAAAAAAAGAGAGAAAAGAGAGAGAGAGCGGGAGAGAAGCGAATTTTTTAGCTAAGGTGGAGAGGACTTACCCCGGTGGGAGATGAGACCCGCCGACTCCAGGTTATCCTCCGACAGCAACAGGGTGTATCGGGGGATCTCGATGGCCAACAATAGCCCCAACGCCTCCCGGTCCCCAGGGTGGATGGCGACGGCGTTCCCCCGGAGGTCGGGGTCTCCCCACTGGGGCCTGACTTGTCAACATTCACAAAAAAGAAATGGGATTTTCATCCCTTAATCGAAGAAGGAAGAAGGAGTTTTAGGACCCGATTGGGTCGGGGCAGGAATAGCCACCAGCCCTTTTGAGCCCGAAGGGTGTAGAAAGATCGAAAAAGGCTGATTCGGGGGGTAATGTTCAGGCGATAGAAAGGATGACAAAGGCACAGATGACGCGATAGGAGTTTGGACTAATTGAGAGGGGGCCAAGGAATAGTAGTTAAGGAGGTTGACAAAAAAGGGCGGAAAGGGTGGGCGGAGACCTGCCTTTAGGCATATCTCATAGAGGGCCACCCGACCGGGTCAGGAGGAAATGACCCTATCGTCGGGAGTTGGCAAGAAAAGCTCAACGTCCCGGGGGACCCGATAACGGGCTCGGATTTTTTTCAAATCCAGCCGCGTCATCGTGGAAGCCGTCCCCTCTGGGGACCCCTCCGCCGTCGAGGAGGCGCCGGCCTTCGACCGGCGGCCCCTCGATGGGGCTACACCGGTGGCCCGTCGCTGGGCCAGGGGGACGTGGTCCTCTGAATCAGAGGACCACTCAATCGAAGGGGAAGGAGCAGGAGAGGTACGGTACCTCTTGGAAGGAGGACGATCCTCAGAACCGTCCTCCGAGGTCCAGAAAGGAGAACTCATGAGCAGAGGGACAGAAGTCTAGGATGGGGAAAGAGCTGACCTGGAAGGGAGGAAATCAGACGCAGGCCCGCAGGTTGCAGGGGAGGTCGGAGCGTAGGAGCAGAAGGAGACGATGACAAGAGAAGCGGTATGGCGTCAATTCAACTCCTCACTTAGCTTTAGCAGGTTTTCAAATCATCCGCCATGTCTCGTCGACCACATGGCCCCTTGCCATAGGCTGGCTCGCCTCGAGGGACACCCCAGCGCATGGCACGGCACGCCCCGGCCAATGGTGGGACCCCGCTGACGTCGCCGTAAGGAAAGGTAATGATGATGCGGCTTTTCGCGCAAACTTCGAAGAGCTAGTCCTCTCTCTCGAGGTCGATCGTGGCGGGCACAGCGTACGGAAGGGCCGCCTCCTTATATTTCCCAGGCCGTCCGCATAAAAGATGAGGACGGGATCAGCCACGTGGAAAACACCCCTTGCGCCTCAACAGCGGGACCCGCTTCACCCCAAGGGTGAGGGGCATCTGATATGACTGATCCCGCGTCGTCAGGATAAAAGGTAACGGCGGCTAATGACCCCGAGACCCCCACCGGTCTCGGGGTGCACCGGCTTTCCCCACCCCCGGGACCCCTTCCGGTCTAGGGGTGGGATCATCATCTCTTGACCCCGAGACCCCCACCGGTCTCGGGGTGCACCGGCTTTTCCCTCCCCCGAGACCCCTTTCGGTCTAGGGGTGAGGTCATCATCTCTTGACCCCGAGACCCCCACCGGTCTCGGGATGCACCGGCATTTCCCCACCTCCGGGATCCCTTCCGGTCTCGGGGTGGGGTCATCATCTCTTGACCCCGAGACCCCCACCGGTCTTGGGGTGCACCGGCATTTCTCCACCCCCGGGACCCCTTCCGGTCTAGGGGTGGGTCATCATCTCTTGACCCCGAGACCCCCACCGGTCTCGGGGTGCACCAGCTTTCCCCACCCCCGGGACCCCTTCCGATCTAGGGGTGGGGTCATCATCTCTTGACCCCGAGGCCCCCACCGATCTCGGGGTGCACCGGCATTTCCCCACCCCGGGACCCCTTCCGGTCTCGGGGTGGGATCATCATCTCTTGACCCGAGACCCCCACCGATCTCGGGGTGCACCGGCATTTCCCTACCCCCGGAACCCCTTCCGGTCTTGGGGTGGGGTCATCATCTCTTGACCCCGAGACCCCCCATCGGTCTCGGGGTGCACCGGCTTTTCCCCACCCCCGGGACCCCTTCCGGTCTAGGGGTGGGGTCATCATCTTGACCCCAAGACCCCACCGGTCTCGGGGTGCACCGACTTTTCCCCAACCCCCGGAACTCCTTCCGATCTAGGGGTGGGGTCATCATCTCTTGACTCTGAGACCCCCACCAGTCTCGGGGTGCACCGGCATTTCCCCACCTCCAGGACCCTTCCGGTCTCGGGGTGGGTCATCATCTCTTGACCCCGAGACCCCCACCGGTCTCGGGGTGCACCGGCATTTCCCCACCCCCGGGACCCCTTCCGGTCTCGGGGTGGGGTCATCATCTCTTGACCCCGAGACCCCTTCCGGTCTCGGGTGCATCGGCATTTCCCCACCCCCGGGACCCCTTTCGGTCTTGGGGTGGGGTCATTATCTCTTGACCCCGAGACCCCTTCCGGTCTCGGGATGCACCGGCTTTTCCCCACCCCCGGGACCCCTTCCGGTCTAGGGGTGGGGTCATCATCTCTTGACCCCGAGACCCCACCGGTCTCGGGGTGCACCGGCTTTTCCCCACCCCTGGGACCCCTTTCGGTCTAGGGGTGGGGTCATCATCTCTTGACCCCGAGACCCCCATCAGTCTCGGGGTGCACCGGCATTTCTCCACCCCCGGGACCCCTTCCGGTCTCGGGGTGGGGTCATCATCTCTTGACCCTGAGACCCCCATCGGTCTCAGGGTGCACAGGCACTTCCCCACCCCCGGGACCCCTTCCGGTCTCGGGGTGGGGTCATCATCTCTTGACCCCGAGACCCCCCACCGGTCTCGGGGTGCACCGGCATCTCCCCACCCCTGGGACCCCTTCCAGTCTCAGGGTGGGGACATCAGCGTTGGCATGCAGTTCAATCGTCGAGAGAAATGACGACTTCAGGCCGCACGATGCACCCACGTGACTCTTAGTACGCCCGTGATTGCACCCCGTTACGGAGGGTCATACCTCATAACGACGTATGGTGCATGGCATGTCCCTGTGCATGACCATGCCTCACTACGGCGTACGATTCGCTACCACTTGCGACTGTGCTCGGTCATATCATCCGACGGCGCGCACTGAATGCCTTCATGGCTGTTGGACACGTATGACATCACGTCGGCAAGCGGTACAGGATGTCTCCGGCACGCGCAGCGATGTTACGACGGTGATCTAAGATAGGATATTCGGACAGGTATAAAAGTACGTGCTCGCGTGTAAGTAGGGATCTAAACTCTGATTTTCTGAGCTTTCTTCCTCCCAGCAAAACCCTAACCGCCTCAGTTCTTTTCCGTTGAGCGGTTCTTTGTCTGAGCCCAAGTGACTGACTTGATCGTCGGAGGGTCCTTACCGGTATCGCCGGTCTTCGAGAACTTTTCTTGCAGGTCTCCGAGGAGAAGGACGTCCGTCTTTCCTGGCGTTTGAGGAAGGTGACTTGGCGTCATCACAACTGGTTATTTCTTCTTTTAAAAGCAAACTAATTGTTTCTTTGAATTCAAGTTCTCTAACCCTGAGTTGCTTCACCTTGTTCCCATGCTGCTTGTTTCGGTTCCAATTTTTCCGATGGGAATCGAGTTATGCCTAAATTAGCCACTAATCCCAATCAAACCGAAACTATCCAGAGAGCCTAAGCGGGTGCGCTTGAGGCATATCACAAGGTTGGCTTGGGTCAACCTAAGCCACAATTTATATTTATAATTTATTCCCACGTAGATAGGTAGAAGTTAGATTCAAATTAGAAGATCAATCCAGCATCACAAAATACAAATTTGTGTGCATGTGAACCAAACTCAACATATACGTCTTATTGGGTCGTTTTCCAGCCGAATCTCTACTTGTTATCATCCCATTTCGTCCCAAGTCCCAACCCTCAAGAGGCAAAGCCAGTTGAAAACCTATCGGACGACGGTCTTAAGTCTTAACTCTTAACGCCTCGACGCAGTGGCGGTACCTCATCCTCATCAAATCGCTGGCCAATACACACCGTCCAATCGATGCACCTTCAATCGTACAGCGGCACAGAGAAGAAGAAGCTTCCTGGTTGTCGCCATCGGTACTAAAGCGGTGCACTCACCGCCACCGCTGCTGCGCTCCCGTCCATTTACCTAAAAACAAAATTTTCCAGCGAGGGACTGGCACGGTGGAGTGGAGTGCCCAAGTCTGAAAAGTGGCGCACATTTAGTATAAAATTTTAAATTAATGGGAAAAGGGTGGCGTGGGCCACATCAGGTAAAAAAAGATCGGTCCACGGCTGGCGTGACACGTCGTCGCCCAAAAAAAAAAAAAAAAAAAGATACGTCTAGATCTGGGCCCCGACATCTCCGTAACTCGGTGGTCCCACCACCGGTTGGCTCCAGCTGGCCGCATCTTTGCCCCCTCCACCGTCCGATCGGTGCCCCCACGATCCACGGTGAAAAAGAAAAATTACCCTTCCGAATGGCCGACACGTGTAACAGAGGACCATCGTGAACGTAATCAACGGGACCCGCGCTGAGCTGGTTACCGATTAAATATGGACGGATTGATGCGGTTGGAGATCTAAGTCTAACGAAGGTATGGAACCGCAAGGGACGGTGATCGTGAGTTCCGGAATTGGTGGACCCAACTTAATGGTTATAACGGACTAGCTGTCCTCGATCTTTATGAAAATAAAATAAAATAAACATACCTCAAATATGTCGTTTAAATTAAATTGCAACCTTGACGCTTGACCTCCTCTAGGGAGGAGTTATCGGGCCCACCGCCCATATCCTAATACGACAAATTACATTCGGCCGTTGGATGCGGTGGGGTCCGGCTGGATCGGACGGTTTGGTGGGCCAGAAATAGGAGGCGGTGGGGCAGGGAAGGGCCCGGTGGCTAGGGATAAGAGAAAGAGCAATAGGGCCCGCGGGAGGAGAGGAAGAGGATAAAAGAGGAGGGCATGGGGTGGGGTTTCCAGGGTTTTGTTCTCTCTCTGTCTGTCTAGTTGCGTGTGATTTTAGAGCTGGAGACGAGGAGGGAAACAGAAAGCTGCGATATTTTCTTTAAGGGAGGCCTCTCGCTTTAGACCTTTGTAAAAGGAGATGGATTCGCAGAAGCAGGAGAAGGAGAAGGAGGACGAGGACAGCCAAAGGACTGATCTTCGAACGGCCGGCGGCGGCGGCGGTGGAAATGAAGGAAACGGCAGCGCAGCGATGCCTGTACACCACCGGTTGATCGTCCCCAAGCCAGAGCCGATGGAGTTCATGGGGGCGCTGCCGTTGCTCCGGCGGTCGGCCGGGCGAACCAAGGACCGGCACACCAAGGTGGAGGGGCGCGGGCGAAGGATCCGCATGCCCGCTGCATGCGCTGCGAGGATCTTTCAGCTCACAAGAGAGCTTGGGCATAAGTCCGACGGGGAGACCATCCGGTGGCTCCTCCAGCATGCGGAGCCCGCCATCATCGCCGCCACCGGGACCGGCACCATCCCCGCCATCGCCACCACCGTTGACGGCGCCCTCAAAATCCCCACCCAGGCCCCCACCGCCGCCGGGAGCATCACTTCTGCCGCGGACAACGTCGGAGGGGAAGAATCCGCCGCCAAGCGGCGGAAGAAGCTCCAGCCCACGCGGGCGGCAGCCAACAGCGGCAGCGCCGTGGCAGCAGCGTGCTACCCGATCGCAGCAGTAGACCCGCTGCTCCAGGGTGGCGGCGCTATTTCCATCTCGACGGGGCTGGCCCCCATCACGGCGGCGCCAGGACTCGTGCCGATGTGGGCGGTGGGGAACACCGTCTGCGGGAGGGTAATACCGCCGGGGGCTCTCTGGATGCTCCCGCCCTCGTCGGCGATCGCAGCTCGGCCGTCGACACAGCAGCCACAGATATGGACGTTCCCGTCGCCGCCGCCGCAGATCATCAACTTCACAGGGGCCAGGCCGATTCCCGCGGTTTTCCCCGGCGGCATCCCGGGGTTGAATCTTGCCGCGGGAGCGGAAGTTCATCTGCCGCTGCCGGACGCCTCCGCCGAGGGGAAGCCGGGTGACTCCGGGGCCTCCGCCGCCGGGGTGGTGGGGAAGATGCAGGAGTTACAGCTGATGCGGGAGTCGGCGGACAGGCAAAATGGCCCTGAAGCGGCGGAAGAAGAAGAACGGCGGAAGCCGGAGGAAGAAGTCGACGAAGAGGAGCATCTATCGGAATCCATCCCAGAAGATTAGGTTTTTCTTTCTTCTTCTTTTATTCTTCTTTGTTAGCGGCCATGGACGAAATCTTTTTTTTCCCACCGGTAATCCTGAGCTTCGGTGACAGTGGAACGCACGTGCCAACGTGAGTACATAACTTTTCACTCTCTTTTTCGAGCTCCTATTGGGGTTCAGGCCCAGGGTTGCGGTCCCCGCGTGCTGGGGCGATGGGGTCAAAGGGAGCTGTGGACCGGGCTTGTGTAGTGGGCCACCACCTGTCCGTCAATGTGATGGGGTGGGCGCGGGGCCCAAGATGGACGGGAGGGCGGGCGTCGCGTGGTGGGCCCACGGAAGTGGATGGTTGCGGTGGGCTGTTCGAGGATGCAACATGTGTTCGGGGGCATCCGGGAGGGACGACACGTGTAGGGGACGGACGTTAGGTTTTTTTGCGGGGAGGGGGGTGGTGTTGGCGTCGCGGGTGTGTGTGTGTGTGTGTGTGGTGTTGTTTAAAGATGGCAAACTTTTGATGCAGCAAGACGCATCGATTATACGAATTAATCGTTTACACGTTTTATTGTGCATGCTAAAATTTGATGAATCTTATTATAATGCAGTAAATATTTTTGTTAATATTATAAGTAATTATTTCTCTCTCATCACATCCTTTGAATTTTTTTGCTGGTCTCTGTATCTTCCGGTAGTCTTCCATTGAACCGAAATTCGAAGATTAGTTTGTCTGATTCCAACATAAAATTAGACGCGTAAGAGATTCAGAATAATCATTCAATTCGATCAATTCACGGTGAATCAATTCTGAACCAATTTTTTTATGGTATTAGATGTTAAAATTTATTATCATGTTGATTTTAATTTTTTTTTATTAAAAATTAATTTTTATTAATATAAATATAATTTATATTAAAGTAATTGAATCGACCGTTCAATTCGTCGGTTGAACCAGTGACTCAGTGGGAAAACTTAAAGCCATGAAGTCCTTACAAAACGACTGAAATATTATATTATGATATTCGAGAACCACTCAAACAACGGTATCCTTTTTTTTTTTAATCCAAGTGGATTGGTCGTTACAAAATATAACGGATATTACGTTACAAGCCCATTTATTTATAAATTAATGACATAAATTAATGACGAAAATATTTTGTTCCTTAAATTTTTTTCTTAAAATTTATTTCGATCCTTAAATTTTTAGTTGTGACCGTTTCATCTCCCATGCTTTATAACTATTATGCTCATGGCGCTCCATAACATGTTGTTGGTTTAGCCCATATATTCAAATCAAAAGTAAAATATAAGCTATTATTGTCATGTTATTTGATCAATTTTAAGTGATCGTAACTGTTGACCGCTGGTCTGTCTTGCATCTCACCACTACAGTACGGAAGAATGCCTTCATCCCTCGTGCAGATAAAACAAAGAGGAGGAGTAAATATTTTTTTTTTAAAAAAAAAAATTGGGTTCGACGTATGTTGCATTATTGAACCCTTGGAAGGCGCGCAGAACAGCTGATGGCTTTTACTTTTTCATGTTGCTGCGCTAGAACTGGATATATGCATTGCATGAGAGCTATGGAAAAGGTCATGATTTGATATCTAGAAGGGATGGAAAAGACATGAAGTGGAGGCATGTGAGAGGCTTCTTTTATTGGTCTTAGTATTAAGTAATTAAAAATAAAATATTTAAATAATATAAAACAATATTTATAATTTTTTTAATTAACATATGGGCTCAAGTTTATAAATTATATAATTTTTATTATGTCATCTAACCAAGTTAGTTTTCGATGATAGTTGCAAAACCATTGAAAACACCATTGAAAAGTTGATAGGATGCGGACCCTTCTAGATCTGAAGATGAATTTAATACTTATTTAATATATTTTTAAAAAAACTTCTCAAAAAGAGAGATAGATGATCAAAAAAATAAATACTATAATATCTATATTCTAATGGATGGAGAGAAATGTCTGTGAGCCTCACACAATCTTTCCATCTTTGTTCAATCAAATATGAAAAATGATAAAAGAAAAAACAAGGGCTTAGACAACCATGATATTGTTAAAATGGCTTAGGTTAGGTCTACTTTTGCTACGAGCTCTAAATTATCAATTACATTATGACTATCATTAAAATTATGATGGTGTTTCTTACCCTTAATTTGTAACCTAGCTTGTTTATATCTGTTGATGGTGTTAGAACATTTATTTGGTTCTTGGAATTCAAAATATTTATCTTTTTTTATTGTGAAAACGATAATAAAGGTAATCTATAGCAATGAATTTTTAGTTACATTCGAAAGAAGTGGATGGCTCAAAAAATACTAGAGTATCAATTGAAGATAGTTCCACATATTCAATCGTCAGTAAAATTATTAAAAAATTAATATAATGCAATTGTAGAGATGCTTAGTCCAAATGCATCAACATTTAGTTAAATATTAAAAAAATGTGTCAAATGTAAGAAGGATATATTTAATGGGGTCAAAGTATATATGTGAATAACCTTACATTTTCTACTTTATTATAAATAATTTAAGATTTGTAAATAAAATTGATAAATATTATATTATGATGTAGAGTCATCTACTAAAAAAAAATGGTTAAGAAACAAACTATTTCCTTACTTGAAGAAGCTATCACTTGTTTTCACAATGAATAGAGCTAAACTGCAGCTGCAAAGTCTCGGTCGATGTAATAGAAGAGATTAAAAGGAAAAATGTTATTGTAGCAATTGTTGCAACTATTGTAATAATTGCTACCATAGCTATCGCTAATATTTTGATTATTAAAGATAAAAAAATTTACAATTATTACGCAAGGATTAAATGAATTGGATACTTTTGTCTCTATCAATCAAAGCTACATGAAGAACAATTAAAAAGAAAATGGAGCAATATTTAAGAATCATTCACAGGGTGGAACCAATGGAACACAAAGAAAAACTAAAAAAAAAAAGATAAAACACGAAGAAGTGCCTTCAAGTATATATGATGTTTATGGCTAAAGATAATCTCTTTGAAAGGGCAACATTTGACATTAGTAGGCTATCATGTTGTTTTCAATTTATGGCTGAAGATGCAAATAGAGAATTGCAAGTATTTGATATAGTTTACAGGACACTACAATAAAATCCATTCTCGCAACTCTTTTTTTCTGACGCTAGGGTGTAGCGTCGGGAAGGCAGTAAATGATGTGAACCTTTCGAAAGATGTTAGATAATTATTTAATTTTTGCATGAATTTATTTGATTTTTTGGGAGGCTGTATCTTTAGAATTAATGCATATTTAACTAGCTTTAATCGACTAATTATATATCATGCCTGAAAGTAAATATGTTTAGGTTGTTTTATTATAATCATCGGTTCTTGCAATCTTATTCTAAGTAATAATATACTAAAGAAAAGTGAGGGAGAAAAAGATTTGATTACATTTGCGTATATGTAATTAAACCTAAATTTGATTATCTTCTTAACCATTAGATCCATACGGATCAATAGATTATAGATGAAGAAAAATAAATATTTTTTATAAAAAAATGATGATTTCCTTGTTACAGAGGAATGGAAGAAAAGCTATACATTGCAAGACACCTCAACTTCTATTTTTTTTATTACAAACGACGATCACACCA
>UESW01003836.1:2518531-2592140 GCA_900491605.1 Calamus simplicifolius | reverse complement strand
GGAGGTATGCTGCGATCCTGAGCAATTAATTCAGTAACTCTCATGCCACTAGCAATGTCAGTGCTCACGAAGGTAGGCCATCGAGATAATGGAAGATCAGCCAGCCACGTATCCCTAAGCACATCAACAGAAGCACCATCACCAATCATCCATGAGACACGAGATAGCATAGCTGGAGCATGATGACACACCTCTTTCCAGAAGAAAGAGTAGGTACAAGTAGGCTGGAGAGGTGTATAAGTGGTCCAATCTCCATACTTTGCATGCATAAACGAACTCCACAAACAGTCTAGATCAAGCAAGAATCTCGTCGCGTGCCTAGCAGTCAACGCCTCCCTTCTCATAGTGAGGGACTGGATACTAAGCCCTCCCTCCAAATCGGCATACAAACAGTGTCCCATACTATCAGGTGGATCCCGTGACCATCCTGCATTGATTCCCAAAGGAAGTCTTTAAACCATCTCTCCATCCACCTCAAGCAAGTCACCGGAATGGCTGCATTAGATAGAATGTAGAGGGGAAGATAAGTGAGCATATAGCAAATAAGGGTGAGCCTAGCCATCATAGATAACCCTGTGACCAGCCACCCATCCAATCGAGCACGGACTCGGCGCTCAAGATCAAAGAAATCAGAATATCGCGGCCGTCTCCCCGTAATAGGAATACCCAGATAGGATAGCTGATCAGCCTGAGTAGAGATTCCCAAAATTTGCTTGATGATCTTCCTCAAAGAAGGGTTGGTCTTCGGACTGAAGCTAATTATGAATTATTTTACCCTCTTAACAATGCTGTTTTGTCCTGCAATGCCACAAATGTATGACACATCTGGGCAGGAATTACATGGATAGCTGTACAATGCATTGTCTCTGCGCTTGTGCACAAAACATGAAAGTTTCCAGGTTGTATTCTTTATATATTTTGATAAATGATGTGATTCTGCGTATATATTCAATTCTTATCACTTTCAAATACAAGAAAGCGTTTTTTTTCCCCCATAAATTTATACATCCAATGAATGATGCTTCTTGATCTAGCTTTGCTAGAGACAACCCATTCAAACAGTGCTTATATCATTGATTCAATATGCTAATCAGAGATTGGTGGGCTACATATGGGAGATGGATGGCATATAGTAGAGCTTGGCTACAGTTTTCAACTCATGGTAAGAGGAGCAGTGACTGGATGTGTGATCTCTATTTGATTAGCTTGATCTATTATTGGTCGAGCAGGCCCAGCTTACCATGCTAGATTTGGTCAAATTCATGGACATAAAGCAAACGCACATGGTATAGTGGGTAAACAACAATAATTCATGGACAAATAATTTCAAAATTTTGCCATTTTGTCATCATTTTCTGTTGAATTTGATGTTTAACAGATGAAATAAACCTTCACTGAGGAAAGAGGGGCAAAAGTTGGAGCAAAATGAATTTTCTTATGCTGATTGGCGGCCCAATGGGTTAGACTTGAGTTGGGCTTAAGTTGGGCCCCCATACTTTTGGATGGATGCTAGAGATCAGGGACATGGCTTTGGCTGGGTTTGAGCTTCAAGCAAAAGATTAGTCTAAGCTGATGTTGATCATTACCTAATGCAAGTCCAGAATATAATATTACTAGATAAATCAACTTAGTCTGCACATTACTGCGTGTTAAATCACTGTCAGAAGTTTTCCTAAGGACAAGTTTATGAATCTTTCAGTCCCACCGTAGAATTTCCCGGACTTTGAACTGGACTTTGAA
This sequence comes from Calamus simplicifolius, assembly GCA_900491605.1. Taxonomy (NCBI): domain Eukaryota; kingdom Viridiplantae; phylum Streptophyta; class Magnoliopsida; order Arecales; family Arecaceae; genus Calamus; species Calamus simplicifolius. The sequence goes on along the minus strand of UESW01003836.1, from coordinate 2,590,400 downwards.
ACCCCAACCTTTGAGTTCCTTGCGAAAAATAACATTTCAATTTTCCCTTACAACCCATCAGTATAGATACTTATGTATTAGAGATAAGTTGGGAAGTAATCTAGCAGCATTTTAAAATTTATTTAAGAAGAGAGCCATGGATTAAAGTTTGATTCAAGGGATAGAATGCTCTCTTCCATAGCTAATGATTTAGAGTGCTTCTCTTCTTTTAAATTCAAAAAAAGAAAAAAAAAATCTATAACTCAAAATCTCATAGTTATATGATATTCTTATCGTTTTCTTTTTTCTTTGATGATTTTCAAATGAATTATTCGATATTTTAGTGATGAACTGTCTTTGAGAGTTGATATGCCCAAACAAATATAAAATTTTAATCATAATACTTTTGTTACAGGAGGGGAGTTGTAGATCAATTTTAGGTCCAATCCAAGCTCATTTGATCTACTATCAAAAATCATCAAATTAAGGTGTAGAAGCCAAATGAGTTGCAAGTGTAGAAATTGATCAAATTGAACTCAAGGAAGACTAATTAGATCATATACTAAATATGATGGAGGGTAGATGAAATTCATAGATCATTTCAGAGAGAATTGGATTGGAATAGTGAATCAAGCTAAATCAAATGAACAAAAATTAGTTTATTTTAGTTTATTTAGGTGAATTGATGGAATTGGTAATGATTAATTCAACTAATTGAGCCTATGGTTGGCTAAGTAAAGGTGAAATTAGGTGAATAATAGAGTGAATTAGGTCTAGGATTAAATTGAAGGAGCTTGGATAAGGTCAATATGAAAGGATACACAATTAGAATTGGGGGAAAGGGATTTTATTCAAATGATTGCATAATTGATCCATCGAAAGTGTGATGGACTAGTGCTTGGCTAGTTAATGCAAGAAAATGAAATTAAGTTGAAGATATATCCAAACTAGGAATCTTTTAATGTGGTTATTAGTAATGTCTACTTTGATCATATCACTTTTTTATACTCATTGATCTTAAGATAGATATATAGAAATAATGTTGTCATCCACATTATATTTCAAATTGTAATCGACTATTAGAGCTATTTTGATAATCGCATACTTGAGATCAGTTCTTCAAATTGCTTTTTTACTCTTTTGCTTACCGTTGGAATTGCATCAGTCATTCATATATTTAATTGTATATTATCTCGTAGACCTTGTTGTAGTCTAAAAAGATAACCAATTTCTAAATTTCTTAATCTCATGTTGTTTGACCCTAAGGACTGGCTACTAAGAAGCATACATAATTCTATCTATGCACCTTTGTATGGTTGGAATTACTTAGATTGTTAATTTCACTTTGTTCTCTTCTAAAATTTTCTTGAGAATTAACAATAGCTTGCAAAAACGTTTTTCTCTATTTGAGCAGTCATGCACCAATTTCTTTCATTTATATCTTATTACACGTGCTGAACTTGATTACATTCAAATAGAATTAAGCTCAGAATTCAATCATCTATTCTATCCTTAAATCTATAAGAATCTCAAAGTCATTCCATCTTTTCTACCTTTCTACCTTTTGGATTTATAAACTGTGTGGATATAAAGATAGAGAAGATGATCAAATTTAGGCTTATTTATATTCGAATATAGTAAAGCCTTATTAAATTATCCTTTCTCATTGAGGCCAATAATTTGGCAATCATGATTTCATTCAAGATTTATGTCTTTTATCTTTGCCTACATTCTGGCAAAATTAGGATTCTTAGGCCACTTTGTAGCTTATGTTTAGTCTCTACTTTTGTTTATGACCTCAAAATCAACCTGACGAAAAAAATCTTCAAGTTATTAATTTAATGGTCAAGACCTCCATGTTATCATTTCGTTGGAAATTTTCTCATTGGCTTATGGTCTTAGAGTGTGACAAAAATAGTTCTTAAGAAAAATCTACTTTGGCCAATCAAGTCACCAAACGTGGAGTGGATTGATCAATGAGTTAAGTCAATATACGGTTCAACAATGTCTGGAGTGGATTGATCAATGAGTTAAGTCAAGGGTTCAACAATGTCTCAGAAAGAGGATTTTGACAATTTCTAGCAAAATAAGAATTACATCAAATACTAAAATAAAAATGAAAGCAATAACTTACAAATTAACAAGAGAAACATTCAACAAGATTGATTACTACGGAAAATATTAATCCAGTGACAGGATTTTTCAGGGTGGAATGTTACATTCTACCAGAGAATAGGTCATGTACAAGAAGTTCCCAAAAGGTCATCCGAGTTTTATTTCAAACTATAGTCATTTCTCACAAATACTCCAGCAATCTTGTGCTTGATGCCGGTCTTCCAAATTACTTATTTATCCACTTGCTTACAATTGGAATTGTTTCGATGATCTACATTTATATTCTCGATTTCTTCCAGCATCAATCAATTATGGAATAGAACATTAATTACAGGCATGATTAAGCTAATATGTGCTGACTCAAACTCATCCGATTCTACTCATTGACAATATCCTTGCCATACGGTCACATATTAAAAATTAGTTCAAGATTAGCCAATCAAAATTTTGGAGTACTTAGCCTAGCTCGTGGATCCATAACTTTTGCGATTTATGATCAACAGAAGGATATGACAGAAATTTTCATTATTTAACCACCTCCACATGAAATGAAAGTTGAGTTTTAAAAGGCTTAGTTACATTGACCAAGTGGTTAAGCTATCAACATCAGTGTAAAGATTTATATATATATATATATATATATATATATATATATATATGCTGAAAATGGGTTGTTTTAACCCTTAGTTAATACCTATTAGTTTGAATGAGAAATTGGTGATATCTTCTTAGTCCCACATGAAAAGTTTTAAAAAGATAAAAGCACCTTATATGAAATCTCTTTCCATGCTTATGATTTGGGCTCATCTTATGTAGAGAGCTTAGCATCAACCCCCACACATGCGCACCCGTATATGTGTACGCACATGTGCGAAGGGCGCAATGGGCGCTTTGTAGGCACACTTTGGACGTGCGCATCGTTGTGAGGAGCATACGAAGTCTTAAAATTTTTTATAATTATACGATGAGAGGTTTAGATCATCGTTAGATTGGTTGATCAATCGGATAAGGGGACAAGATCAAATGCAAAGATCAATCGGATAGTTCGGCCAGATAGCTCAACAAGATGGTTCTGATAGATGGTTCGCTAGATAACTCAGCGAGATGGTTCGGGTAGATGGTTCGGCCTATAGCTCGGATTGATGGTTCGGACAGATGGTTCGATCAGATAGCTCGACGAGATGGTTCGGCCTATAGCTCGGGTTGATGGTTCGATTAGATAGCTCAGCGAGATGGTTCGACCTATAGCTCGATGAGATGGTTCGGTTAGATAGCTCAGCTAGATAGCTCGGCAATATAGTCACGCACTTGATCGAAGTAATCAGTAGATCGAAATGGCATAAAGATACACACCCAATCGTTAATCGGTAGATCAAATCTTAAAACGGCGTATAAATACGCATCGATCAGCCTAAAACAGTGTGATCTTCAGATCAAAATTACGAATCGACCGATAAGCCCCTTCCTTCATGTCTCTTCCTTCACAACCAATCAAATCAAACTGATTTCAATCTATTCCGAAAGAGTACTTCGAAGAGGCACTTCAAAACTTATAAATAGGACATGCCACATACATTCCAGAATAGATCGGAAAAATATTTCCTCCTTAAGCATTTGCATACTTTGAATTAAAGAGAGTATAGCATTCTTGGTTTGTTGTTCTAGTGAATAGTAGTGATGCTTTCATTAGAAGGAGATCGTTGTATCCTGAGAGACAATCATCATAAATCCGTAAGCACCAGTGTGGGATGGATTTGTCTTAAGGACATAGAGTTTAACTCTAAACTCGGTCTTGATTGAGTTAGCCATCACATTATCCCGCATATTCTCCAACAATCTTAAGACAAATTTCGTGCTTTCTATCATGGAAGTGCTGCTGCAGATGACTGCCATACCTACATTCGTTCAAGCCAAGAAACCGGAGTTCTTTGGAACTGACTTCAAGATGTAGCATGTTGTTCTACCTCGCCACTCTAAATCTGGTCATAATATTGAATGAAGATCCACCAGTCCTGAAGGAAGAAAAGACCGACGAGCAAGTGATTGATGCAGTAGAAACATGGAAGCATTTGACTTCCTTTGCAAAACTACATCCTCAATGGCTTGGATAATACTCTGTACAATGTGTACAACAGTGTTGCTACTGCCAAGAATTATGGGCATTCCTAGATAAAAAGTATAAGATAGAGGATGCTAGACATAAGAAGTTTGTGATCGAAAGATTCTTAGACTACAAAATGGTCGACCATAAAACTGTTATGGAGCAAGTCCAAGAACTCCAAATCATCCTGCATGAGATATATGTGTGAGTCATTCCAGGTAGCTGCCATCATAGAGAATCTACCGCCATCATGAAAAGACTTCAAGAACTACTTGAAGCATAAGCGAAAGGAGATGGGACTTGAAGATCTAATCGTCCATATGAGGATTGAGAAAGACAATAAGAGCTATGACAAGAAGACAGAAGGACAACCTATTGAGCCTAAGGACAACCTCATAGAAGGAAGAAGAAACACAAGTTTCCTAGCGAAGGCTTTAAATAGAAGAAAAGCAATCCAAATAAATTTAAGTTCAAGGGCAAGTGCTTTGTTTGTGGAAAGCAATGATACAAATTCAAGGACTGTCGTTTCAAGGAGAAAAAGAAAGAAGTCAGCATTACTGAAATCCTATCCCAAGAAGTATCCGAGATGATGCTATCAGTGTTGTGTTTGAAGCAAACATGGTTGACAAAGCCAATGAGTGTTACATCGATATTGGAGCTACCAGACATATCTGCTTTGATAAGGGTATGTTCTCATCATATACTCCATCAATGGTAGAAATCTGATTATTAAAAATTCTGCTACATCTAAAATAGAAGGACTTGGCAGCATAGTACTCAAGATGACATCTGGAAAGAAACTTCTGTTAAATGATGTACTTCATGTTCTAGATATTCGAAAGAATCTGTGTCGGGCTTCCTCTAAGCAAATATGGCTTTATGATGGTTTTTGAGTCTGACAAATTTGTACTCACTAAGAGAGGGTATTTATTGAAGGGATTACTTGAATAAGGATTATTCAAGATAATTGTAATGATTGTACACCAAAACGTTGAAATGAATAAAAATTCCTCTTCTGCTATATGATTGACTCTTCTTATTTATAGCATGATAGATTATAACATAAAATTTTAATTCATTATAAAAATTAATAAAATTAAATTATTATTAATCATGAAATCGATCCATATTAGAAATACGAAGTGTGTTGAAGTTAAGTTAGCAAAAACACCATTTCTTTCAGTAGAAAGAAATACTGAACCTCTTGACTAATTCATAGTGATCCATGTGATTTAAAGTCAGTTTAAACTTAAGAAGATAAAAAATATTTTATAATATTTATTCATAATTCAATAATATACTGCTATGGGTATCTATTAAAATTTAAAAATAAAATTATTTTATATATATATATATATATATATATTCTACTCTCTTCATTCAAACATAGGCAAGCTCTGCTGCCATGTTGCTTGCTAAGCTGCAGGTAGGCAACCTATACACTGAGAAGCATGAATGGAATTGAAGCCGAAATAGAATGTACTGATGAGGGTAAAATCGTCATTGCATTATTGACCGCTCATGTCGGCGATTGGGTCATGCCCAATCCAAACACCATGCTAGCCAGTTGGCATAACATCTAAGTGACGAAGCCAAGTCATCTCTAACAAAGTGGGGTCGCCCCGACAATTCGAACCGTCCTCATACTTCGGCCATCCGAGCCGAGCCATTCCTCGATAACCCGAGCTATCCGCATGCTTCGGCCATTCGAGCCGAGCCATTCCTCGGTAACCCGAGCTATCCTCATACTTCGGCCATCCAAGCCGAGCTATTCCTCGGTCATTCGTGCCGATCCATTCTATGCCTCGAAAAACCAGGTTATTCCTCATTCAGGCCAAACCACGGCATTCAAAATACCTCTGCGGAATCCGCGTAGGAGAGTTTGAATCCACTATAGCTGAATAAGATTCTAGGCGATGAATCATGCCCAAAGTGGCCTAGGACCTGCAAGAGTAGCCTAGGTCCGTGTGATCATTGAACCTCAAGGCATCAATCAGCCCTCCCAGCCGTCGATCCTCTAACTGACAAGATACGGACCCTACTGGCCTCATAACAAACTTGATTTGAATCCTAACAGTTTCCAGACCCCATCCAGGGCATGTCCAAGGAATCGGGTGATCACCTATAAATACCACAACATTCCAACTTCTCATGTATGCGCGTAAACTCTAAGACGACCCCTTACGCATTCATTTTACTCATTGAATCTCATACTCCATTAGAGCTCTCACAAGAGCCTGGAGGAACATTTTCTCTGTGAGAGTCTTCTCCTCACATCTGCTTGCTGTGAATCTCCACTTACTTGGGCATCGGAGGGTCTCCGTAGAGGGCAACCCCCACACAACCTCTGCATGCGGACTATCTTGCAGGTTCCACCCCGAGGTGACGAGATCGACGTCCGGATCAGGAGCCGGAAGCACACCCGAGTTGGAGAACGGATTTCTGCGGCAACAGATTGGCGCTAGAGAAGGGCCTCAAGTCCCATAAACTTGTGATCCAGAGACAAGACTCAAAAATCAGAGCAAAACATCCTCTAATGGCCAATCGGAAGAGAGCTATATCTGAAGCTCAAGACCAGGCCGCCTCTCAAAGGCCTGATCCGATTAGCGGTGCAGCACCTCCGCTACCACCGCCAGCTAAAACTCCTTCATCGCGGCAACGGCGGTAACCCTGGACCAGTTCGCCACTTTGGTTCAGCAAGTCCAAGCATTGACCTAGCTGGTCCAAGGGTTCCAGGCGATCCCTGGAACTGCTATCCTTGCCTCTCAGCCCCATAAGGAGGCTACTGCCCCTGCCCCGCCAGCGATTTCTTCTTCGATATGCTTGGGACGGCGGATCATGGTCACCGGCCCGCAAAGACGAAGCCGACACTGCACGAGCTGGAGGGAAGAGCCCGCTCAGATCCAGCAGGTTCGCTCCCTCTCCCTGGTGTCTTCCTAGGATTCGACACCGCTGCCATCTTCTCCTCGCTTGATCCCTCATACCACTCTGGATGAAGGGATCAGATAACAGATGCAGGAGATGCGGCAAGAGTGGCATCGGAAGTTGGACGCCAACAGGCAAGCACCTCCATCCCAGCCGAAAGCGGAGCAGGGCATCCCCTTCTCCGAGAGGATCATGAGGGAAGTGATTCCCTCTCATGTCAAGCTCCCTACCATCGAGCCGTATCATGGATCCACCGATCTCGACGACCACCTCAGCAGCTTCAGATCTATCATGATGTTTCATGGGGCATCAGATGCGATCATGTGCAGAGCCTTTCCCTCCACTTTAAGGGGATATGCCCAAACCTGGTTCAACAGCCTAAAACCAAGTTCCATTGATTCTTTTGACAAGCTGAGCTGTCTGCTCATTAGCCAGTTCGTCAGCAGCCATTGCCAGCGACGGAGATCCGACTCCCTCTCCGAGATCAAGCAAAGAGATGGGGAGTCGCTGAAGAGTTACCTTGGCCGCTTCAACACGATCCTCCTAGAAGTCGACCATCACAACCACGAGGTGGCCATGTCCCTAGCCGAAGGAGTGTCCAAGGAGGGAGACTTCTACCTGACTCTGGAGGTGAATTATCGAAGAGCCTTTGGACATGATGTCCATGGCAGACAAATATGCCAGGGTAGAAGAATCGAGGAGTCAGCCGGGCCAAGCAGCTGAAGAAGAAAGAGGCAAAGGGCTCGGATAGGCAGCGAGCCCACGCCGCGCTAGCCCACCTCGCCATCGCAGAGCTCCTCCACCGCCACCTCGGGACTGAACTCGGAGTCTAGTCGAAGGTTCGACCGCTATGCTCCCCTTACCGCACCAAGAGCGCAGATCCTGATGGAGATCGAGTGTCAGCTTCCTCAATCCCCTCCTCTTCGAGGCAACGGAGCTGGAGGGACCCGGCCAAGTACTGCCGCTTCCATTGGGACTACGGGCATGATATCGAGGACTGTTGGCAGCCCAAAAATGAGATTGAGCAATTGATCCGGCGAGGTAGACTGAACCGGTTTTGGGGCCCCCTGAGCTGATTAATGAAGAGAATCGCCAGCCTGAGCCTCACCAGCTCCCACTGCCAAATCCTTCAGTTATCGGCAACATTAATGTGATAACGGCGGCCGGATCCCCATCTTCTTGGCTAGGCGAGGAGGAGAACCCACCGAAGAAAGCTCGGGTCGATGAGCTCACCTTCTCTGATAAAGACCTTGGGGAAGTATAGTACCCCATGATGATACTCTGGTTATATCTTTAAATATGAACAATTACGATGTACACCGGATTCTGCTTGATAGTGGAAGCTCTGTTAACATTCTGTATTTTGATGCCTTTGTGAGGTTAAAATTCCATGTAGAAAGCCTCCAGCCGGTGGAGTCCCCCGGTGGGCTTCACAGGTGACTCTGTAATCCCTGAAGGAGTCATCACTCTGTCAGTCTGAGCTGGCACCTGGTCCCGTGTGGCTACCGTGTTCATGGATTTCATTGTAACCAAGCTCAGATCTCCCTACAACGCCATCCTCGGTAGACTGGGGTAAATCTCTCTCAAAGCTATCATTTCATTCCCCATCTCGCCATGAAATTCCCCACTGAATGGGGAGTGGGGGTGGTTCGAGAAAGCCAGATCGTAGCTTGAAATTGCTTTGTTGCTGACCTCCAATCCAGAAAGCCCGAGGTGGATGGGTTGGATGCTCGAGAAGATCTCGCTTAGCAACGAGGATAGCCCGCCAAAGAACTGGAAGAGATACCACTCGATGAGGCTCGGCCCGACCAAACTATAAAGGTCGGATCGCAACTAGAAGGAAAGCTTCGACAAGAATTGATTGAGTTCCTTCGGAGGAATGCCGATGTCTTCGCCTAGTCTGCATTGGATATGCCTGGAATCAGCCTAGATGTCCTAGTCTACTACCTCAGCATGGACGAAACATTCAGGCCTATTAAGCAGAAGAAGAGGAGCTTCGCCCAGAGCATCAAAAAGCCATCGAAGAAGAGGTGGATAAGCTCATCAAAGCCAAGTTATCCGGAGGTTAGTTACCCCGACTGGCTGGCGAATGTGGTCATGATGAAGAAATCAAATGGCAAATGGAGGATCTGCATCGACTTCACTGACCTCAATAAGGCTTGCCCAAAAGATAGCTTCTCTCTTTCACGGATTGACCAGCTCGTGGATTCAACTTCAGGGCATCAAATGCTAACCTTTATGGATGCCTATTCAGGCTATAACCAGATCCGAATGGCACCCGAAGACGAGGAGAAAACTGCCTTCATCACTGACCGAGGTATATATTGTTACCGAGTTATGCCCTTTGGTTTGAAAAATGTAGGTGCCACCTACCAAAGGCTGGTCAACAAAGTCTTTAAGGAGCAAATCGGTCAGAACATAGAGGTGTATGTTGATGACATGCTGGTAAAAAGTAAGGAGGCATCCCAGCACATTAAGGACCTTGCGGAGAGCTTCGCTACACTTCAAAAATACCAGATGAAGCTCAATCCCACCAAATGTGCCTTCGGAGTCAACTCTGGGAAATTCCTTGGCTTCATGGTTTCACAACGAGGCATCGAAGCAAACCCTCAGAAAATCCAAGCCCTGCAACAAATGGCTCCACCAGGGTCAGTCAAGGATGTGCAGCGCCTCACCGGAAGGGTAGCAACCCTCAGCCGCTTCATTGCTCGATCGGCCGAGAAATGCCTTCCCTTTTTCAAAGTGCTTCGGTTGGCCAAAAACTTTCAGTGGACCTCAGATTGCCAGAAGTCCTTCGAAGACCTCAAGAAATACCTCGGCTCGCCACCTCTCCTCAGTAGCCCAAGCCAGGGGAGGTGCTGAATTTGTACCTGGTAGTCTCTGAAAATGTTGTTGGCTCGGTGCTAATCAGAGAGGAGAACAGAGTCCAAAGACCTATCTATTATGTCAGCAAACTGCTCAAAGACGCTGAAACGAGGTATACTGGGTCGAGAAGATGATCCTAGCTCTAGTGACATCGGTCCGAAAGTTGCGGCCATACTTCCAGGCGTACACTGTCATCGTCCTGATCGACCAACCTCTCAAGGCAATTATCCATCATCTAAAAGCATCGGGAGAATGACCAAATGGGCTGTCGAGCTGAGCGAGCACGACATTCAATATCAACCTCATCTAGCCATTAAAGCCCAAGTTCTAGCGGACTTCCTCCTCGAATGCACTATCCCCAAAGATGGCTCTATTTTGGATACCCCTGGGCAACCAAAGCCCAGTGCCCCATGGTTGCTTCACGCCGATGGATCCTCCAGCGCGGATGGCTCTGGCGCCTGTCTGGTCCTCACCAGTCCAGAGGGGCGACCTTTGAATATGACATTCGCTTCTCCTTTCCGGCCTCAAACAATGAGGTAGAGTACAAAGCCTTACTCTCTAGACTCTGAATCGCCCGTAAGCTTAAAGTCAAGAAGCTGATTGCCTACACTGACTCCCAATTGGTGGCTGGAGGGAGAATTCAAGGCTTGAGAGCCAAGTATGATTCGGTATCTCCAAAAGGTGCGCGATCTATCTTCCTATTTCGATGAAGTCAAAATTGTAGATCCCAAGGGCTAAAAATGCGCGCGCCGACCTATTGTCCCGCCTGGCGACTACGAGTCGATGGATCTCGAGCGAAAATTTCACCTAGAGGTCCTAGGGAAGCCCAGCATCGTCGATGTTGATCACATAATGCAGGTTGACACTGAACCATCCTGGATGGATCCCCTGCACCAGTACCTCAAAGAAGGGTTGCTGCCCACCGACAGAAAGGAAGCAAGGAAGTTGAAATTGCAATCCTCTCATTATGTTCTGATTGATGATCGGTTATATAAGTGATCCTTCTCCATGCCATTGCTCAAATGCCTCCGTCTATCAGAAGCCGATTACACTCTTCGGAAAGTTCATAAAGGCATCTGTGGCAATCACCTCGGCAGCGCCCTGTGCCACAAAGTGCTACGCCAAGGATATTATTGGCCCACGATGCAAAAGATGCTGATGACCTTGTCCGAGCCTGTGATGCATGCCAACGATACTCAAATATTCAGAGGCTCCCCTCTGCTCACCTAACTTCCATCTCATCCCCCTGGCCCTTTGCCAAGTGGGGAATGGATATACTTGGCCCTTTCCCCCTCGCAACGGGGCAAAGGAAGTTTTTGTTTGTTGTAATCGATTATTTCACTAAGTGGGTTGAAGCCGACACAGTCGCCCAGATAACCGAAGCTCGGGCTAAAGACTTCGTGTGGAGGTCCATCATCTGCCGCTTCGGTCTTCCCCACACCATCATCACTGATAATGGGAAGCAATTTGATAATCCAAAGTTTCGTAAGTTCTGCGAGGATCATGGCATTCTTCATCGCCTAACATCGGTCGGACATCCTCAAGCTAATGGAGAGGCCGAGGTAACAAATTGAACTATATTGCAGGGAATTAAAGCACGGCTCAAACAAGCACGAGGCAGATGGGCGGAGGAGCTCCACCACATGTTGTGGGCATACCGAACCATCGAGAGGGCTCCCACAGGCCAGACTCCACTCAAGATGGCCTTCGTGTTGGGAATTATGTATTCTGGATATGAATCAAATTCATGAAAACATTGCGGAAGATATAATACAAAATTTTCAGATGCCCAGGATCCTTAGGAACAGATTCATTAAATCTCAAATAAAATATAATTTTATTCATACCTGAGTCCTTTATCGATGTAGATAAGGATGAAGCCGGTTAATCTTTTGTTACTAGCCGTCCACGTGTCGGCCTCTAACGGTGATCCACGCGGAGAAGAGGGGATGAAGACCTCCAAGGTATGAAGATGATACCACGGGAGAGAGAGAGGGGTGCTAGCGCCTCTTGAATCTCCTTACAGAAGATATCTTTGAAGAAAAGTCCAATCTTTTCTTCTCATGCTCTTGCTCTACTTTCTTGGTAGGAAGGAACTATATTTATAGGTTGAAAATGAGACGTTCCAAAGAGGAAGAGACCTCTCTTCATGATAAGAAACTCCCATATTATGGTAAGAAACTCCCATCTTCATGTAAGAAACTCCCCATCTTCATGGTAAGAAACTCTCATCTTCATGGTAAGATTAATCCACGTGTCATAATCTCAGCCTTTGAAATTAGGAGTTGGTTATCCCATAACTACATGCCCTAATTTGTACGTGTTCATCATCGAACCGTAGAGATTCATCATGCCTCATCCCATGGGCATGATTCCATCTTCACATGGCTGAGATTGGCCATCCATACCCAAATAATCAGAGCCATTCATCACATGGATCAAGTGATATTTGGGTATCCATTATTTGTTCATCATATGCACAAATAATTTCTCCTTAACATTCCTTCTACTATAATGGATCATATCCATTATTATTATATCTTCTTTAAATTGGGTCTCACCCAATTATTTAATTGATCATCTTATCTGAATTAAATCTAATTTAATTCTTATTTTAATTCATCCAATATTCTCCTTAATGCGTGTGACCCATTAGGCCCTTTAACATGTTGGCAATAATCATGTCCTAATCATAGACCCTAGGAATGATTGGACAACTCTTTGTCTAATTCAACAACATGATTATAGATCATGAGAGGCCTCTAGCAAAGCATCATGACCACCCAACTGCTAAAGGTTTTATTGACGTGACCATCAACACTGTCCATGAACGGTTACCGTATGATCAAATCCTTTCGTCACATATCCCAGATCAATCAGTGGTATGGAATGTGTCAACCCTGTAATTGATCTTGTTTACTTGATCTCAGAAAAAATTGACTATGTGAATTAGAACTTCGAAACCATTTCGAATTCCAACTCAACCTTGCAAGGATTTAATAATCAATTTAATCCATCAAGTGGCCGTGGGATATAACCCTTTCTATCAAGGGAGACGAATCCTGTCTTGATCAAACATCATCCTCATGTGCTTCATGTCATACCCAACCGACACCATATTTGCCACCCATGGCTAGAGCAACGTTTGAATGCCGTCAAAGCATGACATTCCATACATGAGATGCAATGAAGATCTCAAGTCAAAGGATCACTCACACCACCATCATTAGAGATCAACCATCGACACTATATAGAATATCCATATGGGATCTCTGTACGGGTCATCCAATGCATCGTTACAATAATGAGCATCCACACACCTATCCAAGTATCTTCATACTTCAGCTTGTGAAATCAGTTGCTCACCCTAAGGGTGAGGATATGCAATGTGTGCTAGTCTCACGGTGTTCGATGGTGTCCAGTCCCATCTACACATCGACTAGGAAGTTTAAAGAATCGAACCATAACGTGCAATTTGAATCTCACAATTTGTAATCTCTATTACAAATTCCATATGCACGGTTCACATTCTTTTGGACTTTATCTCACAGACAATATATCAAATAAAAGATATCTGGATAGATAAAGAAACCATTTTATTTGTATTCATAGAATGTATACAGCATTCAATCCAATTGGATCTAGGGCATACACTAACAATCTCCCACTTGAACTAGAGCCAATCACCCATGTATCCAATACCAAGTGACTCAGCATGACCATCATGCTTCTGCTACGGCAGGACTTTAGTGAACAGATCGGCAATATTATCTTCCATGGGGACTCGTTCTATTTTTATATCATTTCTATCAATGATCTCTCTAATTACATGGTATCTTCTGAGTACATGTTTGGACCTCTGATGAGACCTTGGCTCCTTAGCTTGCGCAATAGCTCCATTGTTGTCTCAATACAAGTGTACTGGATCAGCAATGCTTGGAACCACACCAAGTTCAGTGATGAACTTTTTGATCCAAACTGTTTCATTATCTGCATCTAATACTGCAATGTACTCAGACTCGGTTGTAGAGTCGACAGTCGTTTCCTGCTTGGAACTCTTCCAGCTGACTGCACCACTATTGAGTGTAAAGACATAGCCTGATTGAGATTTATAATCATTTTATCAGACTGAAAACTATAATCCGTATAACCCTGAACTATGAGTTCGGATCCTCCATAAACCAAGAACATATCCTTAGTCCTTCGTAAGTACTTAAGGATATTCTTGACGGCCATCCAATGTTTCTCACCAGGGTTTGCCTGGTATCTACTAGTGATACTCAATGCATAAGAAACATCAGGTCTTGTACATAGCATCACATACATGATGGATCCGATTGCTGAGGCATATGGAATCCTATTCATGTATTCTCTCTCCATTTGGGTCTTAGGACTCATGTCCTTGGAGAGATGTATCCCATGCGATACCGATAGGAATCCCTTCTTGGATTCCTCATGCTAAACTGTTTTAGCACTTTATCTATGTACGTTGATTGGGACAATCCAAGCAACCTCCTAAATCTATCTCTATAGATCTTAATACCAGTATGTAGGCTGCTTCTCCCAAATCTTTCATGGAGAACTTGCTGGACAACCATTCCTTCACTTCTTGCAGCAAGGATACATTGTTTCCTATCAATAATATGTCATCTACATATAATATCAGGAAAACAATAACACTCCCACTAACCTTCTTGTACACACATGGATCATCCTCATTTTTAATAAAATCAAACTTTTTGATTGTTTCATCAAAACGGATGTTCCAACTTCTAGAGGCTTGCTTAAGTCCATAAATGGACCTTTGCAGCTTGCATACCTTTTGAGAATCAATGACTCAAAACCCTCAGGTTGTGTCATATACACATCCTCCACTAAATCACCATTTAGGAAGGCGGTCTTGACATCCATTTGCCATATCTCATAATCGTAATAGGCTGCAATCGCAAGCAAAATCCTTATGGACTTAAGCATGGCTACAGGAGAAAAGGTTTCATCAAAGTCAACACCTTGCCTTTGCTTGTAACCTTTTGCAACTAGCCTCGCCTTATAGGTAATCACATTACCATCCATGTCTGTCTTCTTCTTGAAGACCCATTTGCACCCAATGGGTTTTATCCCTTCAGGTGGATCAACCAAAATCCATACTTGGTTGTCGTACATGGAGTCCATTTCAGACTTCATGGCTTCAAGCCATCTCTTGGAGTCAATGTCACAAATTGCTTCCTCGTAGTTAGTAGGCTCATCATCTTCTATAAGAAATCAATATCTCTTAGGAATATGATGTGTTCTACTAGACCTACGTAGCTGATGTGTACTTGGAGCTACCTGTTGCTCCATCATTTCTGATAGAGGCTTACGTAAATGTTGCCTGAATGTGAGTTTTCTGCTCAACTCCCACTGCATTTGACATTTGCTCCATGTCATCTAATCGGTCTGTGTCAATTTGTGGTTCTTGAGTTTCACTAATCTCAATATTTCTACCACTACCATTTAGAAAAATCTCATTCTCTAGAAATATGGCATGCCTTGAGACAAAAACCTTTTGCTCGAGTGGGTGTAGAAGTAGTATCCTTTTGTTTCTTTAGGATACCCCACAAAATTACACTTGTCGGATCTAGCTCCCAGCTTGTCTGACTCATTACACTTTACATAAGCGTAGCAACCCCAAATCCTTAGATGACTAAGGGTTGGTTTCTTTCCACACCATATCTCATAGGGAGTGGAACTGACCGACTTAGACGGAACTTGGTTTAGAGTGTATTCGGCTGTGTGTAGGGCATAACCCCAAAACATTTTTGGAAGATTTGCAAGGCTCATCATAGATCGCACCATATCTAATAATGTGCGATTTCTCCTTTCTGATACACCATTATGTTGTGGCGTACCAGGAGGAGTCCACTGAGAGAGAATCATTCTTTTTCAAATATTCTAAGAACTCATGGCTTAAGTATTCCCCACCTCGATCTGATTGAAGTATCTTAATACTTTTGCCACTTTATTTTTCTACCTCGGATCTGAATTCTTTGAACTTTTCAAAGGCTTCAGATTTGTGCTTCATCAGATATACATAACCATACCTGCTATGGTCATCTATAAATATGATGAAGTAAGAAAAACCTCCTATTGCCTGAATATTAATAGGACCACATACATCCGAATGTACTAGTCCTAAACATTCAGTTGCTCGCTCACCCTTTTTAGTAAATGATGACTTAGTCATTTTGCCACGTAAGCATGACTCACATTCCTCAAACGATTCCCAATCGAATGAGCCCAAGTAGCTATCCTTATGTAACTTGGTTAAACGTGTTTCATTTACATGGCCTAAACGACAGTGCCATAGGAATGAGTTCTTAGAATTATTTGATTTTAATTTCTTAGTTTCTACATTGAGAATAGGGCATTGTAAATTCAAAACATAAATCCCGTTGAACATTT
This sequence comes from Calamus simplicifolius, assembly GCA_900491605.1. Classification (NCBI taxonomy): domain Eukaryota; kingdom Viridiplantae; phylum Streptophyta; class Magnoliopsida; order Arecales; family Arecaceae; genus Calamus; species Calamus simplicifolius. The sequence continues at coordinate 2,573,974 of UESW01003836.1, read as the reverse complement.
CAGCAGAACCAAAGAACATTTCATTTTAAAAATTAAAATTCCTTTATTTCCAATTTCAAATGTATATCCATCATTTACAAGACATGAAATGGAAATAATGTTCTTTGTTATGTTTGGAACATAGTAACAATTATTAAGCTCCATTATAAGCCCAGTGGGCAAAGAGAAAGAACAAGATCCTATAGCTAAAGCAGCAACCTTTGCTCCATTTCCCATGCGCAGGATCACTTCATCTTTTTCAGCTTTCTACTGCTTCTTATCATCTGCATATTAATACAAATATGAGATCCACAACCGGTATCCAATACCCAAGTGGAATAAGAAGTAACAGAAAAAAACATCTCAATCATAAATATACCTGATGTAGAAGCATCTGTATGTTTCTTTTCTTTCAGGCTAGCCAGATAAGCCAGTTTCGCTTCCAGTGCCCTTCCTTGCCACAGAAGTGACACTTCCCTTGGCTACTTTGTTTTTCTTAATGCCCTTATTTGGTTTAGTCGCCTTGGCCTTTTGGACCTTATTCTTCTTTGGCCGCTTCTTACGAGCGCCAGAAGACTCCACGACCATAACCTGCCCCTTTTCTTTCTTAATGTTGGGCTCGGCATTTGTCAGCATATTCGCGAGCTCAGGTAGAGATGTCTCTAGCTTGTTCATGTTGAAATTAAGAACAAATTGCGAATAGCTGGGAGGTAATGACTGTAGAACCAAGTCAATACTTAGTTCATGATCCATCACAAACCCAATCGTGCCAACTCTCAATCAGATTGATCATTTTTAGTACGTGGGCACCCACTGATGAATCCTCAGTCATTTTGCATTGAAACAGCTCTTTAGAAGTTTGAAATCTCTCATATCGAGACTGTGCACCAAACAACTCTTGCAAGTGCATCAAAATCTCCTGAGTATTCATATGCTCATGCTGTTTCTGAAGATCAGGTGACATCGAGGCCAACATCAAACATGTGGCCATGTCTTCAGCATCTTTATACGGTTGTATGCCACATGAATCTCAGTCGGAGCATCCGCTAGTGGGACCTCCGGTGCAACCTCATCTAGGACAAAATTTTTTTTTTTTCAGATCGAAGCACGATCCTTACATTCCTTAGCCAATCAGGGAAGTTGAGTCCAGTCAATTTGTTGGATTCTAAAATATTCCTAAGGTTGATGTTTACACTCATGGTTTCTCTGATAACCTACATAAAATTAGAACGAGTCAATTACTATGAATACTAATCACCAACTTAATATGGTAATTTTAGATTTTTAATTAAGTTGGTTTCTCCCACTATTTTATCAAGGTTAATAGCCCTCTCTATTAATCTCGAGAAATTGGCATTCAATTTCCTTAGTGGGCTAGGATCCTCATTTGAATTACCTTGACCTTGGCTTTGGCACAACAAATCTCGGTAAGCCAAATTTGGTAGATTATCATCAATCACATCTAATGTGACTCCTAGATCATTTAGGGGACATTGCCTTTCAATTACATCCATATGTGATCACCTAAAGTTTGCCTCTAGATTAGACTGACCCTGACTTTGGCCAATTATGCCAGCTAATCTAGTTAAGTCAACCCATTGTTCCACAATCAACTCCTTATAGTACACTCGACCTCGGCTTTGGCACGACAAATCTCATGACCTAATGATTTTGTATCATGTGAACAATGGAAGGCTTATGACTTAATATTCGTGGAGGGATTTAGCGCATATAGGTCCCATCTGCATCTACAACATTTGTACTATGCTAGGTTACATATCCTATATGTAGATTTTAGATTAATCTCAATTAACCTTAATTTCATAAGATCAATCTATGATTGGGACTCCTAATCAAATTAGGATCCTGATCACTATCTAATTTAGGAACCCTAATCATGTGACCAAATCAATTGCTACCATCCTGATCAACCTTAATTGATTTAATCAATTAAGAGCTTTCCCTAACAATGGCCAGATCAGCTGATCAATGGGGTCCTATTTAGCATACCCTTTGATCCCATTAAATGGGTTTTCCAGGCAGCGAACGGAGCAATTAAAAACCATGATCAAGCCTTTCTAGACACCAAATGGGATCAATTATGGGATCAAATCAAACGATATGGTTAAGTCTAAGTTTCCTAAATCTTTATCATCTATTACATTTTATGATAACTATAGATAGTGATCTAGCTAGGGTGTTATGATAAGAGTTCTTAATTCAAATTTTAAATTTTCTTATCATTTAATTACATGTTATGACATGTCAGTTTCACATCCCATGTAAATCCTAATGTCTCTAACAAACCCTAATTATTCTTGTCATGATAAGATTTAGATTCAAAATATAAGATTTTAAGTTCCATATGATTTTTAATCACAATCTATCTTGATCCAAATATCCAAACTAAGTTTTCAATGTTCATTATCATATAATAAATCTTTATCTCTGATATCATATATCAAAGTACTCTATTTTACCATGATAATGAACATGCATAAATCTAAATAATATTGTTTATCATCAAATAATAAACATTTTATTATATTTTAGATTTATTATCAACATATGAAAACTATTCAGGATTTTAAGCATAATAAAAACTCATATTATCAATCATATTGACTCAAGTATCCTATCAGATTAATGAATCTGTAGCCTAAGGGGGCTCTGATACCACTGTTGGGAATTATGTATTCTAGATATGAATCAAATTCATAAAACATTGCGAAGATATAATACAAAATTTCTAGATGCCCAGGATCCTAGGAACAATTCATTAAATCTCAAATAAAATCTAATTTTATTCATACCTGAGTCCTTTATCGATGTAGATGAGGATGAAGCCGGTTAATCCTTTGCCACTAGCCGTCCACGTGTCCGGCCTCTAACGGTGATCCACGCGAGAAGAAGGGATGAAGACCTCTAAGGTATAAAGATGATACCACGGGAGAGAGAGGGGTGCTAGCGCCTCTTGAATCCCCTTACAGAAGATATCTTTGAAGAAAAGTCTAATCTTTTCTTCTTATGCTCTTGCTCTACTTTCTCTGGTAGGAAGGAACTATATTTATAGGTTGAAAATGAGACGTTCCAAAGAGGAAGAGACCTCTCTTCATGGTAAGAAACTCCCATCATTATGTAAGAAACTCCCATCTTCATGGTAAGAAACTCCCATCTTCATGGTAAGATTAATCCACGTGTCATAATCTCAACCTTTGAAATTAGGAGTTGGTTATCCCATAACTACATGCCCTAATTTGTACGTGTTCATCATCGAACCGTAGAGATTCATCATGCCTCATCCCATGGGCATGATTCCATCTTCACATGGCTGAGATTGGCCATCCATACCCGAATAATCAGAGCCATCATCACATGGATCAAGTGATATTTGGGTATCCATTATTTGTTCATCATATGCACAAAAAATTTCTCCTTAACATTCCTTCTACTATAATGGATCATATCCATTATTATTATATCTTCTTTAAATTGGGTCTCACCCAATTATTTAATTGATCATCTTATCTGAATTAAATCTAATTTAATTCTCATTTTAATTCATCCAATATTCTCCTTAATGCGTGTGACCCATTAGGCCCTTTAACATGTTGGCAATAATCATGTCCTAATCATAGACCCTAGAATGATTGGACAACTCTTTGTCTAATTCAACAACATGATTATAGATCATGAGAGGCCTCTAGCAAAGCATCATGACCACCCAATTGCTAAAGGTTTTGTTGACGTGACCATCAACACTGTCCATGAACGGTTACCGTATGATCAAATCCTTTCGTCACATATCCCAGATCAATCAGTGGTATGGAATGTGTCAACCCTGTAATTGATCTTTGTTTACTTGATCTCAGAAAAAATTGACTATATGAATTAGAACTTCGAAACCATTTCGAATTCCAACTCAACCTTGCAAGGATTTAATAATCAATTTAATCCATCAAGTGGCCGTGGGATATAATCCTTTCTATCAAGGGAGAAATCCTATCTTGATCAAACATCATCTTCATGTGCTTCATGTCATACCCAACCGACACCATATTTGCCACCCATGGCTAGAGCGACGTTTGGATGCCATCAATGCATGACATTCCACACATGAGATGCAATGAAGATCTCAAATCAAAGGATCACTCACACCACGTCATTAGAGATCAACCATCGACACTATATAGAATATCCATATGGGATCTCTGTATGGGTCATCCAATGCATCGTTACAATAATGAGCATCCACACACCTATCCAAGTATCTTCATACTTCAGCTTGTGAAATCAGCTGCTCACCCCAAGGGTGAGGATATGCAATGTGTGCTAGTCTCACGGTGTTCGATGGTGTCCAGTCCCATCTACACATCGACTAGGGAAGTTTAAAGAATCGAACCATAACGTGCAATTTGAATCTCACAATTTGTAATCTCTATTACAAATTCCATATGCACGGTTCACATTCTTTTGGACTTTATCTCATAGACATATATATCAAATATATTATAAAGGATATCTGGATAGATAAAGAAACCATTTTATTTGTATTTATAGAATGTATACAGCATTCAATCCAATTGGATCTAGGGCATACACTAACACTTCGGCACTGAAGCTGTTATCCCCATGGAAGTCAGACTCCCCTCCCCTCGCACCGAAGGCTACCGGAAGAATCCAATGATGAACAACTCTGAACCAATCTTGATTTGATAGAAGAATTCAGGAAGAAAGCCCGGATCGGATGGCGGCTTACCAACAAAGAGTTGGCCGCTACCATTCAACCAGAGTCAAAGGAAAAAATTTCTCCCCAGGTGATTTGGTACTTCGGAAGGCATCCGTCTCAAAGCCATTGGAGCAAGGAAAGTTGTCTCCTAATTGGGGGGGTCCTTATCAAATTATGGAGGTAATCAAACCCGGCACCTATAAGCTCCAAGATCTGAATGGGAAATCTATTCCTCGGACGTGGAACTCGGATAATCTCCATATCATTAGTGAGAGTATGCCCTCTCTGAACTTACCTTGTCCATTGAGTTAAATCTTCAAAGATTCAAAAAATTTCTATTTTTTATTGCTTTCTTTGATAGCTACAATGAGAACAGGTTTATAAATCCTCGGCCAGGCCGAGCAATCTCCGGACCTTGGTCACGCCAAGTAAAATATATCCCAGCTGGGCTGGAAGGACTCCGTACCTTGGCAGCGCCAAGTAAAATATAATCTTGAAGCCTCGGCCAAGCCGAGTGATATATTATTTGAAGCCTCGGCCAATCCGAGTAACGATCTCGTACATTGGCAGCGCCAAGTAAAATATAATCTTTATAAATCCTCGGCCGGATCGAGCAATTTCGTACCTTGGTAGTGCCAAGTAAAATATAATCTTTATAAATCCTCGACCGAGCCGAGCGATATCCGTACCTTGGCAGCGCCAAGTAAAATATAATCTTTATAAATCCTCAGGCCGAGCGATTTCGTACCTTGGCAGTGCTAAGTAAAATATAATCTTTATAAATCCTCGACCGGGCCGAGCGATCTCTGTACCTTGGCAGCGCCAAGTAAAATATAATCTTTATAAATCCTCGGCTGGGTTGAGCGATCTCCATAACTTGGCAGCGCCAAGTAAAATATAATCTTGAAGCCTCGGCTAAACTGAGTGATATATTATCTGAAGCCTCGGTCAAACCGAGTGATATATTATCCGAAGCCACGATCAAACCGAGTGATATATTATCCGAAGCCTCGGTCAAACCGAATGATATATTATCGAAGCCTCGGTCAAACCAGTGATATATTATCTGAAGCCTCGGCCAAACCGAGTGATGTATTTTGAAGCCTCGGTTAAGCCGAGTGACGGTGTCCGTACCTTGGCAATGCCAAGAAAAATATATTCCTGGAAGCCTCGGCCTAAACGAGTAATTTCAAACACTCTGACGCAACTAAGACGTCCTGTTATGCTTCGACAGAGGTTAGTAACCTTTCTCCGCTTATCAGCAAGATTACGCAAGTTATTTCTTTTCAAGGAAATACACTTCATTCTGAAATAGGACCATGCTTATTGCATAACTCCACAGGGCCGCCCAGGCCTTTCTCTGACCTACACAAAGATAAATGCTTCCCTCACAGGGGACTAAATGACACATTGGCAAAAACAAAGTAGCAAAATGCTGCTGAACTTGTAGATTATGCTACGGACTGGAAAGCATAAAATGAGAGTAACAACTCTCAACACAATCACATAAGAAAAAGAAACAAATGTCACAAAAAGAAATAGTAAAAACTTCTTTATTAATGAAAAGATTACAACCTCTTAAGAGGCATTACAAGTGTGTCAAGGCACAGGAAATACAAACAAATAAAAAAGCTCGACTGAGCAGCTTCGGTCGATAACGATGTCTTTACATCCGACCCCAGAAATCAAAAAAACCAGACAAGCTCCATTGAGCCACTGGTTAAGGCCAAAGAGCAAAGTGGGCCATCCACGAATCCTCGGATGAACACATGGAGGGATCATAACCAGGCCAAGGGCCCATGGATGCTTATGCCAACGAGACATCCCCCCTGAGTGGGATGCTGGTCTGCTAGCCGCTCCCCGATTGTAAACGACAGAGAACCAGCAGACCAACACATCCCTCCTCCATCTTCACATGGAAAAAGATTCCTCAAGCGAATGAGCTGAGGAATTCAAGCCGAGGGAGAAGGCAAATTCACATAAGCCATGGGGATACGTATGCTTTGCATTTCCTGTGGTCCCCATGGCAAGTGACAAAGGACACACAGGAAGCGCATACGTGCGCTCCCCATATGACCTTTGTGGGCCTCCCGTGTGCTCCATATGACCTTCAAGAATTCCTCCATTGAAGACTACTTGCTCCTCAGTAGCTTCTTCGTCGCCCCAGCTATCTGGGATGAGCTAGCTTTCAAAAGGGAAGCTCAGTTTCTCCGCTCCTGATGAGATAGACACCATGGAAACCCTTACGACTCACAGGAAAGAAAAGACTTTGAAGGATGGCCTGGCACAGTCCGCTCCCCACCTTTTTATAGGCAAACAAGCCAGGGGTGGTCATTAAAGAAGGGAGCCCTGGAATTCGAAATGCCCTGGCCACGCTACCACATGGTGGTTCAAGATAAAAGGGCGCTTTCCAAAGCGCACGAACGCATTTTTCAGGCCATGACGCACGACAAAAGATTTCCTCTGATCTTGAATCAAAGACTTAAATGCAGGAAATCATCCACCGGTCCTTGAGGTACGGACAGGCCTGAAAAATCACCTTGTAAAACAACGCCATCCAATAGCGATTGAATGCTTATCGCGTACGTTAAAAAGACCTACGTTGAAAAGGCCAGCAAAATAAATGCCTCGGGCAGAAACGTAGCATCCTTCATAAAAGCTGTTTCGAATGCCTCGGCATAAAATGTGCCAACTTTTTACCTCAGAAAAACCAAGTTATCTAACCTCAGCCCTAGCCGAGGTATTCAAGTCATTCTCGGCTCTCTCGCGTCGAACCATTTCGTGCCTTAGCGAAATTAAGTAAATCTGCGCGCACCTAATCCGGCCCCAACCAAGGCAAAATCAGGCTACATCTTACAGCAAAGCCGAACAATGTTATACATCGGCAAAACCAGTTAGTACTGGCTTCGATTGAGCAAAATCTTCGACCTGGAACCTCTGAGGAATATCAGGCCTTAAAGCGCACCTCGCTCACAATTCATCAAGGGAATTCCCAGCGAAAGGGTGTTTATAAAAGCAACGGCCAAGACGATGAAGCCAAACAGAAAGAAATCATTCATTGGATTTCACCCAAATTACAGGTTGAAAGAGCAAAAAAGCAAAAGTACATAAGCGACCCTTAAGACTCAGGTCCGGGCCCATCCCAAGAACTTCTTTGATAATCTCTGGGGAGGCATGGCTCACTTCACCCACTTCAGATGTTGAAGGAAAAACCTCGGGTTCCTCGGCAGCAAGCTGAGGGTGTTCTTCGGAAGCACGACCTCATTAGGGCCCAGGATGGCGTCAAGATCGACGTCTGAGAATATCCTATACTCGGCTTCTTCGGCTCCCGGGGTACAAGCGTCAAAATGTTTGGCATCCAAAAAAGATAAATCCCATTCGAGATGTGCCCGAGAGATCTTTGCTCGAGTTTCCTCCTCGCCAAACCTAAATGCATCGACACAAGCCTCTCTATGCTCCTCAAAAAATTGGGCGGAACTCTTGTACTCCTCCACAGCCGAAGCGATTCAGTTATCGGCTTCAGTTAACTAGCCCCCGAGATCGAAGTTCATCTGACGACTCGCGGATAATTCCGCCCTTAGAGCTTTAAACTGCTCCTGTCTCGAGCCCAATTTTACTCATATGCAAAATATCAGAATGTTTAAGCCCATAAGCAAAAGAAAAGCACCGAAAGTGAACAAATGGGAAGACGCTATACCTTCTCCTCCCGCCGAGCCATTTCATTGCTCAGCTCCTGAACCTTCTCCAAGGCCTTCAGCTTGGCCGACTTGTTCTGTTGAAGACCCTCCTTGAGGTCATTAATTTGGGATTGCTTGTCCCCAACTTCCCGTCGAGATCGATCGAGATCTTCGGTAAGCTGAGCAATCTGCTCATTTTTCCATTTTAGCTGATTCTCCATATCGGCGAATTCCTTATTCAGATCGGCGAGCTAATCCCGCTGCCGCTGACACTTACGCCTCTCCTCCTCAGCCTCTTGCTCCAATTTTTTTATATTCGGCATGACTAGCCCTCAACTGGTTCCACCTTTTGTTAAATACTACTGCATGGTCTTAACGTCATCGTCATGCTTCGCCTTAATCTGGGATAACTCCAGGCAAGCCTTGTCCGATTGCTCACGGAAACCCTGGAGCTCTTTGACTTGGGTCTCGAGCCGAGAGGCCCTTTCGGCTGCAAGCCGTTGAGACTTGCTCGCCCTCTCAAAATCCGCCCTAATGGATGCCAAGGCCCTGGAAAGCCAACTGTTGAATCCATCACGCCCGAAGGTCGGCCGCTTCCTTCCTGGCCTGAGCGCAGGCCCCAACGGCCAAATTTAAACGCCAAGTCAGCGCTCTTGTGATCAAAGCATTCTGCAAGAAAAACACATGTGAAAAATCACGACACGGGCGACCAATCAAGAATCACAACCTCGGTAGATGTAGTTTGAAGCCATCGTCATGAGAGTAGCATTGCTAATTTCGGGAGAAGGAAAGCATCCTTCGGTGTCCCAAGCCGGCCAAAAGCCGCCTCAATGATATCTCGGTAGCAAGCTCGTCCATCGAGGAACTCCCTCCCGCACGCAAAATGGACCTCATCAAGGCGGTGAGCATATCATCCACTTTCGGGCTGTGGATGAAGGAGCTCATGGCTGAAGAACTGGTCTGAGGGATTCTGACCTGAGGAATCATCCGCTCAGCTTCCCCTGTCAGAGCTCCAACCTGCAAGGCCTTGAATGCTTCGGCCTCGATCGAGGGAGCCTCGGCCCGAACACCCCTTCATCCAGTGATTCCTCTTCCTCTTCCTCTTCGGCTATCACGCTATTTTCAGCAGAATCTGTTTGAACTTCAATTTCTTTCACGACATCCTCTGATGCTGTAACAAGAGACTCCCAATGGGAGGCACTCCGACCTCCACAACCTCTCCACAGGTGGCTCCATTTGAGCCTCGGCAGCCACCGCTGCCTCTCCTGACCCCTCCACCAGAGCAGGGGTCTTCTATGTGTGGTGGACTCCTCACCGCTGGTGACTGAGGAACCTCCGACAGGAGGATCACTGGACCGACTGGCGACATTTCCTCGGCATCGTCTGACATGACTACTACTTGGAGGGGGGAACCTCGATGGCTCTTTCCAAGCTTCCCCCAATGGTTTCCTCTACTGTTTCGCCCCCTCTGGTAGGGAGGGCTTATCGGTTACAGCTGACGCACCCGCTTCCTCGCTCTTTGAAGCAGAGGAGCGGCGGCCGACATCGTCTTTCCTAAGCTCCCTTGAGCGAGACCCAAAGGATGAGCCCTCTTCTCGGACCTATGCCTATCCCCAGAGCCGGAGCTTCTATGGCGCTTGCCCAGCTCCCTCCTTATTTGGCCCGCAAACGCGGACCTCTCAGCTGAAAACATAGCGGATGTTCAGTTAAACAAAGACTCACCCTGAGGGACGATGGAGCTAAGCCCGGCGGTGAAAATGGCATCTTCTGCTAACAAGGTGCTGGCAGAGATCTCCTGACCACTGCGAAGGGTAGCCAGATCTCTTTTCTCCTGCTCGCTCAACACCATACGCGCCTCTAGATCTTTCACATAACTAGCCCATCCTTCGAAAATCTAAACCGATGTTTCCTTCGGCATTAAAAAATCGGGACTTCCACCCATTTATCGAAGAAGGGTTATCATAGATCATCTTGAACGACTTCCGGGGCCAATGTAGGGCCACTTAGAACTCCTCCCGGAAACCAGATTGTAACAAAATCGAAATAAGGAAAGAGTCGCAGTCACCCCAACACGACTGCACATCGAGATAAACCCGACGAGATTGCGCCATCTATTCGGAGCCACCATCGTTGGGCATATATTGTAAAACCTCATCACCTCCTATATCAACGGGTGAAGAGGGAATCGAAGACCTGCCCTCAAGCTCTCCTCGTAGAAGAAAACCCCCGCTTAACTCAGTTGAAACCCGGTGCTCGGTCCTCGGCACCCATAAGGCAACATCCAGAGGAACTCTATAATGGCGATGGATCCTATCCAGATGGTCTAAGGTTACCTCAGAAGCAACATTGTCTGGACCGCTCATGTTGGCCAAATAGAGGGTAAGACACGAACAAGCAAGCAAGGGCTCAGAGAGAGCAGAAAATCTCTGTGGCAGGGACAAAGGGGCGTTGCAGAAGGAACGCCGCCCCAACCCTCTTTAAATAGGTGCTTCAGAAAGAAAGCCCTAGACGCCAAAAACCTCGATATGGCGCCAGAAATAAAGGACTTCCGCCACACGGAACCTCTGCTATCACGACTTGTTGGAAACAAGACGTTTCCTCCTCGATCTGTGGCAAAAAATGATGACAAAACAGCGGCCATCATTTACGAGATTATCATTGCCCGCCTTTTTTGAATCCCCCAAATAAGATTGCTCCAAAATTCTACTCCCTATATCCGAACTTACACTTCGGACTAGGGAGTGGGGGGCATGTGATGAGGGGTAAAATCATCATTGCATTATTGACCGCTCACGTCGGCGATTGGGTCACACCCAATCCAAACACCCTGCTAGCCAGCTGGCATAACATCTAAGCGACGAAGCCAAGTCACCTCTGACAAAGTAGGGTCGCCTGACAATCCGAACGGTCCTCATACTTCGGCCATCCGAGCCAAGCCATTCCTTGATAACCCGAGCTATCCGCATGCTTCGTCCATCCGATCCGAGCCATTCCTCGTAACCCGAGCTATCCTCATACTTCGGCCATCCGAGCCGAGCTATTCCTCGGTCATTCGAGCCAATCCATTCTATGCCTTCAAAAACCAGGTTATTCCTCATTTAGGCCAAACCACGGCATTCAAAATACATCTGCGGAATCCGGTGCGGGAGAGTTCGAATCCACTATAGATGAATAAGATTTCAGCGATGAATCATGCCCAGAAGTGGCCTAGGACCTGCGAGAGTGGCCTAGGTCCGTGTGATCATTGAACCTCAAGGCATCAACCAGCCCTCCCAGCCGTCGATCCTCTAACTGACAAGATACGGACCCTACTGGCCTCATAACAAACTTGATTCGAATCCTAGCAGTTTCCAGACCCCATCCAGGGTACGTCCAAGGAATCAGGTGATCATCTATAAATACTACAACATTCCAACCTCTCAGGTATGCGCGTAAACTCTAAGACGACCCCTTATGCATTCATTTTACTCATTGAATCTCATACTACATTAGAGCTCTTACAAGAGCCTGGAGGAACATTTTCTCTATGAGAGTCTTCTCCTTACATCTGCTTGCTGTGAATCTTCATTGATTTAGATATCGGAGGTCCTCCGCAGAGGGCAACCCCCATAGCATCCTCTGCGTGCGGATTGTCTTGCAAGTTTCATCCCAAGGCGACGAGATTAACATTCAGATCAAGAGCCGAAAGTATATCCAAGTTAAAGAACAGATTTCTACGGCAACATATACGAAAAGGTGTTTCTTATTTTTTAGAATGCATTTAAGCCAGTGCTTGAAGTAGCTGAGATGAGATGGCTGGATGTGAATCGAAAAAGCCGTGTAATAGCTTCGGTGTCAGATGACCAACCACCAAGGCTAAGTTGTGAGTCATAAAAAATTTATTGATATTGTCTTCAGATCCACTTGTGCGCCAATTAAAAAGACGGCCTTCTAGGCGACAGCCAAAATAGATCCGAAAGGATGAGAGAGAGAAAAAAAGAAGAAGAAGAAAAAAAAAAAACAGGCTTCTTAAAATAGGCATCGATCACGATTCTAATTAACCATGACTTATTACCTTTATTAGCCCAAGTTTAAGGTTGAAATGTTGCATCAGAATTCATAGTAAGACATCATTAGTAGGGAGATGGAATACAAACAGAAAGGCAACAAAAGAATATATATAGAAGAGAATAATTAGAATATAAAAATTATTTTATATCAAAGAAGATCAGCTGGTCGTAAACCTTGCTTATAAGGCTTGGAAGTACGATACGAGTCTCTTAATTTCTATTTAGTAGTTGGGTAGGATTAATGAGAAGGTTTGTCAACATCATTTAGATGCATGGATGAGGAGGAGGAAGTGCAAAATTTTGTTGAAAGCCCAATTATTATCATGTATATATGTCCCTTAATTTCTATTGATTGAACGGTTGAACGATTGAATAAGAGAGCGATCGAGGCGGCTAAGGATTAATTCAGTGGATGAGGATGAGAGACTAATTATGGAAGAAGTACGGACTTGTTGACGATAAGGCGTGATAGGGGGACGATTCGAGGGGGACATGCATGCAGCTGCATAGAATGTAAATTTTGTTTGAGATCTTCACCTTCGTTTCCATAGCCGTACGTGGAGGCGCAATGAAGCCGTTCTCAAAATATTCTTAAAAAGTTGTTTGTATAATTACAATAATAAAAATTGTAGAAGAGCACAGGAAGGAACGAGGTGATCGGGTTGGCAGCCAGGTGGCTCAGGGATTCATCGCCATTTATTGTGGAAGCTTTCGAACTTTCCTCCTACCAATTTATGGCAACTCAGAGCTTTTAAAAGGAAGCTAGTTATTTTTATTAACCAACTACAAATACTTTTGGGCTTAGATGCCATTCATACACACATACATACAGATAGACACACAAAAGCATGCTAAAAAAATAAATAAAAAAAGAGAGTAAAAATTAGCTATATTTAAATATAATTAAGTTTAGAATTTTATCATCTTCCTTCATTCTTGGATCTACATGAATATCAAAATTATATTATTTTTAAATTTTTTTATCTTGAAGATTCGATAATCATGTAAATCTAATGGTAGAGAGATGATTAGACCATAAATAGACTATATTCAAATGTACTCAAATTTTTATTTTTTTTTATTTTTTTTATTTTAGAATCCATAAATTATGCGGATATATAGGATGCAAAAGATATCTGAATTTAGGCTTAACTATATTCAAATATAGCTAAGTTCTTTCTCTTTCTCTCTCTATATATAATTTATCCCTTTGTTAGACGCTAGTAACTAATTTTATTAAACAACTATTAGAATGTTATCAGACATATGAAATGATATTTTTACCATACAAAATTTACTAGATAGAATCTCTAAGGTTCAATTTAAATAAAAACTTCTTAACCATCAAGATAAATTAAAATGCCAATTCATTTTACTTGTATTGGTTAACTTGAATTATTTCTGCCACTTATAACGTTGGAGTGATTAGTTCTCCCACTTACTACATACTTCATTTTATTCTTTTAGATATTTCCAAAGCTTTAGCGATTAAGATCACTAAAAGTTATTAACCTGTTTTATTAGGTCTTCATATTTTTCTGCATTTTTCATAAATTTATTTTACTAGTACAAACTAATACAAAGTGTACAAACATGTTATTTAAATATTAGTGATTGAACTAAAAATTTATCAATAATTATCCATGGTCTTATCCATTTGACATAAAAATCTGTGGAAAATTAATATATCGACAAAAAATCTGTTGCACCAATCAAGCTAATAATCATCTTTTAATTAGTTTAAACATGAAGTTGCAAAAATATTTAAAAGAATAAAATGATGCATATATTGTGTTAAATTTTCTATCAAAGGAAAAAAAAAAACTATTCAAATATAACAAGCCCAAAGAAATAATTCAATTAATTTAGCATAATTAAAATTAATTACTGGTTTGAGCCATTGTTATATATTATTTTGATGGTTAAAAAATATGAGTTTTAGTTGATGGCTTGGGATTCAATTTTGCTAGTAAAAAGTGTTTTAACTTAAATTTTTGGAAGCTGATTTTGTCCTAGTCCTTAAACAGGATTTCTAGGGCATGCACATATATATAGTTTTCAAAAGGACGTTTAAGAGAAGTTGAAATGAAATAACTCTTTTAACCCATATATTCTTTTCTAATTATAAAATATTATTTTAATTTGAAACAAATATATATCAAATGATTTATGTAGCTTTTTTTTTGTCAATCCAAAAAAAGTAAGTGCGCTTCGCAGATTAAGTAAATTGAAATTAAATTTTTGACAACTTTGGCAGATGGATTTCAGATTCTACACCTGATCTCTGTTCTTATTGGATTTCAAATCTGAAAACACAATAACTAGATATTGAAAAGATGAATTATATTCTGATAGTATGGGATTGAGTCATCCTAGAGAAGTGTGATTATCCGTTTGTATCAAAAAAAATAAATAATTATACCTACCGTTTCTCTGTACATTTAAGAATACAAAGAAAATTGGTTGTATATTTGTATTAATTCCTTTTCTTTATATTTGCATTGACACTTTTTTCTCATATATGCTTCTTTTTTTTTACTCCAACTTGTTACTATTTTAGCTTCAAAAGTCCTAACCTACATTTATATTTTGATTATAATTCAATGAAATTATTGCCACCAAATTACCCTCCTTGAACATCGGGTAAGGATGTGGGTCCAAGAGGCAACGTAGACAAATCTGAGAATCCTCAATGTCTTCTCCTTGAGTAGGAAACCTATAAGGAAGTCCCCAAGGACTGGTTGCATCGATGGGAACCCTCTGATGCTCAAGTGAATAACTTGAGAAATAGTTATCAGAAGTGGACTAAAAGACTTAACCGAAAAAATTGAAGTTCAGATCCCTTTTCTCGTTATGAGCGAAGGTTTTTATACCTATTCGAAAGTTTCTCTTACCCTTTTTTGGAAGGTTGAATCCGAGACATTCGTCTGACGAAGGATAGGCGGTAAGGCTAACAGGGACAGGTCGCAACCGTCCCTGAGCTTGTCAGGCATAGCCTGACCTGCCATCCTTCTGTTCGGTGCGGCGCTATAGGTGGTAGGTAGGCCTGGTCATATCGTGTGCCATAACTGATAGTGGCCACACGGGGTCGCGGAAGGTTGGTGGGTCACGTAGCGGTTGCAGGTATCTGCCAGGCCATGTGGAGACCTGGTACCGAGGCCGAGGGAGACTCGTGAGTCCTGGGTGCCAAGGCTGAAGGGGATGCCAAGGCCAAGGGGGACTCGAGAGTCCTTGGATGCCAAGGCCGAGGGGGACACCGAGGTCGAGGGGACTCGGGAGTCCTTGGAGGCGAGTCTTAGAGAGACTCGAGAGTTCCTAAGTGTTAAGGCCGAGGGGGACTTGGGAGTCCCTGGATGCCGAGGCGAGGGGAACACCGAGGCTAAGAGGATTCAGGAGTTCCTGGGTGCCGACTTGGTCTGTCTGAACCTGACTCCATCAGTTACTTAGTTTGTTAGCTTAACGTGGCTTAATCAGTCATATTAGAAATAATATAGAAATAAAAATTTATATCTATCTAAAAGGCTGTTGAATTTTTTTCAAAACCAACTATTCAGTTACCGCATCATTCTCCTATCATATTTTATGGCCACATATGATTATGATAAGAATCTTTTTAGCTTTGGAAATTATTGGCCTCTTTTAACTGACCTGCTAAAACCACTTGCTAAATGATATCTTATAAACTTAAATTCAATCTTAAATTTGATTATTTGCATGCAAGTTTAGAACTTACTCATTTGGATGGTTTCACGCTTAAATCTGATTTTTTTTTTCTTTTCAATTGAGATTAGACACAAATACAGGATTGATCTGACCAAACGTAATTTATTTATGGCCCTAGAAATTAGTACTCATGCTTAAGTCCAGTCATCGCCCGTATTGAGCTGGATGGACTGTTCCATCCAGTTTTACAAAATATAAGCAATTATGTACTTTGATAGGACAGCTTGTTATAAAGCTTATCTTGACAAAGGTGGTGTAGAAGTATGCATCTACAATAATCATTAATATGTATCGTGCGAAGAGTTCTTGTGGATGTACTCAACATTATTCTTTGCGCCCCAATAATTTGGAACACAAAAAACAATAGATATTGATGTACAAGGAATTAATTAAGATCTTGCTTTATCCCATCCAATCGAGAAAGCAAATATATTTGAATTAAGAACCGAGCTTCTTTTTTTTTTTTTTTTGCTTCTTTAATTTGTTATCTCTAGCTGAAATCGAGATATAAAATCTCAAACAATGTTGTAAATTTGAGATTAAAATATATATCTAAGCATTAGTTTCACAATTTATTTGTTAAAATGATAAATACTAAAAAAGTAAAGAAATTGTTTCACATGTTTGTAGACACGCGTGTGCGTTATAACGAAGATGCCTGCTAGACGGTGCTGAGGTACTGGGATCTTGACGACGATGAAAACATTGTTCCCATAAGCTTTGCAATATCTTTAATTGTAGCAGCCATGCCCCACAATATAGGAGGAAAGAGTGAGAGAGAGAGAGAGAAAAAAAGAAAGAGTTCGGGATTGATCTGATTCTGTCAGCATATTTATCTGTATATTAATTGTTGGACACCCCATGGGTTGCATCGGATGGCGTACGTCAATTCAATTTATATATATATGGCCATGGGGCCCTATGTCTGATGTTGTCTCCGGCAATGCAAGGACGGCAGTGTCATAAAAGATAGATAAACATCAAAGCTGGGACTAATTAATTTTGGAATGATCCAAATTAATTATATAGTTAATTATAATGTAAACACGCTTGCTTAACATTCGTTAAATTTTTTTTCCGATCAACAACATTTTTTTTCCGATCGCGCGCGGATACCAGCTTGCGAGGGGAAGAAAGAAAGCTGGTTTTTAAACCATTTCACGAGCTTTCACGAATTAATGCCGTCCACCTGCTCCAACAGTCAACCACCTACATTGCGCGTGAGCATCCCATCCTACCAAGTAGCGCCCGCGCTCTCTTCCTCCCCCCCGCAACTCATTAAATAGGAAGAGGATTCGACCCCATGAACTCATCACACTTGATGAGCGAGCTAGCTCCCTTCCTCTCCCCCACTACACCTTTTTCTTTTCTCATGGATATTGCCCTTAGAGACCATGTCTTCTCTTCCATGCTCCAGTTCATTGATCTCATTACTCTCTTTCTATCCATCTCATTAGAAGCTTATATTTTTCTCCACAAATGGAACCCCACGTATTACCTTTTCCCCGTGTCATGCATGCTTCTTCTCCCAACAGCCCTCAAACGCCTGCTATTCATACAAGAACAAGTCTACTTCGTGGACTTCTCATGCACCAGACCCCCACGCCGTTTCAGGGCTCCCCTCGCCGGCCTCTTGGAGCACCTCTCCCTCGTCAAACTCTTCGACGACGAGAGCGTCGCCTTCATGAAAAAGGTGATCACCGCCTCTGCCATGGGCGACGAGACCTACTTCCCCCTTCTCTCCACCACATCCCTCCCACCGCGACCCACCAAGACTCCATAAATGAAGCCCACATGTCCCTCTGCTCGGTCTTCCAAGACCTCCTCGCCAAGACCAACCTCTCGCCCCGCGACATCGATGTCCTCGTCGTCAACTGCAGCGGCTTCTGCCCTTCTCCCTCCCTTGTCTCCATCATCGCAAACCGCTTCGCCATGCGCGACGACGTCAAGACCTTCAACATCGCCGGCATGGGCTGCAGCGCGGGAGCCATCGGCATCGACATCGCCCAGAGCCTTCTCAAGGTGCACCAGAGGTCCTACGCCGTCGTCTTGAGCACCGAGATCATGTCGACGGGGTGGTACAACGGCAGGGACCGGCGCAAGCTGCTCCTGAACTGCTTCTTCCGATTGGGCGGCTCCGCCGTACTGCTCACCAACAGGAGGGAGGCCAAGAAGTGCTCCAAGTATCGGCTGGTGCGACTGCTGCGAACCCAACGAGCCTTTGACGACAAATCCTACCTCTCAGCCATCCGCGAGGAGGACTCCGAAGGCATCACCGGCTTCTCGATAGAGCGCAACCTTCTCACGGTGGCGGCCGAGACTCTCCGGTCCAACATCGTCGCTCTCGGCACGTCGATACTTCCATGGCGCGAGAAGTTGAGGTATGGTGTAAAGAAACTGTGTGGCCAGGCGACGGCGCCGGACTTTCGGGCGGCGATAAGGCATTACTGCCTGCCGTCGTCGGGGAAGGCGGTGATGAGGGAGATAGGGAAGGGGTTGGGGGTGGGGGATAGGGAGATGGAGCCGGGGCTGATGACGTTCCACC
Organism: Calamus simplicifolius; assembly: GCA_900491605.1. Lineage (NCBI taxonomy): Eukaryota > Viridiplantae > Streptophyta > Magnoliopsida > Arecales > Arecaceae > Calamus > Calamus simplicifolius. The sequence continues at coordinate 2,555,272 of UESW01003836.1, read as the reverse complement.
GGTTCGGGAACCAGTCGTCAGCGTCGATGTGGTACCAGTTGGCGTACATGGAGGCGAAGGGAGGGTGGGGAGGGGGGATAGAGTGTGGCAACTGGGGATGGGGAGCGGACCCAAGTGCAACAGCCTGGTATGGGATTGTTTGAGGACTGTAACGAAAAAGGAGGCGGAGAGGGGACCGTGGGAGGACTGCATCCATCGGTATCCGGTGGGCGAAGGCACGGATCAGGAGGAGGCTTAATTTGTAGTAGGAGGAGGAGGAGGAATTGGGGTGGTAGTGGAGTTGAATGCAGTATTAATGAATATGCGCGGGCGATCGAGATTGTTATTTTTTGTTTCTTTTTTTCTCTAGCTTGTTCTGGTCCTGGAGATTGAATGCAAGCACAGGGTTTGGTTTGGTCATGGTGTTTGTTTGTTTGTTTGTTTGTTGAGATAATAATATTGTAACGTCTGGTTAGAGTAGTAGTCACAGCCGCCTGGCAAGTCATCACTATTACTGTGCCTCCTTCCTTCTGTACGTAAGACCAATATTATTATGATTCAATACTGAGTTGATGTCTGTCTGAACTCTTTTTAAAAATTAAAATCAAAGGGAGAGAGAGAGAGAGAGAGAGACTCAAAAAGAAGAAAAGACTGGCTATCTGGCTTCATGTCTGAACGAAGGCCCAACGTACCTGTTTTAAATTCAATAATGCATTAATTCATACAAATTGACTAAATATAAATACTAGAAGGAAGTCAGCCCCACAGCATTAACGATATTGCAAGCTGTAAGGTGCCTTCTATTGCATATTTTGGCGGTTGATGAGCATGGAAGATATATATATATATGTTCCTTAACTGTGCACGTCGTTCTAATTTCACTTAATTTGTTGAGCATCACAGGACCATTACATAAACGTACTGATGATTGTGATTGCAAAGTAATTAAAATGTGATGAAGACATACGCCACTCTTTATTTATTAGCCTTCTCCTGGATTGGTGGATCCATTCATTGATTGGAGCAACAACTGGCATATATCGCACCTGGCTCAAGATTGGAGGGAAAAAAGGCCATATCAGTAAAAAAATAAAAAATTTTTGATTAATTAAAATAAGTGCAGCGTTTCTTAGATCTCAATGAGTCAATGAATATAGAATTGCAAAATGGCAAAGCTTTATTTTTCCTTTTTCAGCAGAAAGACGTACTGAATGCAAACTGACAAAGTCAATGCTTAGTTCTGTAACTCAAAAGATTCAACATATATATCTTAGGTAGATCAGCGAATTTTTTCAGAACATAAATGACTAATTTATTGCTGAAAATTATTATCTGATATTGGATTGTACTGTATAATATAATGTTTATCTTTTGGTGAAAACCAGCTAGCACCGGGGGCATGTACTACCACATTTGAGGGAAGAGAGAGAAGGACACGCACAAATGATCTACACCACAAAAAAAAAAAAAAAAAAAAAAATAAAAATAAAAAAGAAGAAGAAGAAGAAGAAGAAGAAGAAGAAGAGACATATTTGGCATATTTCCATACATCCGATGGCTTGGCTATTTATGTGAAAGCTGGTCAGAAATTATCTCCCCACTTGTACCTTTCTTTTGAAACGTGGGCTTAGTATCCTGCCTATTTACCCTTTATATGGTCTTGAGGTGGAGTCGGTTAACCACGCTATTTTCACCTGTTTGAGGGCCAAACAAATATGGCAGAGATCTGACGATTTTCCCTGGGATACTGCTTCTTCTATTATTCGTATGTCTTTTTTGAGTCTGATCAGGCAGGATATGGAGCGACGATTCCATCAGCGGGTTACGAGGAGAGTTTATATTGTGCACCAGATCTGGCTATCTCGTAACAAGCTGATGTTTACTGAGAAGTCGGCTCCTTCTCACAGGATTATCAGGACTGCTTTATCCTTAGCTGCGGAGTACACTTCCCGTCACTCTATCACCGATTTTGATAGCCTTGGACTCTGGAGCTCCCATGCTGCCAAGGCAGCGCACCGTCATACGGTCTTTATTTTCTGGGGGCCCCCTCCTCCAGGATTTGTCAAAATCAATTTTGACGGGAGTGTTAAGGGAGATCAGCTAGCTCGGCTTTCATCATTCGTGGGCCCAGTGGTCAGATGCTGACTGCAAGGGGATTCAGTTCGCTTGACTCATCTGTGCCCCTGGCGGAGTTGACTGCTGCTTGGGCAGGTATCACCTGTGCCATCCATGACCTGGGCGCCCGCAGTCTTATTATCGAGGGTGACTCCATTACTATCATCCGTTGGATTCGTCAAGACCTTGGTGTCTGTGTGCCAACGAACCCTTTGATTGTTGATATTCGTGCCAGTCTTCAGGGTGTTCACAGTGCCCTTATTCGGTGTATCTTCAGGGAAGCCAACTCTGCGGCCGACTAGATCGCCGCCAGGGTTGCTGACCATTCTAGCTTCTGGAGTTGAAATCAGGGTGATACTTGTCCGTCTGTTTTATTTCAAATTTTGTACTCTGATATATCGGGTTTGACTTACCCTAGAATGATGTGATCGCCCGACTGTACCAAAAAAAAAAAAATCCGCTTATCATTTCTTGATTAGTTCTTCCTTGATGCATCCATTTTCTTCGAGGTATAATGGTTCTGATAGAAATATTGTTAAGTAAAATTCTTGACACTTTGTATGCATTCATTTAGGTGGAGATGCCTTCTCATGCCGTTTTAGTGCAAAAAAATATCATAAAAGGTCATTTAAATTAGGGATGATAATTATTTTTGTTTGACCATTTATTTGTTCGGTAATGCGTCAAAAAATTTTTGATCGGCTTAACGAGGATAAATATTATCCATTTAACAACTAAATGGATAAACAAACGTAGATGGTATTCTCTATCTTGTCCCCATTTATTCATTTTCATCCTCCGTTAACTTTAATATATTATTTTTAAATTTTAAATTATATATATATATATATATATATATATATTAAATATTTAAAATAAATAAAATATATATACTAAAAAATTCTAATAAAACGTGTTTGAATCTTTCTTTTCCTTCTTTTCTTTCATGCAGTCATCTTGAACATCAAAATTAGAACCCTAGTGAACCGATCTTTCTTTTCATTAGTATTTTTTTAAGCTTTCAGTAAATTATAAGTTTAATAAAATAATTTTATTTTTTTTAATGTAAATAGCTCAGAGTATTCATTTGTTCGATTGAATATTTTTATTTTCGTTTTGTTAACTATAACGGCTTAATAGAACAAAGAACGAAATTTTTTTTCAAAGGATAGAGACCGATAAAAATTATTTGGACCATTTTCGAATTAAACAAGTCTTTCTGTACCGCCTTCGATGAAAAAAATTCATATCGTGTATACTCATTGATCGTGCATCAATGTGGATATACGTGCAAAATGCGTCACAGCCGATTAAGCCATGATATATATGTCCGCATAGACGAGCGGTCAATAGCCATGCTGTTTCAAGATAGTGCACAAAATTGTTCCCTTTCGGATCATTGCCATCCTGATTTAGATTTACAAGACTTGCTCTATGTGAAATAAAAAAGTTAGAGACCACAAATCTTCTCCTCCTTTATTATGATCTTTTTCAAGCACGTGGGGATTCATAATTAGGCCGAAGGATCAGGTGACTTCATAATTGGATTTTTGATTGCCGTGCCCTCCATGGGGCATTAACAATGACTACTCAAATTTCAGTCAAAAGCACATTTAATGTATGGGATTTTCGGATAGTTTTCCCATGGATCATGGTTATTCAAATTCCTTCTTTGCATCCACTCTCCTGTGATTTAATTTGATGGCATGTAACTAGAATACCTTGATGAATTCCTCCTCACCAAATAATGGGCAAGGCTTTTTTTTTTTTTTTTTTGTCACTATCCTAAGGTAGTATTTGACTTTTCAAAATAGCATTTATCCAAAAAAATAACTAAGAAAATAAGCATCTTTTTAAAATTATAACTTTACCATCAAGGAATAACTCTAGTTATTCCTATGTTCTCTAGGGAATAAGTTCAAGGGATAACCCAGGTTAAGTTCAAAGGATAATCCAGGTTAACCTGAGTTATCCCTTATGACTAAACTTTTTCAAAAATATTCCTTCTAGTTATTTATCCCCTATTTCAAACACTGCTTAAGATGCTTCTCCACTACATTACAATTGGAGCAACAACTTTCAAGATAGGAATTCATTTTCTGATGTCACTTAGAAGCCATTTAATTTATGATAATATATCTTGATAATTTAAAATTATCATACAGATTATCATATTTTATAATTAAATATAATAATTTAAATGATATATTTAATTTTCAGTAATTCAAGTTTATTATGTATCACAATAATTATATTCCCATCTAAAAGGAGGGTAATTAAAATTATCAAAATATATTAATCTTCAATTATACTCTTGGCTTTCATATAAATATTTAAAAATATTTAATCTAATTATATATTTAATTTATAAGATAATATTTTAATATTTAAAATTAAATATATAATAATATTTTGCTAAATAATATATTATTATATATTATATATTTATGATATTAAATATAATAGTTTTAAAATGAGTTTATAAAGAATCTTGATTTTTATCAAAATTTTTCATAGCCTAGTAAAAAGAAGAGAGGGCTCTTTAAAAATAAAAAATAATAAAAAATACAGTAAAGTGATTATCATATTTTATTATTATGAACCAAATATGGTAATCTTCTATTTTTAAGAACATGATTACTATCCGTAAGATTACCAAGATAAATATTTTTTATAATATTATATTACCGTAAACCAAATGCCATCCCAATTAATTCATAGCATTGTTAAGGAGGTTACAATAAATATTGTCAACCTTTTAACTTCTCTTATTATCCACATGAATGTATCAATTCTTCTATATTTTATTTGTCAAAATCAATTTTAAAAAGTAATTCTCAGCTAATAGAATTGTTTTGAAAAATTTATACACAACTAACTATTAACGTCTGATTGGATGGAATTTTTTATTAGTTGGTTATGATTTGTAAAAACCTCTATATTTTTTAGCATCTAATATATTGGACAACAATGCTTATTAATGGAATTTAATTAGCAACTATATCATACCATATCTTATCGTATTAGATTGCAGGAACAAATTACTAGGAAAGATTTGTAAGGTGGAAGGGCACATCAGAGGATATGGAGGCAAAAATATTCTTATTGAAGATGAGGTGCTTGGACTATATATATAACGTAAAAAAAGTCTTTCATTTTGTGATCAACTTCAACCAATGATGATTTTTGAGATCTTTAAAGCAATGATGCACTTTTATTTGACTTAATATGTACTCCTCTCTCTCTCTCTCTCTTTGTTAATATGCATGATAGTTAAATACGAAAAAGAGTGATTGGGATAATTAATATTTTTGTAAGATAGGTGAGAGGGTGAGAGGATATTTCTGATTTAAGGAAATGACAAACATAATAAAAAGAATATTAATTTGTAGAATTGAATTATCATTTTAATATATAATAGTATGATTAAATTATTTTGTTTCATAATAATTTAACTTATCACTCTTGCTTCATAGGATCTCTTATGTTAAAGAATTTTATATTGGTCCATGAGAAAGCCTATCAATACTGTTAATGCATTCAACACATTAGGACTCAAAAAGATGAACCCGATTCCAAAATTTAAATAACTGAACAGTCGTATACGTTAAAGTGATAAATTCTCCAACAAGTTCGTGACCATAGTGCTTGAAAGATTACCAAGCTGCTGTGCAGTACTATAGCAAAAATATGTGAGATATGGAAAAGTATAATGGATCGAGAGTAGGATAATTGAAAGGAATATCTTAATAGAAGGGACTGGAGAAAAGAAAGAATAAACATTAAGCCATAGAGGGAAGAGCTCGATCTCAAATAGAATTGAAACTTCTATTCTCAAATATGTTGTACGTTCCATTACCTAGGGTGATCTTTTATTTATTGGACTCAAAATTAAACCAACTCATTTAGTGGCCTCTTCTAGGGTTTCCGTAAAGCTTTTTTAAATTAATATAGATGGGCCCTCATATTTGTTTTCAATTTGAACTCTTAAGACTAAGACCAGAAGTGCTTTACTTCCAACAAAACAAACGGGAACAGGGAAAGAAACAGAACTGTAAAGGAACTTTCTTTTGTACTAGAAATGAGAAGGCACAATCTTTTTTAGAGAACCCTATCTCGAAACTCAATCATCCAATCTATGCAAATTAAAATGGGTTAAAATAACTCCTCCCCGGCCGCTAAGATTGACCATGCTTCTGGTGTTGAAATAATTGTTAGCCTGGGTGCCAAGTCAGTGCCCACACAGAATCCCATGAGATGGGACTCTTAAGATCCTAGAAACTCTTTATATCCCTCTAATGGATCCCCTCTTGTATCCATCCCGATCTATAAGAGAAGATCTGAGATGTCTTTTATGAGATACGCGAAGGTTTACGAGACAAGCTTTCCTTCTTCCTCTTCCTTCATCGGTACCATGGCTTAGGGGTGTGGATGCACTGAGAACTCTGGTAGCCCCCAACGATCGACAATCCGAAAGCAACAAACTAAGAACAAGTAATTAAAGCCGTACCAACTTTGAGAGCGGAGATCAATGGCTTTATCCACGTCAACATCCAATTACTTGATTTGAGGGCAACATGACACTATTCATAAATACATCCATCCATCCATCCAAGCAATCATAAATAAAGCCTGGACCTAATATGGTGGCAAAAATAATCATTGTTCTTAAATTCATCAAAGACGTCCCCCAATTTTTTTTTTTTTAAAGCTATCCAATGGTCCTCTCCATTGATTGCATCTTAAAAAAGACTCCCTATTAATTAAATCAATCATAGAAGGTTTCTGATACATGATCACTCTCGTGTTATCTGTTTTGCTCACAGTTAACTTCTTACTACATATATATAATAAAGGTTATCGAAGACAAGAAAGTTCAAAATTAAAGAGAATTGGTATATATGGTAGATCAGGTATTATATATATAGTTGATCATTGGTGAAACGTTTGCTGCATTTCTTCTCGTTTCTCCTCTCATCCTTTAGAGCTTTATAGTTCAGTGAACTGAAGAACTGCTCAGCATTGTCTTCTCTGAGTTAGAAATAGCTTCAAGATCGTAAGTCTGGCAACCATATAATATATATGGTGCCAAGGAGCTTGGAAACGGTAATATATATAATTAATGTTAAGAAGCATGAGTATTTTAACATAGAGAAATTTTGAAGAATCGAATGCTGAAACTTGCAAGGGTTTGTTTGATGTTAGACCATCATATTGGCCATGGGTTCATGGGAAGAGCATGCATGTCTCCATAACACCGGTACGCATTATCTTGGATTTCTTTGGTTTAGGATTGTTGGCAATCTTCTTGAGGCTCAAGCCTTACCGTAGACTAGTGGAAGGCTCGTGAGGAGGAGGAAGAGGCTGGTGGGGCCTGGCTAGCTACCTCGTTTCTACGGCCATTTGGATGTTAAAAATATTTAGATATAGTAGGGCTGGACTTGGCTTAAGTTATTGGGATTTGTGATCACAATTAAGCTGAAAATATAAGTATATAAATAAATGATACATGATATATTATTTTAGACTTCCAGCTTTATTTATTTTGGGAGGATTCCAATGGCAAAGGTTTAGAGCGGGGGAAAAAATGAAAAAGAAAAGAAGAAAGTTCAGAAACCTGAAGATTGAAAATTGCCAGTGGTTGGTAAAAGGTGGAGCTGGGGGGATCAAGACAGTCACTGAGTTCCATAAATGTTCTTTCCTATTCAAATTTTTTCATGATATTAATTTTGTAAGTGTTAGGAATAATGGTCCGTGGTCCTTCAATAGAGACCTTGTTCTCCATCGATGCATCTCCAATGCAAAACGGGGAGACTAGTCCTTGGACAGTGAAACTGTGGATCCAATTATAAGGGCCTCCGATCCCCGGCCAGTTGAGTACTCGACACAGGAGATTGCCTCTTATCTTAATTTGTAAGGAGGCATTGTCACCCTGGGCAAAGAATGATCTAAGAAATAACGCTGTTAATGCAAGGGTTGGCACAGTATTCGACATTAATATATGGCCACTAAAGAAGGTTGCTCTCCTGCAGCCCTGCGCTTGCCAACGACAAGGATATTAATGTGGAATCCTCTCTCTCTCTCTCTCTCTCTCTCTATGAAGAATGCCACCCCACAGGAGCTAATCCTGTTTGCAAAAAGCTGAAAGCCAAGTAAAACAGTGACTATAGAAGTTCTTCTTCCATCATCATGTGCATGACCCTCGTTTCATAAAACTCTATTTAATTTGTAATTATAATGCGAAGCCAAAATGATAAAGATATCCTAATCCTACGTACTATCACCAACTAAACGAAGTCTCCATGCCATCGTGGAACACCACGGTATTTTCTTTTCTTGAACTCCAGGGACCCCAATTAGCTCAAAAGAAATGAAGGGGTATGAACTCCAGGGAAATGAAGGGGTAGTAATTAGTACAACGGAGCCAAATAAATAACTTGATTATAAATTAATTAGCAAAGAGTTTCTTGAATAATTTTATTCTTCTATCCATCAACTTCATACAGATTTATTCTAATATCATTTATAATATCTTAAACTTATCCATTGGCTCAAGTATATATATATATATATATATATATATATATGAAACATTATACATTTATTTGGGCATTCCAGGCAGGCATGCATGATGTACATCCCACATGCTCCTGAATTGGAGGCTCTGATATGAAGAATGAACTTGAACGGCTCTTTGCATTGAATTAGCGTGGCCCATAAGTTTGGAATACTGAGCCACCTTTCTCTGGTAACGCACTAAATTCCACGGCTGAATGCGATTTAAAGCAGCACAGAACGTTACTGTGGATTTCCAGTCCAATAAAAGTTCAGCAGGCCATGCAGCCACGGAAGGAATCAGACGCGGGTTTATCCCCTGTCGATAGGGTAGCAACATGCGGAACCTCTAGCTATCTTCTCACATTAATGCTGATAAAAATAAAAATAAAAATTGATGGCCAAGTAACTATATATATATATATATATATATCTTTTATTAAAGCAAAACTTTAATTTGCCTAAAGATTTGTCCAAGGTTATTAAAGCAAAACTTTCCTTAAAGCAATTGCTTACCAAGATCACTTTACACTCAATCAATCACACACGAGACTCTCACCTCATGATGTACGTGCACTCTAATACTTGCACAAAAAATTAATACGCTATCTTAACTCATATATTAATTAGTCACATTTCACAGGTTGGTTTTATAATGATTTTTACTACTTCACTTTTTAATGATATTTTAAACATTAACACTCACGTACATACATCAATCATTCGGAAAAAAAAAATCAAAAGTTTTGGTTACAAATTAATAAACCGTCATATCACCACTGGGCCAGTAATGGACTCCGCTGCGTACGTCTGACTGATGATACCACCACTTACTGCACTTTAATTATAGAGGACAGAGCGAGAGGCCTTGCTGTTAATAGATATAAGTTTTGTTTGTAACGCTTTGAAGAGTTCTAGTTTGACTCGTCCATCCGGGGCTCTTGTGCACCCATCCTACTTCGATAAGCACAGGAAGAAGGAGACAAAAACATGTGGCCATTGAATGAAAGAAGAAGTAGAAGAAGAAGAAGAAAAATTCAAACCTTAAGATTTATGCATAATATAATCTAATCTTATAATTATTTTTTCCTAATATTTATTGTCATGAATATTTTTTTAGAGCCGTAAAAATGATACTTACATCGTTCAATCAAACAATATTTTTGGCAGCAGCTAAACAATAAGTTTTTAATTTATAATCATGCTTAATTAGTTACATGGAAAAAATAAAAGATTTTGCAAAAGCTTTTTTTTAAAAGAAATTATTTATTTAAAATTTAGTACTAATAATGCAATGGTCTTTATGACGTGTACTTGAGTATATCCTTAACCAATACGTATAATAATGGTACTGATTCAAACCAAGAGGAGATTTGTTCTTCCATGGCTTTTGCGTTAATTACTGTGGCAAGCTAGCATTAGTAGAGCATGGATTTGGTTTTAAAGGTAAGTACAATTTACCTCCAAGCTTCCTCAACTCTGATCAGCCAAAGTCCAAATCCAAGTTTCCTCAGCTCTAAACTCCTATTCAAGAAACCCTGTCTCTAAGATAGTATTTGATAGAAAAAACATTATTTCTGGATAAGTGTATGTGATAGAGTTGATCTCCTAGCTATCTTTAAGGATATTCCCTGATTATCCCATTGATCATATCAAATGCAAAGGATAAATTCATAGGATAACTTTTTTTTTTATTTAAAGGGATAACAAGCTATTCCTGCATTTTCTAGGAAATAAATTAAGGGGACAACCCATGGTTATCCCCTTGGTTAACCATGAGTTATCCCTCTGATTAACTTTATTCCCAACTATCCTTCATAATTATGACTTTTGAGAATAAGAGGGGATATTCCAATATTCTCTCTTATTCCTTATTTCAAACACAGCCTAAGAAACAAAACTGTCAATAGTGATGGAAAAGAATCCGTGTACGAGCAAATACTAGCAGACCGTAATACGCAGCGGAATAATAAATAAAAATGCGCAAACCACACAATCACAGAAACACCAAGATTTACGTGGAAAATCCCTTCAAGATAAAGGGAAAAAAACCACGGGCAAGCCAGAGAAGAAGATCCACTATAAAATAATAAATATCCAAGTCTCAAAGTCCCTTGCCAGAACTTGAGAAACAATCACAAGAGAATAATAGGGATATAAGGATTACGTCACCGAAAAATACGGTCTCCTGCGTTACCTCCTTATTTTCTTCCCTTCTCTTCTTCTTCTTCTCTTGTTTTTCTTCTGCAGCACCTTCACGTGATTCCTGGAGTGGAAGTCCTCCCACGTAGTTAAGCACCAAGCAGCAGCCCTTCCTTCTCTTCCCCTAGCAATCCATGCTCCTAGAAAAAAGAAATACCTGCTACATGCTTCTCCTCTTTTTTTTCCAGACGGCTGCTCCTTAAAAAGAGAAAACCAAAAAAGGAAGGCGGCTACTCCTTTTATAAAAGAGAGAGAACAAACCCTGGTGGAAAAAGGAGTAGCGCTCCCTTTTGCCCTAATGGGCTGAATAGGTGGGCCATGGGCCCAACAACCTCCCCCTTCAGCCCATAAGGGAGGCTGTCTCATGCTTCCTTAGTGTGAAATCATGCCGACCAGCTGTCGGCATATCTCTTGCCTTTCTTTTGATAAGGTCTTTGTCAACATGTCTGCCCCATTTTCATCTGTGTGAATTTTCTGAAGCTGTAACTGCTTCTCTTCAAACACATTTCGAATCCAGTGGTATCTCACATCTATATGCTTTGACTTGAAATGAAAAGTTGGGTTCTTGCACAAGTGGATGGCGCTCTGGCTGTCACAATGTACCACATAATTTTTCTGTTTCAATCCCAATTCATGTAAGAATTCTTTCATCCACAGCATCTCCTTACAGACCTCGGTAGCAGCAATATATTCTGCCTCTGTGGTAGAGAGAGCTACACACCTTTGCAATCTGGATTGCCATGACACAGCTCCCCCTGCAAAAGTAAGTATGAAACCTGATGTGGACTTCCTTGTATCAATATCTCTCGCCATATCTGCATCTGTGTAACCAATCAGCACAGCTGGACCACCCCCAAAGCTTAAACAAACTTTGGAGCTTCCTCTGAGATATCTGAAGATCCACTTCACTGCTGCCCAATGCTCTTTCCCTGGATTTGCAAGAAATCTGCTAGCAACACCCACTGCATATGCGATGTCTGGCCTCGTACATACCATCGCGTACATCAAACTTCCGACTGCTGAAGCGTAAGGAACCTTCTTCATTTTCTCCTTCTCCTCATCACTTGAAGGACTTTGCTCTGAGCACAACCTGAAGTGACCTGCAAGAGGAGAACCAACTGGCTTTGCATTGATCATACTGAACCTATCCAATACCTTCTCAATGTACTTTTCCTGTGACAACCATATTTTCTTGATTCTTCTATCACGGAAAATCTGCATACCCAGTATTTGCTTTGCTGGTCCCATATCCTTCATTTCAAATGAATTGCTCAGCTCCTTCTTCAACCTGTCAATCATAGACATATTTTCCCAAGAATAAGCATGTCATCAACATAAAGTAGGAGTATGACAAAATCCTCACTAAACCATTTGATATACACACAATGATCTGAAGCCATTCTTTTGTATCCATTTTCAGCCATAAATGAATCAAATTTCTTGTACCACTGCCTTGGAGCTTGCTTCAGCCCATATAAGCTTTTTTTCAATCTGCAGACAAGATTTTCTTTACCTTTGACTTTGAAGCCTTCTGGTTGCTCCATATAGATTTCCTCCTCCAAATCACCATGAAGAAAAGCTGTCTTCACATCTAACTGCTCAACCTCCAAGTCTAGACTAGCAGCAATACCTAGAGCAACACGAATTGAAGACATTTTAACAACAGGAGAAAAAATCTCTTCAAAGTCAATACCTTTCTTTTGACCAAAGCCTTTCACAACCAATCTGGCCTTGTACTTTGGTTGAGAACAATGCTGTTGAGTCTTTAACCTGAAAACCCACTTGTTCTTTAAAGCCTTCCTTCCTCTTGGTAGTTCCACTAAATCATATGTGTGGTTCTTCTGTAAGGCATCCATTTCTTCCAGCATACCTACTAACCACTCCTTTTTCTGCTCACTTTCAACTGCCTCCTGGTAACATTCTGGTTCACCTGCATCAGTAAGCATTATATATTCATCTGTAGAATACCTTTTGGAAGGTTGACGTTGTCTGATAGATCTTCTCAGCTGAGGCTCTGTAGGAGGTTGCTCCTGATCTCCTTCCTGCTCAACATGTCCTACAGGTGAGTTAATACCTGCTCCTGCACTATTTTCTTGCACATCTCCCCTATCACCCTGATTTACTAGAGGAGTAACTGGATCACAGTCTGTTAATCCTCCTGCAGAAGACTTGACTGACACCTCCTTCTTGAAGTCTTGAAGGGTTTGATCTTCAAAAAATACCACATCTCTGCTTCTGAATACCTTCTGCTTTTCTGGATCCCAAAGTCTATAACCAAACTCATCATGTGAGTAACCAAGCAAAGCACATTCTTTTGTCTTACCATCCAGCTTGGACCTCTCAATGTCTGGAACATGTGCAAATGCACGACAACCAAACACTCTCAAGTGCTTATAAGAGACATCTTTTCCTGACCATACACGCTCTGCAACATCACCATCTAGAGCTGTACATGGTGACAAGTTTATTACATCAACCGCTGTCTTCAATGCCTCATCCCAAAATCTTTTAGGTAACTTGGACTGTGAAAGCATACATCTGATCTTTTCCATGATGGTGCGGTTCATTCTCTCTGCAATTGCATTATGCTGAGGAGTACCAGGAACTGTCATCTCATGTTGAATGCCATGTGATCTGCAATAATTATCAAATAACCCTGTGTACTCACCACCATTATCTGACCTTATACATTTCAGTTTCTTTCCTGTCTCTCTTTCAACTCTGGCATGAAACTCTTTGAAGACATTAATAACCTGATCTTTAGTCTTCAAACCATAGACCCAAACTTTTCTAGAAAAATCATCTATAAAAGTGACAAAATAAAGTGCACCACTGATGCCTGGAACATTAACTGATCCACTAGGAGTTTTTGTCCTCAGAGGACCACAAACATCTGTATAGATACGATCCAAAACATGCATTTTTCTAGATAAAGCAGGACTAGCAAAAGAAACTCTATGTTGCTTGCCAACCAAACAATCAACACATGGGTTCAGATGTACACCTTTGAAGTCTGGTAGAACTTCTTCCTTGGAAAGAACTTGCAGCCCCTTCTCACTCATGTGTCCCAGTCGTTTATGCCACAACTCCATGCTGAAGTCGTTCTCTGTAACATTCAACTGTTCACCATAAGCTTTAGCCTGCAACCTGTATAAAGTGTGACATTTCTTCCCACTGGCTACAACAAGTGAACCTTTACTGAGCTTCCATTGCCCTTTATGAAATCTGCTATCAAAATCTTCATCATCAAGTCTTCCAACTGAGATTAAATTTAGCCTCAAGTCAGCTACATGCCTTACATCCTTGAGCACCAACTTACAGCCAAGATTGGTCTTCATGTGGATGTCACCCATGCCAATGATGTCTGCTGTGCCTTGATTTCCCATCTTGACAACACCAAAATTTCCAGTCTTATATGTAGAAAAAAACTCCCTCCGTGGTGTAGCATGATAAGAAGCACCTGTGTCAATCACCCACTCATGATTCTGACACTCACATGAGAAGATACCATCAGAAGTAGACAAAATCAAATAATCATCACTCTGCACAGTAGCTGTGATATTCTCCTTTGACTCTGTATCCTCCACTTCTTTTCCCTTTTTCTTACTCTTCTTAGGCTTCTTACACTGATTCTTGTAGTGCCCTTTCTCACCACAGTTATAGCAAGTAATATCTTTTCTTGACCTTGATTTGCTTCTACCCTTGTATGAATTGTCTCTATTTCTAGACTTTGACCGTCCTCTATTCTCTGAGACAAGTGCCTGTGAATCAATCTGAGAAGTTGCTGAATTTTTCCTTCTTAACTCCTCATTCAACAAACTGCCTGTTACTTGACTCATGGTGATAACACCGTCTGGTGCAGAATTACTGAGGGAAACTACCAGTGTCTCCCAACTTTCTGGCAATGAACTGAGAAGTAACAATGCCTGCAACTCATCATCAAGAGACATTTTCATAGAGGATAACTGGTTATTAATACTCTGCATTTCATTCAAATGCTCAGCAATAGAAGCACCCTCTTTATATTTCAGATTCACTAGTTTTCTGATCAAGAAAGCCTTGTTGCCAGCTGTTTTTCTCTCATATAGACTTTCTAACTTTTTCCAAAGAGAGTTTGCAGAAGTCTCAGTGGAAACATGGTGAAAGACACTATCATCCAACCATTGCCGAATAAAACCGACTGCCTTCCGATCTAACATGATCCAAGCATCGTCTGTCACTGTAGCGGGCTTTGCTTTGACCCCTTCTAAAGGTCCATATAGATCCTTGCAATATAAGAGGTCCTCCATCCTTGGTTTCCATATCATCCAATTGTTTCCGTTCAGACTGATCATGCGGGAAACATTACCGGCCTCCATGCTCGCACACACAAAAAAAATTCACAGGCTCTGATACCAGTTGATGGGAAAGAATCCGTGTACGAGCAAATACTAGCAGACCGTAATACGCAGCGGAATAATAAATAAAAATGCGCAAACCACACAATCACAGAAACACCAAGATTTACGTGGAAAATCCCTTCAAGATAAAGGGAAAAAAACCACGGGCAAGCCAGAGAAGAAGATCCACTATAAAATAATAAATATCCAAGTCTCAAAGTCCCTTGCCAGAACTTGAGAAACAATCACAAGAGAATAATAGGGATATAAGGATTACGTCACCGAAAAATACGGTCTCCTGCGTTACCTCCTTATTTTCTTCCCTTCTCTTCTTCTTCTTCTCTTGTTTTTCTTCTGCAGCACCTTCACGTGATTCCTGGAGTGGAAGTCCTCCCACGTAGTTAAGCACCAAGCAGCAGCCCTTCCTTCTCTTCCCCTAGCAATCCATGCTCCTAGAAAAAAGAAATACCTGCTACATGCTTCTCCTCTTTTTTTTCCAGACGGCTGCTCCTTAAAAAAGAGAAAACCAAAAAAGGAAGGCGGCTACTCCTTTTATAAAAGAGAGAAAAACCCTGGTGGAAAAAGGAGTAGCGCTCCCTTTTGCCCTAATGGGCTGAATAGGTGGGCCATGGGCCCAATAAATAGAGCTATCCCATTTCCATACACTATGAGAACACAAAGGATTCCACACCAATCAAGAAATAAGAAAATAAATAGAATTATAATTTTCCACAGATAAAACTTTCCATTTCCCACTCTAGATGATTCTTCTATTCGTTTTCTTGGACTCGTTCTTTTTTAGGCAGTCCTCCATTCGCTTGAAAGGATGTCGTCTTTGCTCTTTTCTCATGAAAAGTCATTCTTGGGTATATCATATGAAAAAGATTTCTTAAACCTTCTATTTCTCTCTTTTGGAGCCCCACTCAAATCGAATACCAATCCTTCTCAACCAAAGAAAGGGATAGCATGAAGTCATTTTGGTTCCTTCCATCCGAAGATGCATCTGCTATTCAAAGGGATTTAAGGTCGAAATATGTTTTTTTTTTCTTCCATTCAATGAATGCATCTTAAGAATATCTTTGTAATTCATATGTTCAGCTAGCAACCATGGTTCTAGAACGGTGGTGCGGCATCAAAAAGCAAGATGAAATTCTTCTAGAGAAAGATGGTGATGGAGAAAGCAATCCAGTGAAAAGCTTCTTTGAAAAAAAAAAAAAAAAATCTAGAGAGAGAGAAGTCACTGGTGACTCTCCCAGGACTTTCCCTCAACAATGTCTCTCTGTTAAATCTTTTTCGAAGTCATTTCAAGTTATATTTGAAACTCCACAGCCATTCAGCTCTTTGGTGAATATATCAGTCATTTGGTTGGCCGTGTTGATAAATTTTATCTCAATTTCTCTTTGCAATATTTTTTCTTATACAAATGATAATGTATCTTCACATGCTTTATTCTTATATGAAATACTAGGTTTTCTATTAATCAGATTACTGACTAATTATCGCAATGTAGTGCATCGAGTAATGAACTGATTGATGGAGATCTTTCATAAGTGTATTAGTGACATACACTCTTGAGCTACAGTGGTTGTTGCTCCATGCTCTACCTTCATTGTTGATAGCAATACCATCGATTGTCGCTTATTGCATCAAATGATTGCTTTAGAACTTAAGTTGAACTTAGGTTTGAGATGTTTTTATTGTACTAATATCTTTATAATTGAAGCCTCAATCATCAATAATTGTGTATGGTATACTTACATGTGATTCGGCAAGAGGACAAAAAAAAAAAAACTTATATGAAATTCAACTGGAGTAAAAACAATGCATAAACATATAAGTAATCTATGTTTTATATATATATATGAAAAAATAATACAGACTATTCATTTATTTAATTATATTTAGATTCAATTGGGATTGGATTGAAGGTTAGTCATAATCCAATCTTAGTTGAGTTTAGTTTAAAACTTTTAAGCTCAAACCTAACACAACTTATGAAACATTGAACTAGTGAATTCGTTGGATGGCAGTTTTGAGTTGAGACTAATCCAAATTACATCCTGACTTATAAATTGGGCATAGGGAGATGCAGAAATTCAAAGAGACTGTTGAGGTCATTCATCTTGACTTTACAACTCATTTTATACAAGAGAGCTGGAGAATTATTATATACAAGAAATTCAAAGAGGCTAACACTTTTCTATGCCTCTCTTCCACAATTTTATTGCATTATTATCTTTTCTATACCTCTTCCATTCTCTTTGTTCTCTTCCTTGTTTTGCTCTATCTAGTAGATATCTCCTTTGTATTCCACTCATCTATTTAATCTCAAAAATTTTGATGATTTAACTTCTGGCTTACATCAAAACAAAAAAAAAAAACTGCAGTCATTAGTTTATTGCAAAATTCCTCCTCAACAACGACTCATAAATAATAAAATTTAAGCTGATCTAAACATTGCAAGCATGGCCAGGTATGCATCAGCCAAGACCTAGAAGTAGGACTTGGATTTAGTTCTAATTTAACCTAAGGTCGGCCAGTTCAAACACAACTTATACCACCTGAATTAGCCTCGTCTCTATCAAATCCTTGTTTTAAATTATGGGTCAGGCTTTCTCTCTTGGGATGGCCTGATGCTGGACCCAGCGTGGCCCAAGTAGAGGTTATTAATTTCAGGCCTACAAGTAAAGCTTCTGGCTGAACATAGTACTGGCTCTGTGGTGTAAAACTAAAGAAAAATCTCATTTTTTTCATGAAACATGTATTTTATAATGTTGTTGATGATGTTTATTGGATAATAGGATTATATTGTATGCATGCACTATGAATCTATGACACATTTGTTTACTCTTTAATCTTCATGGATCCTTGTTCGGTTTTATGCTCCAGTGATATATTTGAATAGATTAAGATTGCCTCTTGTTGAGCATGTTAGGCATGGTGTTTATATTTTGTTGAGCAATCATCTAATTGCGTGCTTTAGTAAACATTGTGGTTGCATTTAGGGCTCTTTCATTGCTAATTTTTTTAATAAGAAAAGCATATAATATATCATAGTTATAGCATTGGAAGCTGGAAACTTAATTGGCAATGGCCAACTTGGCAAGAGAATGTGCCTTGCAGTAATGCTGACTCTTGCAAAAAAATTCAAATGAGAGAAATAGCAATATTCCCAACCTTAGATATGCCAAGTAACAATTATTGGATATTTAGGATGCACTTACAACCTAAATACTCTGCTGCTTGGTTACTTTCATTTAGGATGCACTTACATTAGATATTACCCTTTATAAATGACTTAAGTCTTATTAGGTTGGAGATCGTGACATCTCGTTTTAAAGAGATTTTAAAATCGATTCTATCCATTCTGTTTTATTCTTTCTTGACCAAAATATATTATAGTATCAATTTAAATCAATCTAATTGATCAAAAAATATAAATTTTAAAGTTTAAAAATACTTAAAAATTTAATAAAATAATAAAAATTCACTAATAATTTTTTTAAAAAATATCATAAGTATGTATTAGTATACTTGACTAGTTTAGGGTTCGAGACGGAATGAGATGCATGATGTCTTATTTCGTAAAAAAATAAAAAAATATTTATCTTATGAAATTTAAAACCTTGCCCCTTACCAACATTATGAACTTAAACATTCTAAGATAAGGATACAAATAAGTCAAAGATTTTGATTCCAATCATGATATTTACTATAGCAATGTCGCCTTCAATAATAATGCCATCTGAATTTGATACTTCAATGGCTTTGCAAACACAAATTACCATCCAGCTGCTATTAGCTCTATATTAGGGATTGATGAAACTTTAAGGAGGTATAATAACAATAGCATACAACGTTCTGACTTACCAATCTTGAATAAAAAAACCTAACTCCCCTAACAGTGTGATGCACGGCCCTATTAAAATTGATTCTGCTATGAACTGGGTCTGGGGGTTGCCAAGGGACGATGGTTGGCAAAGTGGATTCCCTTATGAGTAGGGACAATAACCCCAGTTGCTAGCATCATTCAAAGATTTCTAATCATGAAATTCAGCTACTTGACTCAGAGCTTAATGATCAATTTTGATAGGGCTAAATCTTATCTATTGAAAATCACTTCATTCTTTGCCTTCCATATGCTATAAGATGTACAATAATAGTGATTGAGGAAAAACCATACTTTTAGTTACAAGCTAGGTTCACCAATGGGAACTCCTTTGCTTGGTGGATTAACAAATGCTCTTCGTTATAGGCCTGTTCCTTGTAAAAGCCCATACAATCTTAAACTGTAACATTGGAAGAATAAATGTGATCCAAGGTTCACCACTTTGCTTACACCTCGCATAATTTGATAGAATGGATACAATTCTTATGATAAAAGAGCATTGGTTGGAAGACCATTAGTGAACAAATTCCAAATAAAATGAAAATTTTAAGTTGGCCTTTGATTTTCCAAACTCTTATTATCCTTTTCCTAGCTATCTTCATTTATAGAGCTTGAAATTCGATTTTTGTAAACCTCCAGTAACATCACCTTAGACTTGTAGCTTGTCCCCCAACATAGTTTGTCTTCATGGTTAATCCCTATAGTGATAAAGCCTTATTTAGTTATAGAAACTGGGATTGAATTTTCTATAGAAAACAAAAAAAAGTTTCACATTCAAATATACTATTTTTCTAAATAGAAAACTAGAAAATTTGTTTTCTAGTTTTTTTCAAAATTTTATTGGGTCTTAAAAATATCTTAGGGATAATTTTTTAATTAGTATTTTTTTGATAAAAGTGAGGTTCATTTGCTTATATTTTTCAAGTAAAAATTATGCGTATTTCAAATAAATCATCATATGCTTTTTTTTTTCTTTCTATAATGAAGATGATGATTGTACCAGTAATACAATGACGATGATGATGATTATGATAATGATGACTCTCATTTTAATTTTTAAATTTTATGCATGTAGAAAATAATTATGATATGAATGTATTTTTTAGTTTTATAAATTAAAATATGATTTTTTATTTCTATCAAATGAACATGTTTTCAATTTTCTCATGGAAAAAGAAAGCTAGAAATAGAGATTAATTAACAACTGAAGATAGAAAATAAAAAATGTTTTCTACAACTAGACAGGTTCTAGCTATTTCCTCTAAGGTGCTCTTTTGGAAATAAAGGTTCAGCAGTTCTAGATTCTAACTCCTACCAATATTCATTAAGCTATTAAGTGTATAGAAATCTCCCACTACATCAAAATTAAAAATTAGCGGATGGCGGCTACATAGAAAAGTACTCCAAAACTATGATTGGAATATAATAATGATCTTTCTTCCATTTCTAATGGATCAGATGAAGCCCTCTGATATGAAAGAAGATATATATCCAATGCAATTCTTTCCAAATATTAGATGCATATCTTAGTGGTTTATATATGCTCGACCAGTTTATATATGCATATATTACGGCCTGCAGTCTTGGATAAGAGAGTTAGCCACCACTTTCACACATTCCAGATTCCATGACCTTTATTTTCTTTTAGTTTACAAGTAATCACCCATGAGATAGGATGAAGAGCTTGCTTGCTTATTACTTTCACATGTTCCCACTGGAAGTTTCTGATACGTTGCTCAAACCAATATCAGAAACTTGGAGGAATGACAGCGTTAGATATAATGTATATAGGCATGGAGTATAAAACCAAATTAATAAAAGTATACCTGCCAGCTGTAATGAGAGAGATCTCACTTCTAGATATCTATTTTAGAGTTATTTCTATCCTTCCACGGCTGAAGGCCTACTCTATATATTCAGTCTCTTTTGATTGTGAAAAGTCTATATACCCATAGATCTCCTGCTCCCTTGGTTCAATCTGGACTAGATCGCCTGATGATCCCAAGGTATATACTTAATTAGGAGCATTACATGATTCGGGACAATCCTGATGCTTGAATCCATGCTGGAGTCCTTAATATGGACCGGTTTATAGAAGATCTCTTTTTGACGGTGGGCTTAGTGCATGCCTTTGAATGCGTCCTTCGTTTGTTCGTTAGATGGCTTTTGGCGTCTGGATTCATTTTGACCGTGAGTACGCCTTCAGTTTGCATTAATTTGACTGTAATCTGAAAACCAAAATTGTTTATAGTGTTTCATAAATATTGGAGGCTTTAAAAACTTAAGTAAAATTAATTATTAATAGATGAACACTTTTCTTTAAATTTGAGCTACAAGCATGCATCCTTTTATTCATCAATTTCCGCATACATGTTGGCTCTATTAACCCATCAATGGATTGAAATCATATGGTCCTTAAAATTCAAATGAAAGTTAATTGGTAGTAGATGAATTAAAGTTATAAACACTTCAAACTTTTCTTTTCAATTCAATATGAAATTATTTTTTGAATATTACAAAGAGCTTTTGCCTTAATGAAACCATTTTTTGGATTATGACAGAGAATCATCAAAATTGAACCAAAATGATATTGATGCAGCCAACAGATAGATGCTTCAATATCTTTGGATATTTGCCACAAAATGGACGCAAGGGATCAAATGAGGATACTCTTAGGTAGTGTTTGAAATAGAAAATAAGAGGGATTATCCAGAGGATATCCCATCTTATTCGCAAAAGCCATAACTATGAAGGATAGCTGGAAATAAAGTTAACCAAAGGAATAATCCATGGCTAACCATGGTTAACCATGGGGTATCCCCTCAATTTATTCCCTAGAAAATGCAGGAATAGCTGGTTATCCCTCCAAATAAGAGTAAAAAAAAGTTATCCTATGGATTTACCTTTTTGCATTTCATATAATCAATGGGATAGCCAAGGAATATCCTTAGGGATAGCCAAGGGATAAACTCTATCTTGTACGCTTATATAGAGATAATATTTTTTCTATCAAACACTACCTTAAGCAATTCTAATTTCACTGAAAACTTTTCTACAAAATATCGCCATAAAAAGGTTTTGTTATCATGGTCTAGTATCTTTGCAAATATTGCTTGTTAAGAAGTAGCTTGATAGAGTACTTCATTGGCAACTCAATTTTATGCTGACTTTGTGGTGAAATATTCAAGATAGGGAGCCTAAATAAAGTGATTTTCTGAAAAAAAAGGTGAATTAGAAAGTAATTATATACAAGGAATTTGTTGGGCTATATCAGTATCAAAGATTTCTCGAGCACATTAATTTATTCCATGTAAGGCAGGCTACCCACAAAAAGGAGCTGAAACTTTCAGCCATATTTGAAGGCAAATTGGTAAGCTCATTTACCTTCCAATTAGGGAGCTATATATGGATGTATAGATATTGATATTTGATAGCAAAAAGGTTGCATGCATGATAAAATTCTATGTCCAAGAAGCTCTTGCATAATGCTTTGTTTTCCAAAGGTCAGGTTAGGAAATATCTCAATCATAAAGCACCAGGATTTTTCAAATATCGCTAGGCCGTTTGCCCAAAAGTTTGTTATCCAAAATTTTAGGTTCCTTACCTTTTTAGTACTCCCTCTATATTTAGAGGAAATAGAGACTCTAACTTAGCTCAACTTTAGGAGATCTCTAGCCATATATACTAAAATAATAAAGGTTCACATCAATGATTCAAGACATTTTATGTGCAGTAGTATATTATCTTTATTTATCAATTAAAAGTTATGTGATTTGAAAATTATTGGTTCATGCATTAAATTATCAAAAAGTTGTATTGTTTCATGTTATTAGATTATTTAATTTTTTAACTACTTAATATATGGGGCCACATATTCTAAATCATATGATTTTTAATGTATAAATATTTTAGAGATGATAGACCACATTAAAAGTCTATTTGAATCTTTGGAGAAAAAAAAGGAGAGGAGAGTGAAAGAAAAGAAAGGGATGGAAGGGGAAGAGAAGAAAAGGAAGAGTTATTCCTCTCTCCTGGAAGTATGGAAAGAAAAAGATGGGTAATATACATCCATCTTATTTGGATAAAAAAGAAAAAAAAGTAGGAGAAAATTATATTTATAAATTAATAAATATATCATTAATGCACTATTGAAAAGAGGAGAGTTTTGGTTTTTAGGACTAGATAGTTTTAAATTTGTAAGGTATAAATTATTAAAATATTTCTCCTTTTCTTTCTTACCTCCAACTCAGGGTTAAAAATAATAAAATAAAATAAAATAAAAACCTTAAGAGGAATGAAGGGGACTAATTATGTTAAACTAGTTACTAGTTTTCTTCCTCTCTTCTTTCACCTTACGCTCAAATAAAATATTTTATGACTTTTTTTCTTTCATTCTTTTCCCTTTCCTTCCTTTCTTTCCATTCAAACTGACCCTAAATTATTGAGATCATCAATATAAAACTCTCATCATTCAAATTTAAACTTAGGTATTTCCTTAAGCATAGCTAATTCAATCACTCTCTACCTACACTCAAATTTGTTAAAGTTTAAATTAGATTATAAACATCTCACATAAGTGATTCAAGTCATTAGATATGATCGATCACTTACTTAAATACTAAAAATCATATGATTTCAAGTTCTCTAACTTTTGCATTAAGTGGTAAAAATTTGAATAATTTAAATAATATAAAAAAAGTGTCTTTCTTACCACTTGATACATAGACTTGAGTTTTTAAATTAAAATTTTTAATAATATCATTTTGAAAACTATATTTTAGATTAAGTAAGTTTTAAAATTATTTAAGAATATAGAGTAATTTTTTCTATATTAGTAGCCACATTGGTACACGAAACAAGGGTGTGCAATGATATAATTGTTTACCTTTTTTTTGGTAATACTAACTTAAATTATTAGTTGAAGTCTCCAATATATCGTTTCTCCATCTATAATTTTGGCTAAAAATTAATAATAAATAAATAAATATTATTTGAAATCATATTTTTTTTTTATGAAAATCACCCCTTCAAGAGATGTTCTTAAGGATATTTTTTTAAAAAAACCTAAATTGGCCAAAAAAATATATGTTGGGATGACGGCCATTTCAAACAAAACGCCACTCCAAGCAACGGTTCCCAAAGGCCATCATTTTGGTTTCCAGGGAGCCTCCAAAGAATGCTAGAAACTCGACAAGCATTGGGCTCTTCTCCTCTCCACGCATTAAGAACCGAGAGGGGTATTGCTGCATGGGGACCAATCCATATCCACAACGCTCAGCACACTTCTTAGGCCGCATGGCCTCTTCAACATGGTTGGTTCTCTGCGTATCGAGATCACTCACATCTCCATCTCCTCGGCCACAAGAGGCCATCGATAGGAGCCAGAGCTGGCGAAATCTCCTAAAGAGATGGTTGAAGGAATCCGGGACCTAGATGCGGGGTTTAGTGGTTGAACAGCAATGAAATCTTTCGTGGGCTTTCATCTTTGCTGCCAATGATTAGATTGGCACAGCGGTAATGCGTCTACCTTTCAACCTTCTAGTTACGGGTTCAAAACCATCCACTGGATCTTCTCCCGTTCTTCCACGTATCCTCCTGTGAGCGTGTCTTCACGAAGACTTTCGTGACTCCCATTCATTCGAAGCACCACATAGCTTCACGCTGGAAACCCACGCCAAGCCTACCCTTCACGTTAGTCTTCCTCCACACGTTGACTATGGAATCAATGCTTTGACTATGGAATCATGTAGCCTTGGTGGGACGGAAGCCTGGGACTTCCTCCCCCTTTCCTGGGAGAAAGACGGGCAGAGTCTCCTCCTCCATGCGTTCACGCTGAATTCCACCAGCGAACCAGCGAAGCCCTTCACATTCCACGGACCAACGGAAGCTTATGCGAGGCTTCTTTCTATGGAAGCTTTTCCCACACGTATAGCTGGAACCTAGAAAGGCACCGTGCGACTTTGTCGTAGGAGAGGGAACTAACCCACGAAGTCATTCCTTGGAAGAGGATGAAGAAGAGGGAGGAGGAATGAGAGATAGGGTGATGAAAGAGGATTGAGAGAAAAAGAATCCGTTTCTTATTCCATCCAAACCCTAAAAATAGGTTTAAATACATGCCAAATGGGCTTGGCCCAAATTCAACAAAAACTTTCATGGACTAACCCAATGAGATTATACTAATCCCCAAGCCCGTGTACATCCGTGACTTGATTTAATCTTAATCCTTGGATCCATACCCAGCCCAATACAAGTTAGCCCAACTTGAGCCTTAATAACTCCACACCAGGCCCAACAATCTCCACCTTGATGCTTTTAAGGCTTCAGCATGCTCGTCATATCCATCAGCTGCAACACCGAGAAGCTACCGCATGAAAGAACCTTGATATTGGATTCTCCTTGGTATGTATCTTCATCAGCTCCACTCCACCTTTCACAAGCTCTCTTTAGTCGATGCCTTTTTTCTAAGAGTATTCCTTGGCTACTAGTCTTGCCTTATAACTGATACCCCCTTGCTCTGAAGGCCTTTCCTTACGCTGATAAACCCATTTATAACTAATGAGTTTCTTTTCTTCTGGCAACTGAACCAACTGCCATGAGCTATTCCTGTGAAGAGACTGCATCTCCTCTATCTGGACCCACCTATCTTTGTCCTGGCTATCCTGCCTCTTCACAGCCTTATGATAGGTGTAAGGGTCTTCATTCGCTATCACCAAGGCATATGACATCGAATCTTCAAAGCAGTATTGAACTGGTGATCGCACATTCCTTCTGGACCTGTGCAGTGCATTTCTAGTATCAGTCCCTTACCTAGCTACATCCTGCTGAGTGCTTTGCCCAGCTGCATCCTGCGGAACTTCATGGCTTCTAACCCTTCTGTCAGTCATCTTCATCTGAATCTCAAATCCTCCTGTTCCACTAGCAAATAGCACGACTGTGTAGAATGTCATCTGACTAGTGTTACCGTATTTTACCTTCTACAGCCCCTGCTGTGCATCTATACCATCTCTTCTCTGAAGGATCGAGCTCTTATCGAAGGTTACATCCTACTGATGACAATCTTCTTCTTTAAGGGGTCCCATAGCCGATACCCCTTAATTCCATGCAGATAGCCCGGAAACACCATCTTCTTTGACATGGCGTCCAACTTACTCTGCTCCCCAACACCAAGATACACATATGCCATTCAAATACTCTCATATGGTTCAGGCTTATCTTTCCTTAGACCACATCTCCTTTAGAATGCCTCCATCAAATCTAGTGTGCGGTGACCAATTGATTAAGTAGTTGGCTACATCTACTGTGTTAACCTAGAACATCTTTGGAAGCCATGCCTGTAGCCTCAAGTATCTTGCTTTTTTTAACAGTATTCTATTCATTCTCTCAGCCACCCCTTTCTATCGAGAAGTTTTCATCACCAAGAAGTGCCTTTTGATACCTCACTCCTCATAAAATCTCTAAAATTTTCTGCTAGCATATTCCCCGCCATTGTCTGACCTCAAACGCTTCACACTCCTACCCTACTTCTTTTTCACCTCAGCCTTTCAGATTCTGAACTTGGTGGAGACCTTTGATTTCTTCTTCATGAAGTAGACCCACAACTTTCTTGAGAAATCATCTATTAAGGTCAAGAAGTATTTGGCTCCATTCCTTGCAAAAACTGGGGATGGTCCCCAGATATCTATGCATACTAACTCCAGGGGTTCTGCACTCCTAGATGTGTTGACTGATAACTACACTCTTCTCTGCTTTTTCATTTAATAGGCTCACAGATCCCCATATCACCACCACTCATGTCTGAAAGTAGCCCTCTCTTGCTCAGTTCTTTCATCCCCCTATCTTTCATGTGGCTTAAGCGATAATGTTACATCCTATACACATCATGAGGATCCTGTTTCACAGCTATTGCCTCAGATTTTTTGGTCACCACAAAGCCCTCCAACCTATATAGGTTATTCTTCAGCCTTCTCCCTCTCATAACTACTATAGCTCCATTGGAAATGTTCAGAACTTCACTCCTGGCATGACCATTGAAGCTGTATCCAGTCTGCTCCAGGTATCCCAGTGACACCAAATTCTTCTTGAGTTCTGGAATATACTTCATGCTAGTAAGAGTGCGCACCATGCCATGAAATATCCTCACCCTCACTATGTCAATCCCTGCTACCTTGCAAGGGTGATCATCTTCAAGAGTCACACACTCCTTATCAACCTCTGTGTAAGTGCTGAACTACGATCGGTTGGGAGTGTAATGCTGAGAACATACTGAATCCAAGGTCCACATCTCTATGCTATACCTTAGACTATCTTATACAACCAAGAGATCATCCTCTATCTCCTAGCCTATAACTGTACTCACAGATTCAGATCCTTCCTTTTCTCCCTTTTGATTTTCCTCTTAGGATAGTCTCTCTTGAAATGTCCTACCTCATCACACTTGTAGCACTTAGCCTTTTGGACTTTAACCGTTCCCTAGGCCTGCTCATATCCCTGCCTCTGCTTGACCTTTTTTTAACTGATAGACCCTCCTAGGGAACAGCTTCCTTAGTCATATTCTTCCTATACCCATTCGTTCGAAGCACCGAGACAATATCTTCATAGAACAATGTCTCCTTCCCGTAGAGTAACATCGTGATCAATGAGTCATATGATATGGGCAGTGAACACAATAGTAAAAGTGTCTTATCTTTCTCCTCCATCTTGACCTCGACATTCAGCAATTCATTGTTCATTTAGTTGAACACTTAGATGTGGCCCAGCATATCTCTACCTTCTGCCATCCGAAGGCTATAGAGGCACTTCTTCAGCATCAACTTATTGAACATATTCCTTTCTATGTAGAGGGTGTGTAATTTCGTCCAAAGTCCCTTCGGGGTCTTCTCCTCCAGCACTGAATAAAGAGTTGAATCTGCCGACATCCTATAATCGTTGAACATACTTTCTTCTCCAACGACATCCACTACTTATCGGTCATCCCATCTGGCCTTTTCTTCAAAGCTAGATCTAAACCTTGCTACACAAGAAGGTCCTCTATCCAGACTTTCCACATGGAGAAACTTTTTTTTTCATCAAACTTTTCAAAGTCTATTTTTATGCAACTACCTATGGCCAGATCTCAATAAAAAATAGCATAAAAATTTTCAAAAACTTTAGAGACCTTGATGAGGCAGCCCTTTGAAAATCTTCAAATTACTTTTTCCTGAGTCTGGCTCTGATACAACTATTGGGGTTTAGTGGTTGAATAGCAATGGAATCCCCTTGCTGAAAAAATATTCTGAGCTTTGATCCTTTATTACCAACGATACATAATGGTAACACGTCTACCCTTCAATCTTCTATTTACGGGTTCAAACCATCCCCCCCCCCCCATTCTCCGACATATCCTCCTGTGAGCATGTCTTCACGAAGACTTTCGTACCATGGAGCTTCACGCTGGAAACCCACGCCAAGCCCACTCTTCACATGAGTCTTCCTCCACGCATTAACTATGGAATCAATGCGACTATGGAATCACATAGCCTTGGTGGGACGAAAGCCTGGGACTTCCTCCCGCTCGCACGTCTTCCCATGAATTCCTGGGAGGAAGACGAGCTGAGTCTCCTCCTCCATGCGTTCACGCTGGATTCCACCCGCGAAGCCCTTCACGTTCCACAGACCCATGGAAGCCTGTGCGAGGCTTCTTTCCATAGAAGCTCTTTCTACACGTGTAGCTGGAATCTAGGAAGGCGCCGTGCAACTTCATCTTGAGAGAGGGAACCAACCCACAAAGTCGTTCCTGAGAAGAGGATGAAGAAGAGGGAGGAGGAGGAGGAAGGAGAGATAGGGTGATAGATGAAAGAGGATTAAGAGAAAAGAATATGTTTCTTATTTTATTCAAACCCTATAAATCAGGGTTTAAATATATGCCAAATGAGCTTGGTTCAGATTTAACAAAACTCTTATGGACTAACCCAATGTGATTAAACTAATCCTCCGTAACTTGATTTAATTTTAACCCTTGAACCCATAATCAGCCCAATACAAATTAGCCCAACTTGGGCCTTGATAGCACCACACCAGGCTCAACATCCTATTTCTAGGATGCCAATGGGTACGGTGAATGTGATCTTGTTAGAACCTTTTATGTACTTTGTTTAAAGCTTACATGGTCTTTAGATGATGCTAGTGTTGTCTTTACTATTTATATTTATATATAATAAATATAAATTTATATATAATATTATAATAATATTTATCATAAAATATATTATCATATTATTGATAAAAATATGAATATAATATTTTATATTATAATATTATATATTCCTTTTAATTTTTTTAGTTACTTTTTTGAAAGAGATTATTTGTAGCGAATATAAGAAATAAAAATAATTTTTATTTTTACTTATGAAACATATTTTTAATAATTAAAAAATAAACAATAAAATTTATTTTTAAAAATAAAAATAAAAGATAAAAATTAAAAATGACCTCAAAAATCAAACACAACCTTACTTTCTCATAAGCATGTATATATTTGATGGTAGCATTGCACTACAAGAAAATATTGAAATAGCTACGCAAATTTAGCGACGCATCATTGCGTTGCTAAATTGCGACCACTTGCGACGCCTCCGTGACAACAAAATATTACGACGTAATTAGCGACGCATTAGCGACTCAATAAACCAAAAATAAAAAATAATTATTTTTTTATTTAGCGATGCAAATAATGCATCGCAATATTTTTAAATTAATTTTTTATAAAATATAAATATAAAAAAAATATTGCGATGCAACTCAGTGCGTCACAATATTTTTAAAAAAATTAAATATGTTAATAGCGATGCATTAGCGACGCAATAAATTAGAAAATTAGAAAAATTATTTTTAATTTAGCGACGCACCAATTGCGTCGTAAAAAATTTAAATAAAATTAATTTTTTATAAATATAATATTAGAAAAAATATTGCGATGCAACTCAGTGCGTCGCAATGTTTTTAAAAAATTAAATATATTAAATAGCGACGCAATAAACCAAAAATTAAAAAAATTATTTTTAATTTAGCGACGTACTAACTACGTCGCAATTATTTTAAATAAAATTATTTTTAAAGTATAAATATGAGAAAACATAATTGCGACGCAACACAGTGCGTCGCAATGTTTTTAAAAAATTTAATTATATTAAATAGCGACGCATTAGCAATGCAATAACCAAAAAATTAGAAAAATAATTTTTAATTTAGCGATGCAATATATGCATCGCAATTATTTTAAATAAAATAAATTTTTATAAAATATAATTATGAGAAAAAAAATATTGCGATGCAATTCAGTGTGCATCGCAATGTTTTTAAAAATTTAATTATATTAAATAGCGATGCATTAGCGACGCAATAAACTAGAAAATTAGAAAAATAATTTTTAATTTAGCGATGCAATATATGCATCGCAATTATTTTAAATAAAATAAATTTTTATAAAATATAATTATGAGAAAAAAATATTGCAACGCAATTCAGTGCATCACAATATTTTAAAAAATTAATTATGTTAAATAGCAACGCATTAGCGATGCAATAAATCAAAAAATTAGAAAAATTATGTTTTAATTTAGCGACGCACTTGTTGCGTCGCAATTATTTTAAATAAAATTAATTTTTATAATATAATTATCATATTAAAAATTACGATGCAACCCTTTGCGTCGCAATATTTTTTAAAAAATTAATTATGTTAAATAGCGATCGGCCCGAGATTGGTCGTGGTCGATCGGGATCAGGGCTTGGATCGATCACAACCATTGGATCGTCCGCGATCTCGGACCGATCGCAACGGTCCGGGATCGGTTATGGCCGATCGGGATCAGGGCTTGGATAGATCGCAACCGTTGGATCGTCAGCGATCTCGGACCGATCGCAACGGTCCGAGATCGATCGTGGCTGATCAGGATCATGGCTTGGATCGATCGAACCGATCGCCACGGTCTGAGATCGGTCGTGGCTGATCGGGATCACGGCTTCGATCGATCACAACCGTCAGATCGTCGCCGATCTCGGATGGATTGCAACGGTCTGAGATCGGTCGTGGCCGATCGGGATCATGGTTGGATCGATCGCAACCATCGGATCATCGCTTATCGGATCGATCGCGACGGTCCGAGATCGTTCATCGCCGACCAAGATCAATCAGGGCTTGGATCGATGGCAACCGTCGGATCGACGCCGATCGATCTGATCGCCACGGTCCGAGATCTGTCGTAGACGATCAGGATCAGGGTTTGGATCGATCGCAACCGTCGGATCGTCACCGATTGGACCGATCGCCACGGTCCAAAATCGGTCATGGACGATCAGGATCAGGGCTTGGATCGATTGCAACCGTCGGATTGTCGCGATCTCAGACCGATCGCAATGGTCCGGGATCGGTCGTGGCCGATCGGGATCAGGGCTTGGATCGATCGCAACCATCGGATCATCGGCAATCAGACCGATCGCCACGGTTCAAGATCGGTTGTGGCCGATCGGGATCAGGGCTTGGATCGATCACAACCGTCGGATCGTCGGCGATCGGACCGATCGCCACCACTGTCCGAGATCGGTCGTGGCCAATCGGGATCAGGGATTGGATCGATTGCAACCGTCGGATCATCCGTGATCTTGGACCGATCGCAACGGTCCGAGATCGGTCGTGGCCGATCGGGATCATGGCTTGGATCGATTGCAACCGTCAAATTGTTGCCTATCGGATCGATCGAGATGGTCCGAGATCGTTCATCGCCGATCGGGATCGATTAGGGCTTGGATCGATCGCAACCGTCGGATCATCGCCGATTGGATCGATCGCAACCGTCGGATCGTCCGCGATCTCGAACCGATCGCAACGGTCCGGGATCGGTCGTGGCCGATCGGGATCAGGGCTTGGATCGATCGCAATCGTTGGATCGTCAGCAATCTCGGACCGATCGCAATGGTCCGGGATCGGTCATGGCCGATCGAGATTAGGGCTTGGATCGATCGCAACCGTTGGATCGTCGCGATCTCGAATCGATCGCAACGGTCCGGGATCGGTCGTGGCCGATCGGGATCAGAGCTTAGATCGATCGCAATCGTCGGATCGTCAGCGATCTCGGACCGATCACAATGGTCTGGGATCGGTCATGGCCGATCGGGATCAGGGCTTGGATCGATCGCAACCGTCGGATCGTCGCGATCTCAGACCGATCGCAACGGTCCGGGATCGGTCGTGGCCGATCGGGATCAGGGCTTGGATCGATCGCAACCATCGGATTGTCGTGATCTCGGACCAATCGCAACGGTCCAGGATCGGTCATAGCCGATCGGGATCAGGGCTTGGATCGATCGCAACCATCGGATCATCGGTGATCTCGGACCGATCGCAACGGTCCCGGATCGATCGTGGCCGATCGGGATCAGGGCTTGGATCGATCGCAACCATCGGATCATCAGCGATCTTGGACCGATCGCAACGGTCCAGGATCGATTGTGGCCGATCGGGATCAGGGCTTGGATCGATCGCAACCGTTGGATCATCAGCGATCTCAAACCGATCGCAATGGTCCGGGATCGGTCGTGGCCGATCGGGATCAAGGCTTGGATCGATCGCAACCGTTGGATCGTTGCGATCTCAGTCCGATCACAACGGTCCGGAATCGGTCATGGCATATCGGGATCAGGGCTTAGATCGATCGCAACCATCGGATCATCGTGATCGGACCGATCGCCATGGTCCAAGATCGGTCGTGGCCGATTGGGATCAGGGCTTGGATCGATCGCAACCGTCGGATTGTTGCCGATTGGATCGATCGTAACCGTCGGATCGTCCGCGATCTCGGACCGATCGCAACGGTCCGGGATCGGTCGTGGCCGATCGGGATCACGGCTTGGATCGATTGCAACTGTCGGATCGTCGCCTATCAGATCGATCGCGATGGTCCGAGATCGTTCATCGCTGACCAGGATCGATCAGGGCTTGGATCGATCGCAACCGTCGGATCGTCGTCGATTGGATCGATCCCAACCGTCGGATCATCCGCGATCTCGGACCAATCGCAACGGTCCGGGATCGGTCGTGGCCGATCGCGATCAGGGCTTGGATCGATCGCAACCGTCGGATCATCAGCGATCTCAGACCGATCGCAACGACCGATCCGATCGGTCCGGGATCGGTCGTGGCCGATCAGGATCAGGGCTTGGATCGATCGCAACCATCGGATCGTCATGATCTCAGACCGATCGCAATGGTCCGGGATCGGTCGTAGCCGATCGGGATTAGGGCTTGGATTGATCGCAACCATCGGATCGTCAGCGATCTCGGACCGATCGCAACAGTCTGGGATCGATCATGGCCGATCGGGATCAGGGCTTGGACTGATCGCAACTATCGAATCGTCATGATCTCGGACCGATCGCAACGGTCCAGGATCGGTCGTCACCGATCGGGATCAGGGCTTGGATCGATCGCAACCGTCGGATCGTCAGCGATCGAACCAATCGCCATGGTCCAAGATCGGTCGTGGCCGATCGGGATCAGGGCTTGGATCGATCGCAACCGTCGGATCGTCGACGATCAGACCGATCGCCACTGTCCGAGATCAGTCATGGCTGATCGGGATCCGGGATTGGATTGATCGCAATCGTCGGATCGTCCACGATCTCAGACCGATCGCCACGGTCCGAGATAAACAACTTTTAATATTGCGACGCACATATTGCGTCGCAATGTTTTTAAGAAAAATAATAGTAATAAAAAAATTTAAAAAACATTGCGATGCAACAGATGCGTCGCAATTATTTTTAGAAAATATAATTTATATCAGTTATAATTATTAAAAAAATATTGCGACGCATTAGCGATGCATTTTCCTAAAAATTAATTTTTATGGAGAAAATAATTTTTAATATTGTGACACATGTATTGCGTCGCAATGTTTTTTAGAAAATTAAATGTAATTAAAAAAAAAAAAAAATATCGCGACGCATTATTTGCGTTGCATTTATTTTTAAAAAAATATAAATTTTATCAATTAAAAATATTTAAAAAATATTGTGATGCATTTGCAACGCAATTTTTTAAAAAATTTAAATTTATCAGTTAAAAATATTTAAAAAATATTACGATGCATTTGCGACGCAATTTCTAGAATGTTTAAATAATTTTCCCAGAGAAAATAAATTTTAATATTACGACGCATTCATTGCATCGCAATGTTTTTAAGAAAAATAAATGTAAGAAAAAATTTAAAAATTTATTGCGACGCAATATGCATCGCAATTATTTTCAAAAAATATAAATTTTATCAGTTATAAATATATTAAAAATATTACGATACATTTGCGAAGCAATTTTTTAGAAAATAAAATAATTTTTCAGATAAAATAATTTTTAATATTGCGACACATTTATTGCGTCGCAATGTTTTTAGGAAAAATAAATGTAATAAAAATTAAAAAAAAAAATGCGACGCAATATATGCGTCGCAATTATTTTCAAAAAATAATTTTTTATAAATATTTAAAAAATATTGCGACGCATTTGCGATGTAATTTTCTAGAAAATAAAAATTATTTTTCAAGAGAAAACAATTTTTAATATTGTGACGCATTTATTGCGTCGCAATGTTTTTAAGAAATTTAAATGTAATAAAAAAATTTAAAAAAAATATTGCGACGCAATAAATACGTCACAATTATTTTTTAGAAAATAAATTTTTATCAGTTATTAATATTTAAAAATATTGCGATGCATTTGCGATGTAATTTCCTAGAAAATAAAAATTATTTTTCCGTTGGACATTGGCGCCAAGTTAGCGACTCATTAGCGACGCAACGCTAAGTTTTGCATAAAAAATAAAAAAGCCAAAGTAGCGATGGATTAGCGACGCATTGTTACGTCGCTAATCCATAATAATAATAAAAAATAGCGAGTGATTAGCGATGCATATATTGCGTCGCTAATCACTACTATTTAAGGCTGTCGGGCCCCCCCCCCCCCCGCTTCCCTTCTCTTCTTCTTCCTTTTCCTACCCTAGCCGCCGCCGTCCGTCGCTCCTCCGGCTGCCCCCGTCTTCTCTCCCGGCGGAAGCTCCCCCCACTCCGGCGGCGTCCCCTCGCGACCGAGGTAAGCCCATCCTCCTTTTTTTTTAAATAGGGTCCGGCCATGGCCGGTGCCCGGCCGTGGCCTGGCCATCTTACTCCGTCTTCTCCGGCCACGGCCATGGCCAGGCCACAAAAAAAAAATTTTGTTGGGGGGGGGGGGTTTCCCCCCCCCCCCTTCGTCTTCTCCGGCCACGGCCGTGGCCTGCCGTGGCCATCTTCTCCGGCCACGGCCGCTGGGCCGGCCGTGGCTGGCCACGGTGGCCAGGCCACAAAAAAAAATTTCTGTTTGGGGGGGTTTTCCCGACCCCCCCCCCTTCGTCTTCTCCGGCCACGGCCGCTGCCGTGGCCGGCGTGGCCTGGCCACGGTGGCCAGGCCACCAAAAAAAATTTGACAATTTGGGGGGGTTTTCCCCACCCCCTTTGTCTTCTACGGCCACGGCCACGGTCGTGGCCGTCTTCTCCGGCCACCCGCTGCCGTGGCCGGCGGTGGCCTGGCCACGGTGGCCAGGCGACCAAAAAAAATGGGGGGGGGTTTCCCCACCCCCCCTCCCGTTCGTCCTCTCCGGCCACGGCCGCTGCCGTGGCCTGGCCACGGTGGCCAGGCCACTAAAAAAAAACAGTTAGGGGGGGACCCCCCCTCCCGTTCGTTTCTCCGGCCACGGTGGCCAGACAAAAAAAAAATAAATAAAAAGGTAATAGCTAGGGGGCTTTTCCCCCACCCCCGGCCCCTTCAATTAAAAAAAAAATTAACACTCATAAAAAAATTAACAAAAAAATTAGATTCTATCATATTTTATTATTTTTAAAAATATTTTTAAATAATTTGATGATAAATATAAAAAATTATAAATATATTTTTAAAACATGGGCAACTTAATTTTTTTTAAAAAAGTAACAGCTAGGGGGGTTTTCCCGACCCCCCGGCCCTTTCAAATTTTTTTTTTAACACTCATGAAAAAAAATTAACTAAAAATTTAGATTCTATTATATTTTATTGTTATTAAAAATATTTTCAAATAATTTGATGATAAATATTAAAAAAATGTGACCACTAATCTAATTTTTTATTAGATTAGTTATAAATTAATTATGTCATTAGTCGGAGCTCTTTGGATAGACTGATTGTTATGTCTTGATTATGCAATAATATTTGTAATGCTAGATAGAAAGTCTTGTTGTATTATTATTTAATTTGCAGAATGTTTATGCAATAATTAATTTAAGCAGAATGTTTATGCAATAATATTTGTGCATTTGTAGTTATTTACAATTGTTATGTCTTGATTATTTACATTCTGCTTCAAATTGAATGATGCATTAAATTATGTAATGCTAGATAGAAAGTCTTGTTGTATTATTATTTAATTTTCAGCAACAAATTAGTAGTTTCAATGATTTATATTTTAGTCTTCACAAACATTTATATTCGACACAATAATCTTAAGAAGTCAGTGACTATATATATAGAACACTATTCCTATATATGTATAATTGACAAGAAGTTAAGAATAACAAGCATAAGTT
>UESW01003836.1:2239027-2515135 GCA_900491605.1 Calamus simplicifolius | reverse complement strand
GAGTGGTAAGCAGTCATGGTTTGATAATCATAGGAAGTTCTTGCCCCCAAATCATCCTTACAGGCGTAACTTGATCGCCTTCCGGAAGAACAAAGCAGTCACAAAATTCGCCGAACCGGTTAGGTTCGGCACGGATATATTTGATACTATAGAGCATTTGGGGTTGAGGTATGCTTGGGAACCAGATGCAGATAGAATAAATGGCCGTATATGTAAAGAACATAACTGGAAGAAGCGGAGTATATTTTGGGATTTGCCTTATTGGAGCACAAATCTCATCCGGCACAACTTGGATGTTATGCATATCGAGAAAATTTTTTTTGATAACATATTTAACACGGTGCTAAACATCCCGGGAAAAACAAAAGACACTGCAAAGTCAAGAGAAGAACTTAATCAGTATTGCAGAAGAGGTGATTTGAGGAGGAGTACCGATGGGACCTATCCTAAAGCCTGTTACACTCTTGACAGAAATTCACGAGAAGTTTTATGTAACTGGCTTAGAGGGTTAAAATTTCCAGATGGTTATGCCTCAAATATCGGTAGGTGTGTGGACATGCATAAGCTCAAGTTGTTCGGCATGAAGAGTCACGACTGTCATGTTTTCATGCAACGGTTATTGCCTATAGCTTTTCGTGAGTTGCTTCCGCAACATGTCTGGAAGGCATTGACAGAGCTCAGCTTGTTCTTCAAGGAGTTGTCTGCCACAGTCATTACTTCTGCATCCATGGCAAGGCTTGAGGAGGAAATTCCAATTATTTTATGCAAGCTGGAGCGAATATTTCCTCCAGTTTTTTTGACTCAATGGAGCATTTACCGGTTCACTTGCCATACGAAGCGAGCATAGCTGGTCCCGTGCAGTATCGCTGGATGTATCCTTTCGAGAGGTAAATATATACATCATTAAGACATATTGACATTTCAAATATTATTTCATTGCGAGAAAATTGGTTAATTTTTTGTCTCAACTTTACATATAGGTACCTTAAGAAGTTAAAAAATAATGTGCGTAATAAGGCAAGGGTTGAAGGTTCTATATGCAATGCACACTTGGTCGAAGAAGTTTCAGCTTTTGCCTCGCATTACTTTGAGGGTCACGTCCACACGAGGAGCCAAAATCTTGGTCGTAACGATGACGTATGTGTGGACGAAGGAGAACCTAATGACGGTAGAATATCAATTTTTAAAGGTATCGGCCGTTCATTTGGGGGCAGAAGTCAAGAAATCTTAGCGATATGGAGTATAATGCAGCACATTATTATATCCTAATGAACTGTAGAGAAGTCGATCCATATATTGAGTAAGTGTATACTTCAATGCTTAATTGGAACTTCTAATTTAAATTACAATATACCATAATATTTAATTGCTAACATCAGTTTTAATCCTTATCATCCCATAAGGATGTATTGTGATAGACAACGACAGATGAATCCCGACATCAGTCAAGTTGCAATTGGACAGAAGTTAGAAACGGAGTTCGCTTACTGGTTTTATGAATTTGTGAGTAGTATCACTCAATCAATTTCAGTAATGGCTTTAATTTTTCGAATTGGTTGTGAATAGCTTATTAATTTATAGGTAAACGGTCCATGGTCCCCAACCGATAATATTTTCATTAAATGTCTATCGCAATGGCCATTGAAGACCGTAACAACCTCTACTGGCTATTTTGTTAATGGGTACAAATTTCAGATTGAACGATTAGCAGCTTCAAGAGGCACGCAGAACTGGGGCGTGTGTGTTAAAGGAGAAAGTGTTGGAGCAAATATGCAGGATTATTACGGAAAGTTAGTAGAGGTGGTTGAAGTTGAATATCCCGGTTGGCCTATGAAACGAACCGTATTGTTTCGTTGCGATTGGTTCGATCCGACAGTTCCTGTGGGCAAAAGGGTTCATAACGACTACAATTTGGTTGAAGTGAACCATCGACGAAGATTGCAGAAATATGACCCATTCATCCTTGCATCCCAAGCTCAGCAAGTGTTTTACTGCGGATATCCAAGTTTGCGCAACGACAAGCGAGATTGGTGGGCTGTTTCTAAAATCGTCCCACGTTCAACAATCTTATTAGAGGAGAGTTCATCAAGTCAATCAGCCGAGTGCCCTGCATTTCAA
This sequence comes from Calamus simplicifolius, assembly GCA_900491605.1. Taxonomy (NCBI): domain Eukaryota; kingdom Viridiplantae; phylum Streptophyta; class Magnoliopsida; order Arecales; family Arecaceae; genus Calamus; species Calamus simplicifolius. Next base: position 2,513,017 of record UESW01003836.1, on the reverse strand, counting down.
GAGGATGAGATGGAAATGCATGCAATTGAGGACGACACAAGGGCTCCTGAAACATCACTTAGAGATCCAAATGGTGATGTCCAAGAAATTGCGGATGCAAATGTTCGGTTTCCTTCCGATGATAATGAAACTGAATCGCAGTCCGATACGGCATCGGATGTTGAACCAACATTTCATGAAACAAATGACACCGATTAAACATAGAGGTTTTTTAAATTCAACTTTATTTTATAAGTGTAAATTTTTACATAGTCAATCATTAATCGTAATTTAATTGCATGAATCTTTAGTATTTTCAGTATGACGGGCAGAGGTAGATCTACCGACGACATACGGAGTGAGCAGGGACGTAGCTCTGCTGTCAGATCACATGAGCTTTGGAGATGGAGAGTTCGGATCTCCACACATCGCACAGCCTTCGATCTCTCCAGCAGTCGGTGGTGATCCTGCATTGGTATTACCATCCAGCCGATCGGCACATACCTCCGAGAGTTCTTCCACCATCGGCCGCACCGTACTTTGACTTGATGCTCATGGGCTGTAAGTATATACTAATTAAAAATATATGTTTATGTTTTTAAGTCAATTACTTATAAACATGCATTTTTTTAACAGATTTATTGAGCAGCATCATGTATCCACCACATCAGCGCCGTATTTCAGAGGCGTGCAGATCCCAGTGGCTACGATTGGCGCCACGTATCTCCAGCCACGAGGGAGTTTTATTTTTCTGAGTTTCAGGTAAACTTATTAAATACAATTTATCACTGATATAAAATTTCTTAATCTTAATAAATTCTGAAACTAACTATTTATTTTAATGCAGAAAAAGTTTACGTGGGACCCTGCCAGCCATGATGCCATTAGGGCAGCATGGGAGGCTCTGACGGGACGCCGATACTCCGACATGCTTCATCGTTGGAGGTCATCGGGTCAGCGTCCTGCGCATGTGCCAGAGGGTATTTGGCACGAGTGGCAGCAGGCCTGGCAGTCCGATGGCTGGCGCAGGAGGTCCGCATCAGCCAGCACGAACCGATCCGAGAAGGGCGGTCCTGGCACGGGTCTCTCCCACCATACTTCGGGCTCCATTTCGATTTAGGAGCACAGACGGCGTATGGTAAGAAAACATAAATATTTTAATTACTAATTTAGTTATTTATAAATATTTGTATTAATATCAATTTTTTTATTGTTATAGTCTGAGGAGGGCGGAGATCTGGTGAGTTTCGTCTATTCAGGGCGACACACACCAGGAGGGACGGTTCCTGGGTCGACACGCGATCACGGGAGGTTGCGGTAAGAAATTAGATTTATGTAGTATCTGTTTAATTTCTAAAATTTTATTTCGAGAAATTTATTAACTCATTTATTGTTGATTTTATAATTCAAAGACACGAGTCGAGGAGCTTCGCTCCCAGGCATCGCAGGTCGACTCCACTGATGGGGAAACGCCCGTCGAACTCTCAGCAGAGGAGAGTCGACGTGTGTTTTTGGAGGCTGTTGGTGCCCAGCCGCGAGACCGCAGGGTCTATGGTCTGGGCACTAGAGCTTCTGCATATTTCCCCATCAGGCCTCCAGCTCGCGATTTTTGGTGATATTCCTGCCGAGCGTTTAGACGACATTCGAGATCTATTGCGGAGGAGGTTCGGCAGGACGTTCGTCAGGAGGTTCGGCAGGAGGTCGAGAACGAGTTCGAGCAGCGTATGTGAGGCCGATCAGGAGCTTGCAGACGTGCGAGATCAGATGCGTCATTTGCAGGATATGGTTAGCCGCTTGTCGCAGGGTCTTCAGCCTCCACGTGATCGCTCAGATTCTTGATGTATTTTTTTTCTTTTTTATGTTGTACATGAAAACTTTAAAATTTTAATATATGAATTATTTTGGAAATTGATTATTGTTTGGATGAGTGAAGAATGTTTCTATCAATATTTAAATTTAACGAAATTGTATTAATTTTAATTTTTAATATTTTATATTTTTTAAAAATTTTAATTTACGATGCATTAGCAACTGAAATTGCATCGCTAATATTTTTAAAATATTATTATTAAATATTGCGATGCAATGACCTGGCATCGCAATAATTTAGAAAATTTAATAGCGACGCATTAGCAACTCAAATTGCGTCGCTATTATATCTAAAATATTTTTAATAAATATTACGATGCAATGGCCTTGCGTCGCAATATTTTAAAAAAAAATTTATTTGCGATGCATTAGCGACTCAAATTGCGTCGCTATTATATCAAAAATATTATTATTAAATATTACGACGCAACTAAATGCGTCGCAATATTGCGACGCAATTGAATGCGTCGCAATATTTAATAATAATTTTAAATATTAAAAATTAGTTTAAATTTAGCGACGCATTTGGATGCGTCGCAATATTGCGACGCATTGTTGCGTCGCAGAGAGTCGCAATATTGCGACGCAATTGCGACAAATGGATATTGCGACGGACATCTGAGCGACGCCGTTATTGCGTCGCTATTGCGTCGCAATAGCATGTTTAGCGATGCAATTGCGATGCATTTGGGTGTCGCAATATTTTTTTCCCTTGTGGTGTGTTTGGAGTTGGGAGTTAGTCTCAACCTGTTTGTTTCAACCTGGTGAAAGCTACTAGTGGTAAAAAGTACATATTTAACTATTTTATTGTTATATTTTATTTGGGCATCTGAAGAATTATTGAGTTTGCACCTCCACCCGATCGTGCTCGCGGTAGGAGGATCGGATCGAGCCGGGTCGTTGTACCTTGGGAAAATCGCTAACAACCCGCATGAGGGGGTAAAAACTTATCCTTAGGGCAGTATCTAATACGCCGACCAGTTTGATTCTTTTTAACTTTAGTTTATATTTTAAATTTAAATTTTAATTAATTATTCTAGTATTTTTTAAAAAGAATTTTTTTAAAAATCAAAACAATTTCTCTAACAATATCAGTAAAGTTGCATTATATGAGTGGGGAATAGCATTCCCTCATTGATGGAAGCATATGAATATTCTATACTTAAATCTCCAGGTCTTTTTTTGCTAGATTCTCACTCCTCACGATTTGCATTCACTCCATGGAGAACTTTGAAAGGTGAATGATGCCAACTGATCTGTTGATCAGGGAATAAGAATAAAGTGTGCGGGTTCTAATTCATCAGAATAAAAGTAATGAAGTGCCTCAAGTGGCACGTCACCTTCCAGCAAAGGAAAATTCTAAGGTAGTGTTTGGATGCCCTATTTTTAGTTGGAATAGGGTTTTATTCCATGCTATTACCCAAATGGGCATAAAAAAGATGATAGACCCCCTAGGAATTGGTATTCCGATCAAACATCCTTATTCTAGAATTCGTATTTCATGCTCCCCCATGAAATAGCCCTATTCTCATTTACCGTATGCCAATGGCAGAAAAAAAAATTAACTATTATCTCTTCTATCGAAAAAATTTATGATATTAAATATAAAAGAGAAAAAGATGTAGCTTTGGCTAACTGTTACTAATATATGTACATAATAATGTCCACCGCAAAATCGTAATGGAATGATCCACTTTTCTCTTGCTAACCGTTACTAATATATGTACATAATGTAAACTTTTAATAAATCATAATAATAAATTAATTAATAAAAAAATTTATTTAAGTAATTATATTAATAAATAATCGATATCTATTTTTTTATCATTTGGTTAAGGATATTTTTGGGATTTTTTAAAAAAAATCTTCATATATTCCTAATGGAATGCAGGCATATTCTTATGTCGTCCAAACATCATTTGGAATAACACTGCATTAATTGCACTGATATAAGGTGGAATACCAGATTTTAAACCAAACAAAAATCTGAAATAATAAGAAAAATAAGTTATTCCTAAAAATTTGTATTCCTATTTCTGTAATAACTTTTTGACATCTAAACATTACCTAAGAGATTTAGTATGATGCCGTGTGTCTCATAATTATTCAAGAGATTTTCTTAAAGCGGGTTGCTGGATAAAACTAAAGCAGAAAATTATTGCATGCAAGGGAACCTCTGAGACCAAATTAGAGAGAATAGTACATAAGGATTTAACATAGTTTAGTTTGATTGATCTACGTCCAACAGATAAAGATGATAAAAATTCATTTCATAAGCTGAAGATTATAATGATTATTTCTTCACCCAATTGAACTATTTCTTCTTAGCTCTCAAATATTGCTTTGAGTTACTATGAAAGCCAAGGCTATATGCATTTATGTAAGGAAGAGATTAACGGTGGGCACAAACTAGGACTCATGTTCTTCAAACATATAGAAACATATCTATATTGAGCGGGTTAAACTCGGTAAACACTAACAAAAAAAGGAGATTTGATGAGCAGTACGGGCTGAGTTCATAGCAAACATGTTCAGAATTATCACCTTAAAACAAACAAAACTACGAATCTTCTTTTTTTTCCTCCTTTTTCTATAACATAATGATATGCATAAGGGATAAAACTACGAATCTTCTTCTTTTTTTCCCTCCCTCCCTTTTCTAAGGGAAAAAGAGAGGTTGGTGCCAGCTGTTGAATGTGACATTATTCTTCACTTTAACTAAATTAGGGAGCTTCATATATCCATAAAATCCTAGAAACTACTCATGAAATCACCTGTCCTCCCTATAAATAGATCAGCCAACTCCCTCGGCTTACCATCTAGCTAGGATCATCCCACCTGCAACCAGCTTGTGTACAACTTCCAAAGCAACATGTCCATAGCTAGCCTCTTTGGTCGAAAGGCAGAGAAGGCCAATAACACTGAGTCCATCCCTATTGACATATGGGATTCCGGAGAAACCTTCTCCCTTGCCACCATGGTACCTCTCTTCGAAGCCTCACAATTTCCTGTTGCCAGTCTGGATTGGAAGGAAACCCAGGATGCCCATGTCTTTATAACTGACCTCCCCGGAGTAAAGAAGGACGAAGTAAAGATAGAAGTGGAAGAAGAGAAGATCCTGAAGATAAGCGGGCAAAGGAGTAAAGGGACTGATGAAAAGGGTGATAAGTGGCACCACATCGAGCGGAGCGCTGAAAAGTTCCTTCAGAGCGTGAAGCTACCACCGAATGCAAATATTGAACGCATGAAGGCAGTCCTTGAGGATGGAGTACTAAGAGTGACTGTGCCCAAGGATCAAGAGAAGAAGGTTCAAGGGAGGTTCCTTCAGATCACAGGCTAACTTGATATCTCTGCTACTTTGTACGTATCACGTAGTATGCAATGCATTAGTGTTGTGGTTTGCCAGCTATGGTAATCTTAGCGTGGTGCTCTAAATAAAATAAAGATGGAGAATGATGTATGAAGGTGCTGTATGATGATGGATTCTAACTTCTCTGCCTTCTATTTTCTTTGGACAGATTCACTTGCAAGCTCTATTAGAGCATATATATTCTCGAGTCCTATGGTTTGATTAGTTTAGTACTAACATAGATTCTTAGTGTGTGTGCATGTGTGGTCATGAAATATAGGCTTGTTTCTGAAAGTAAATTGAAAGTAGGAGATCAAGATCATTATTAGTGATCCCCAGTTCTTGTTCCTAATCATGGTCTTAGCATTGGTTACTCTGAATTATTTTATTCAAATCGGATGATGTACGTATATTCCTTTCGATAATTATCTTGTATGAGCAAAAATTTGGGTGCGATAAAGGTTGATCTTTGAGAACCATGATCAAAGTATGATCACCTCTGAAAGCTTGGTGAACAGTCTTTTCAGAATCTTGCTCCAAACACAAATATCAAAGTTCATTGTGTTTCACACTCAGCTTATATTAGAAACAAAGTTCCGTTTTTAAGTAGATCTAACCAACAAGCAAGCATGACATACATCATTTAGGTCCATGGACTTGGTAGATCCTGATGCGGACAAATCATCGGTGATGAGCGCCGGGCATGCTGAGATCTATGGTGGACCTCCAAATGGGGTGGAGAGGTCGTCTTCCTTCTTCGAAAACCTGCAAAAAGTCCCCGGGCCGGTATTCCCGACGAGGACCCTCCGACGCTCAAGTTAGTAAACTTATCGCTCAGTAGTGTCGTAGTGAGAGAGAGAGATCTCCCTTTTCTGTTGAGCTCGGGTCCTTTTATACCTGTCTGGGAGGTTCCTTTCTTTTCGTCCTCTTTCAAACCGTCGAATCTTCCTCGTTATGATAAGCTTCTTCGAATGGCAAGTGGTTAAGCCGTTGCTGGATGGGGGCCGCTTGTGACGGTAACTGTCGGGCATGCTAGCACTTGCCCGTGATTTCGGCAAGCGAGGTATATGGTAATAGATCTCAAATCTCGGGTTCTGTTACCTGAGGCGGGTCATTGTGTATGCAGAAAAGGCACCAAGTTAGAGCCGGAGCCAAAGGCCGGAGCCGTCGCTGGAGGCCGGAGCCAAATGCCGGAGCCGGAGGCCGAAGCCAAAGTCCGGAGCCGTCGCTGGAGGCCGGAGCTAAAAGCCGGAGCCAAAGTCCAGAGCCATCGCTGGAGGCCGGAGCCAAAGGCCGGAGCCGTCGCTGGAGGCTAGAGCCAAAGGCCGGAGCCGAAGGCCGGAGTCAAAGGTCGGAGCCAAGGGCCGGAGCTGGAGGCCGAGGCCAAAGGCCGGAGCTGGAGGCCGGAGCCAAGATTCCCTTTCTGGAATTAGCTGTCACATCATTATTTTTGAAAATCGCGCAAAAGGTTATAACACCACCCAGAGGAGAGTCAATGGTATCAGATGCCCCCCGCCCCTGAGATGAGTGAACGTATAATCACCAGCGAAAGGGGTGTTAATATCCACTGGGCGGCTGACTTTCGCGCCATCATTTCGTCTGTTTGGGGTGTTAGGATTGGAGAAGATTTCCCTCGAGTAATGAGTCGTAAAAAGGCGAGCGTCATCATTGCGGTAAGGCCACCGCCATCTTTCTATTGATAGAGCTTTTCATGTTTTTCGTGCCGGTAAGCCGCCGAAGCGGATTCCATTTGAAGGTAGACGCATGGCCAGACCGGACGGCCATGGGATGATTTGAAATGGGGCTATAAAAAGAAAAAATTGTCCTTATCTTCCCATTCCCCCTTCTCTTAAGTTATAGCTTCCTCCTCTGAGTTTGCCAGCGTCCGTCCGCCTCCCGTGTCTGTTCTCTCCCCTGTGCTTCTTCAAGCTTTCCAGGTTAGTTTCCATGGCTTCCTTGCCCTCTTGTTCTATTTACAATTCCGGCGGGTCATTCCCCCACTCCTTCTCAACCTTCTGCTTTCTTACCAAGCCAATGGTCCACCCCATCCTCCGACCACTCCTCACCGGAGCAGCGGCCGGTCAGATGCCCCGCAGCCGGGAGTCATCTGACCGTTGAACGGACCTCCACACGGAGCCGTCCGATAGCTGCTGGTCCCTCCGGTGCTGTCAAGGAGTCCCCCGAGGGGACTACTTCCATTATGTCTGCTCAAGACATAGTAAACCTAAGGGCCAAGTACAGTTTTCTGCCAAACCTACGTCTATCCTACCCCGCCCCTGACGACAGGGTAACTTCTTCCCGTCCTGGAAGAGTTGCCTTGTACGGAGCCTTCTTTAAGGCAGGACTTCGATTGCCTATCCACCCTTTCATCCGTAACCTTCTGGATTGATATTCCTTAACACCTTCCCAACTAGTTCCTAATTCGATCCGAACCATCGTTGGATTTCTAGTTCTTTGTCACCTTCAAGGCATAGAGGCCAGTATCTCCTTATTCCGCAATTTCTATACCCTTCGCAAACAATCAGGTTGGTGGTCCTTTACTCCTAGACCTACTAGGATCCTTAAATTGTACCTTCCTACCTCCGTTAAAGGGTGAAAGGATAAGTTCTTTTTTGCTGATATCGAAGGGGTAAAGGGAAGCTAGGGGACACCCAACATCGACGCCAATAGGTATTCCTCTATCCTCCCAAGGGATCGAATGGCATTCGGGTAGCTTCTGACTGCCGATGTCCCTCGGTGCAATAAGCTTTTGGTTGATGAGAACCTTCGTCTCGCCGGCCTAGTCCCTTCTAGTGATGAGCACTTGATTACTCATCTTTTTCCTTCTTTCTTCCCCTCCCCCCTTTTTTTTTTTACTTATCTCCTATTTTTATAGGGATGACGCTATCGCTGCGCGAGCTCAGGCAAGCGGTTACCAAGAAGAGAAAGGCAATGGGGAATGAGCCCCTCGCTAAAAGGAGGGCCGTCGCCAAAATTCCAAGGAGGGCCGACGCGGGGAGGGCCGACGCTGGAGGGGCTAGAGTTGTGAAGCCCATGCGCGCTAAGGTTTTAAAGAAGGCCGACGCTGGAAGGGTCGACGCTGGAAAGGCCAAAGTTATGGATCCCCCGCGCATGCGCGAGGCGGCCAGAGCCCAAGCTGACGAGCCCGTTAGGAAAGACACTATGAGGGTTGAGGCCAGTGAGGAAGTCGGGCGGAGCCAAGCAGGAGGAAGGGGATCACCTTCAGTTCCGGCTCCCTCTTCTATCATTCTGCTCGATCCTTCTCCAGAGCAGGTCGCAAAAGCACCTTCACCCCCGCCCGAAGCGGTGGAGTCGGAGCCAGTCCTTGCAACAATAAGGCCGATTCCAGCAGTTACCATGCCCCCCAAAGGGGCAACAACCGAAGCGCCTCCACCAGCCAAGGAGCTGGAGGCAGCAAAGTCGAAGGCAGAATCCTCCCCGGCGGCCCCCGTGTCATGGAAAGGAAGGGCGTCGACCCTTCCTTCCAATCACTCTTAGCGAACCACAGCCGCTAGGCCGAGCGGGCATTGGACGAAGCATCTGTGGTAGAGGTGCAGGAGTTTCTCCGGCATTGCCGACTTGGAGGTGGCGGTGACCGAAGCCAAGAGGGAGGTCGTCGAGGCCGATAAAAAGGTCACGGAGACCGAGCGGAAAACCTTCGAGGCGGAGAAGAGAGCTGCAGAGGCCGTAGAGGATTTCAGGAAGTCTAAAGCCTTTAGTAAGGAATTAGCCGAATCAACGACATTCGCTTACAAGGCCGGCTTCCAGGACTGCAAGGAAAAAATCCAGGAACTCTACGACCTCGAGGGGATTGAAGGGTTGGAGTCGGATGAAGTCCCTGAAGATGACGATCCAGCCCCAAATGACCCTTAGTTTTTTTTATTGTATTGCTCCAAGTCCGACTTAGATCGGCAATTTTGTAACCTTTTTAGCCATTAATGAATATTTCGATTCTCGACACTTGTCTTTGGTCATAATTAATTTTGCTTGTGTGAGTTGTCTCGAACCAATAACCAAAAGCCGAAGAGCACGATTTCTCTGTTAGGAAACTAACGCGGGATCAACTTCAGTTGCAGAGACGAAAGTTGAACCGTAGGCAGTATACAACCCCACTCGTGCCGACGCGAAGTCGTGGAGTGCCTAATACCTCGTTAGACATATCGCGTAGAACGGGACTGTGTGCGCTGACATGCTATCCCTGAGTGCCGACATGGGGCCAGGCCTAATTGCCGATGCGAAGCCGGTCTTTGGTGCCGACGCGGAGCCGGTCTTAACTGCCGACGTGAAGCCGATCTTAACTGCCGACGCAGAGCCGGCCTTTGGTGCCGATGCGGAGCCGGCCTTTAGTGCCAACGCAGAGCCGGTCTTAATTGCCGATGCGGAGCCGGTCTTAACTGCCGACGTGAAGCCGATCTTTGTTGCCGATGTGGAGCCGGTCTTTGGTGCCGACGCGGAGCCAGTCTTTGGTGCCGACATGGAGCCGGTCTTAATTGCCGATGTGGAGCCGGTCTTTGGTGCCGACGCGGAGCCGGTCTTTGTTGCCGACGCGGAGCCGGTCTTTGGTGCCGATGCGGAGCCGATCTTAATTGCCGACGCAAAGCCGATCTTTGGTGCCGATGCGGAGCCGGTCTTTAGTGCAAAGCGTGATCACTCAAAAACAATGCAAACATTTTCAACAGCAATCTGTCGAGTAGATTCAAATTAATGAAGTTAGCACATTACTGATAATACCGGCTTAAATTGTCGGCGTTCCAAGTGCGAGGAAGCGGTCTCCCGTCTAGCTCTTCAATTTTGTATGCCCCGTGATGAAGTACCTCCTTGACACGATATGGTCCTTCCCATTTCGGTGCCAGCTTGCCGCCCTCCATTGGCTTTGATACTTCAGCTCATCGCAGAACGAGATCTCCAGGGCGGAACGTCTTGGACCGTACTCGAACATTGTAGTATTTGGCCGCTCGCTGATGGAAAGCCATCATGCGAAGTTGGGCCTGGTCTCGCATCTCTTCTACTAAATCTAGATCGGCCCACAGTTGATTTGAGTTGCTCTCTTCGTGGTATAACTCTGTCCGGGGACTAGGGACTCCTATCTCCAATGGAATGACTGCCTCGGTCCCAAAGACCAGGCTGAAAGGAGTTTCCCCAGTGGGGGCTCGTGGCATCGTGTGGTATGCCCATAATACACTGAGGAGTTCCTCCACCCAACGCCCTTTACAGCCATCTAGCCAGGCCCTGAGCCCTTGGAGGATGATGCAGTTGGTCACCTCGGCTGCGCCGTTGGTATGGGGGTGCCCCACAGAGGTGAATTGTTGATGGATGCCCAGACTGATGTAGAATTTTCGGAAGGCCGTGTTGTCAAACTGTCGGCCGTTATCAGTAATGAGGGTGTGCGACAGCCCAAAGCGGCACACGACAGACTTACAGAAGAAAGACCTTACTTTGCCCTCGGTGATCTTGGCGAGAGCCTCAGCCTCGACCCACTTGGTGAAATGGTCAACTGCTACCACTAAGACTTGCGTTGTCCGAAGGCTGGAGGGAATGATCCCAGGATGTCCATACCCTACTGGGCGAAGAGCCAGGGTGCGGCCAGGGGGGTCAGCTGGGACGCCGGTTGATGTTGAATGTTAGCATGGCGCTGGCAGTTGTCACACCTCCTGACAAGCTCGGACGCATCCTTCTTCATTGTCAATAGGGCTTTGTATGAGAGAGCTCTGCCCCCTAGATGGCTTCCACATATACCTTCGTGTATCTCCCGCAGGATATAATCTGCTTCTGTGGGGCCAACACATCTGAGAACCGGGTATGAGAATGACCTTCGATAGAGTTTTCCCTTCATTATGAAAAACTTCGGGACCCATCTTTTGAGTTTCTTGGCCTCGTCAGGGTCTTCCGGGAGGGTACCATTGGTATAGTACCAGACATAGGCGTCCATCCAGGAAGGCTCCTGCTCAACTGGCAGAGTTTCTCTTGTTACGTCAATACTCGGGGCCTCCAGGTGTTTTACATAAGCTCTTCCAGCATCCCATCAATTGAAGTGGCAAGATGGGAGAGCATCGGCTCTAGCATTCTCCCCTCGAGGGATGTAGCTAACATTAAAGTAAGCTAAGAGAGAAGCTTGCGACTACACTATACTCAAATAGCGGGACATGACGGGATCCCTTGCTTCATACTCCCCCGCGATTTGACCAGCGACCAGTTGGGAGTCAGTGAACGCCCTAAGGTGCTTTACCCCGAGCTCTCGGGCTAATCTTATCCCAGACAGCAGAGCTTCATATTCCGCTTGATTATTGGTGGCTGGAAAGAGGAAGCGGAGTGCGCACTCGGTTACAACTCCGTCCGAGTTGGCCAGGATGAGGTCTGCTCCACTCTCTTGAGAATTTGATGCCCCGTCTACATGAAGGACCCACTCATCATCTCTGGTTCCGAGAGGCAAGGGGTTTGCAGAGGGCTCTTCCGGTTGCTCCTCTCCCCATGTGCACTCGACCAAAAAATCCATCAGGACTTGAGATTTCATGGCCGACCGAGGGCGGAAAGATAGATCGAATTCCCCCAACTTGAGCGTCCACCTTGCCAATCGACCCGAAGTATCCGGGCGAGCGAGAATTATCTTTAGAGGTTGGTATGTGATCACCGCAATCGGGTGGGCTTGGAAGTATGGCCGCAGGCGCTGGGCAGACACGATTAATGCGAAGATAATCTTCTCGATCTTCAAGTATCTGGTCTCCGCATCATGGAGTACCTTGCTCGTGTAATACATCGGCTTTTACATGCCGTTGGTGTCCACACGGACCAGCACAGAACTAACAGCCTCGGAAGAAGCTGCGAGGTACAGAAGGAGTTCTTCTCCACCTGTTGGCTTGGATAGCAGCGGCAGGGTAGATAAGAATTCCTTTAGCCCTTCGAACGCCTTCTGACATTCTTTCGTCCATTCGAATCCATTGGCCTTACGGAGCGCCTTGAAGAAAGGTAGGCACCTCTCAGCGGACTTGGACAGAAAATGGCTCAAGGCGGCAACCCTTTCCGTCAGGCGCTGTATTTCCTTCTTATTGGTAGGAGACCTCATGTCCAGGATGGCTTGATCTTTGTCCGGGTTTACCTCAATCCCCTGCCGGGTCACCATGAAACCCAAGAACTTTCCGGCTGTCACCCAAATGCACACTTGCATGGGTTCAGCCTCATCTGGTATCGACGAAGGTTATCAAAAGTTTCCGTTAGGTCGGCGATATGGCCGGTGGCATGGATACTTTTTGTTAGCATGTCATCTACGTACACCTCCATGTTGCATCCTATCTGACCTTCGAAGACTTTATTCATTAACCTTTGCTAGGTGGCTCCCACGTTCTTTAGTCCAAATGGCATTACCTTGTAGCAGTACAACCCCTTCTTAATTATGAAGGAGGTAGCTTCCTCATCTGCCGGGTTCATCCTGATCTGGTTGTACCCAGAGAAAGCATCCATGAGGCTAAGGACCTCATGGCCGGATGTAGCATCCACCAGTTGATCGATCTAGGGCAGGGGAAAGCTTTTCTTGGGGCATGCTTTGTTAAGATTGGTGAAGTCCACGCACATCCTCCATCTTCCATTAGTCTTACGAACCATCACCACGTTGGCCAACCATTCGGGGTAATGAACTTCCCGAATATGGCCTGCTGCCGTCAACTTGCGAACTTCCTCATCTATAGCCTTCTGTCTGTCCGGAGCAAAGCTTCTTTTCTTCTGTCAGACCGGCCGACACTCTGGCCTGAGGTTGAGCCGATGTGTGATCACCTCCTCAGGGATGCCCGGCATGTCTGAGGACGACCACGCAAAGACGTCGGTGTTGACACACAGGAAAGTAAGAAGTCGACCGCGTGCCTCCTCCGATAGTAACGCCCCAATCTAGACGGTCCTGGCCGGATCATCCCCAAGGGGAGGGTCAGGAGGTGCTCGGCTGGTTCTCCCCTCCTTCCTAGCTCTCGGAGGTCAAGCGGCTCAGAGGTTATTGCCAATGCCGCCTCCAGTGGACTGGGAGACAAGTGATAGCAAAGGGATAGCGGGCTTTGCTCTCCTTTCATTTCTCTGACTCCTTCGTCGGTGGAGAATCTTACGAATAATCTCTTAGTGGAGATCACGACATCTAGCAAATTCAGTCCTGGTCTCCCCAAGATAGCATTATAAGCCAGTGGGATCCAGACCACCAGAAAATTTATGACCACCGTGCTTTGACACGGAGGGGTTCCAACTGTGACAGGGAGGGCAATCTCCCCTTCAACGCTCACAGAGTCCCCAGTAAAGCCCATTAGAGGCATGGCGACGGGTCGAGGGAAGACTTCAACAGGTTCATCCGAACAAAAGCTTCGTAGCTCAAAACATCCACCAAACTCCCACTATCAACTAAAATTCTTTTTACAGGATGCTTGGCTATAGTCATGGACACAACGACGTTGTCGTCGTGCTTATTAACTACCCCATCTAAATCCCTTCCAAAGAAAGGAATTATAGAGTCTATTCCCTCTCGCTGTCTTTTTGAACCACCACCTGCCCCCTAGGAAATCATAGCTATGGTCTTCTCTGTAGGAGCATTGTCCACGCCGGTCTGAAGTATCAGAGGCAACGATGGACCTGGAGTAGGAAGGTTTCCCCTTCGAACGAATTTGCCCAAGTGACCCTGCTGGACAAGCTCCTCAATAGCCTTCTTCAGATGGTGGCAATCCTCGGTGTCATGACCATAGTCTCGGTGGTACCAGCAGTAAAGTTCCTTGTTGCGGGGGGTCCCAGACTTCAAGGGGGTCGGACACTTGAAATAAGGTTCCTCCTCGATTTCTAGTAGGATGTGAGATATCGGAACCATGAGGGGAGTGAATTGCTCCTTAGGAATAAGCATATGTGGCCGGCGATCTGGGCGGTGAGGAGGCTCAGGCTTCCGGGGTCGTGCTCCGGCATGCTCAGTAGGCGGTGGTTTCTTGCTGGGGTTCTTGTCAGCTTCCCTCCTGGAAGAATCTATCTCGTCAGCACGGATGTATTTCTGCGCCGGCTCAGAAGCTTGGCATAAGAACTCGGAGGCTTCTTGTCTAGGGAATAGGCAAACCTAGAGGGACGAAGTCCTCGCTTTAATGCCAAAGTGGCTACAGAATCATCTAGGTTGTATACCTCCAATGCTGCCTCTTTGAACCGAGCGACAAAGTCCTTCAGGGTCTCGCCACTCATTTGCTGGACAGCGAATAAGCTATCAACCACTCGTAGGATCTTCCGGCACGTATCAAAGTGGGCCAGGAAAGATCGCTCGAGCTGTCGGAATGAATTGATGCTGCGCGGCGGCAGCCGAGAGTACCATGCACGTACCGTCTTGCGAAGAGTGGCCGGAAAGGCGACACATAGAAGGGAGTCCGTCGCTCCCTGGACCTGCATGAGGACCTTGTAGCTCTCTAGGTGGTCCAAGGGGTCCATCGTGCCATCGTACGGATCCAGCTGGGAGAGACGGAAACGGAACGGGACCGGTTCCTCCATGATACACCTAGAAAGCGAGGGTGGTGCTCATAGTCCGTCCTGTGAGGGTCAGTGATCCGGCGGCTAAGCTCCTCCAATCGTCGTTGATACTCATCGAGCTGTTGTTCGGCCCGATGGGTAGTCTTCCTGAGGGCGTCATCTTTAGATGAGTCAGAAGAGGAAGCCGAAGAAGACCGCGGCGTAAGGAGCGCACCCGTCTGGATTCTCTATTGTCCGGCCGTTGGTGGGAACGACCAGAATGATGGGAGGAGGACCGGCGTCGCTTTGAGGCCTCTCAGCTACGAGGCTCAGGAGGTGAGAGACGGGAGACCTCAGGTGGGGTCCCGCCTTGATGAGATTGAATTGTTCCTCGCGCCCCTTCATCAGGCGAAAAGGGTTGAGGTGCAGCGGCAAAGCAGTGTTCCTGCAGTCCCTGTACCATTGTCATCAGGTCCTGGACCTGGTGAGCCAGAACTTCAAGCCAGTCAGGCTGGCTCATTTGTGCAGGGGGCGGAACACGGAGGTTGGCCTCCGATTGCTCAGCCCGCGAATGTGCCTGGCTCGTGGAAGCCTCATATGATCGTATTGTCACCATCATCTTCCTTGTAGAATCGGTAGGGGGTCACAGGAAGAACTTTCGTCTTCCCCGCGTGCGGATGCTCCCCCTACCTGATGCGCCAATCTGATGCGGACAAATCACCGGTGATGAGCGCCGGGCATGCTGAAATCTATGGTGGACCTCCAAATGGGGTGGAGAGGTCGTCTTCCTTCTTCGAAAACCTGCAAGAAGTCCCCGGGCCGGTATTCCCGGCGAGGACCCTCTGATGCTCAAGTTAGAAAACTTGTCGCTCAGTAGTGTCGTAGTGAGAGAGAGAGAGATCCCCTTTTCCTATTGAGCTCGGGGTCCTTTTATACCTGTCTGGGAGGTTCCTTTCTTTTCGTCCTCTTTCGAACCATCGAATCTTCCTCGTTAGGATAAGCTTCTTCGAACGGCAAGTGGTTAAGCCGTTGCTGGATGGGGGCCGCTTGTGGCGGTGACTGCCGGGCGTGCTAGCACTTGCCCGTGATTTCGGTAAGCGAGGTATATGGTAACAGATCTCAAATCTCGGGTTCTGTTACCTGAGGCGGGTCGTTGTGTATGCAGAAAAGGCACCAAGTTAGAGCCGGAGCCAAAGGCCGGAGCCGTTGCTGGAGGCCAAAGCCAAAGACCAGAGCCATCGCTGGAGGCCGGAGCCAAAGACCGAAGCCGTCGCTGGAGGCCGGAGCCAAAAGCCAAGCCAAAGGCCGGAGCCGTCGCTGGAGGCCGGAGCCAAAGTCCGGAGTCATCGCTGGAGGCCGGAGCCAAAGGCCCGAGCCATCGCTGGAGGCCGGAGCCAAAGGCCGGAGCCAATGTCCGGAGCCGTCGCTGGAGGCCGAAGCCAAAGGCCGGAGCCGTCGCTGGAGGCCGGAGCCGAAGGCCGGAGCCAAGGGCCGGAGCTGGAGGTCGGAGCCAAAGGCCGGAGCTAGAAGCCGGAGCCAAGATTCCCTTTCTGGGATTAGCTGTCACATCATTATTTCCAGAAATCGCACAAAAGGTTATAACACCACCCAGAGGAGAGGGTCAGCCGTATCATATCCAAATTCGAATTTTGTTGGATGAATGGATCTTGCATAACTAGACCTAATCCAGTCAGATCAAGATGAACCCAATTAGGCTTGGCTATTATCAGTTTGTAATTTTGGAATCTAGCCTCCTATATTAAATTAGATTAGAACCTGACCTAACCTTAAATTAAGAAGAGCCATCCCAGTCTGAGTCCCCAGAGAGTGGGTTCATTTCAGTTTAGAATTTAAACCAAAAATTAGGTCCTCATAGATTCAAGCCAACTTAGACCTAAGTCCAACTCGAATCATCATCTAGGATAACTACAATTGTTACTTTGTTATTCCAAAATCCTACCATGACTTATTCTTCTTGTTGTAGCTTCTGGGATTATTATGTTTGCTTTTGGATGCATGACTACTCATATGGAAATCATTTTAAGCGATGGGGACCGTAATGCAAGAGGTGACTCAAAGGGGGAATCAGCCAGGTGTTATTTCATGCAAGGAATATGGTTTAGATAGTGGCTATCACATTCTCTCAAGAAGAGGCTAAATAAAAAAAATGCCTTTCGTCGTGTTAAGAGATTCTCAATTTGCATGAAGTTGGCTTTTAAATATTGGCATCGTATGAGGAGTTGCATGTAAAAATCATCCATTAAGTTCAAACCCATCCCAACAACCTGAGAGCTGTGTCAAGGCCAAATTATTAACAGCACTAATCATTCAAGTCGAAGATATACATTCGATCGTAGAACTTTTTCTTAAATTTTATTTTGATATTCAAACTTTTAGTTACTATATTTTAATGCATTATATTTTAAAAATATTACATTCTTAATATTTTATTATATAGAATTAATTAAAATTAATAAAATAATTAATATTCTATTCTATCAATTAGTTCATGCATTCGTGATAAAATAATAAGATAGTTATTCTATTAATTTAATTTAATTGATTTTATGTAACAAAGTGTTAAAAATATAATATTTTTAAAATATGAGGGATTAAATAACAATTGAAAGTTTGAAGAATAAAAGTATATTTTAATTTATATTTAATATTTAAGTTATATAAGGATTTACTTATAAAATTTCTTATGAACTAGTCCCAGCATTCCAAACGCCGAGACTGGTTCAAAGTTAACAGAACTTGCTTATGTTCAATATTAAATTAGCGTTATAATAAGGTTAACTTCTGTTCCATAGTTAAGATTACAAGGGTGTAATAGGCAAAGCTCATAATTAATGACGTACTAAGATAAGAACTAATCCCTGCAAGTCATATGCCGGGACTAGTTCAAACATGATAGTCAACATTCAAGGAATTTCTGCACATAATTCCCTAAAAGCGACACTATTACGTAAAGGTTTTTGAATCTAAGTCTCTTCCTCGGTTTTTGATGTCCCTCTGTCCATCACCGAGCTTGAATTCCAACGGGGTGGGCGAGGAAGAGGAAGCCGGTGCTACATAAGAACATGAATGGAGAAGCTTTTCTTTCTCTCTTTCTTTGAAATCAAAATCCATACCTATATTATAATGCCCCAAAACAGCCCACATCGATTGAAAAAAAAAAAAGTTCATATGTCATATAACTCAAATTTTTATGCTACTAAATAACTTTCACTTGAGTATTTTAGATCGCATAGTTTCGATCCATTAATAGTTTAATTGGACCAGTAGATGAACTTAAGGTTTTACAAATGATATTAGAGTTGATCTAAGTCTATAAAAGTTAGTGAACAAGAGTGTAGGAGTGTAGAGTGACCCTTGCAATACCAACAACCGACTTAGGATAGGTTCTGGTTAGCTTATGGTATGTAATATCCCAAAATAGTCTCACATCAGCTATATAAAAAAAGTTTAAATTACTTATAACTCAAAATTTCCTTACTACCAATTAATTTTTACTCATATTTTTAAAGCGGTATGGCTTCAGCCTGCTAATGATTAATTGGACTAATAAATAGGTTTGAGACGTTAACACACTTAGATTGTTTGCATATTGTTTTTTTATTCATTGTGATAAAAGTTTTTAAGATTAATTTATTGCAACTTAATAATCGTTTGAGATCTTTATCATCGAGACAGCATTTGCATTTGATGCAGGTCCATAGATACCATCTCAAGCCATCTTCCCATGCTTGTTTTCTAAATCTTCACCATTGTATCCTCTATTAATTTCATCGCCTTCTTGTTTTAGGCTAATTTTATATTTGCATTACAATTCTCTGTTTCCCCACAGCTATCTAATACCTGCACGTTGTAGAGCCTGGTGTGGTACTCCAAAGCTTAAATCCTATAGTGTAGGTTTGTAGGCTCCACAGGGTTAAGGCCTAGGTTGTTGGGTCTTGAGGGGGCTAGTCTATCATTGGGCTGGGTTTGGGCCCAAGGTGTGGATTGGTCCAAGGGAGTTTTTTAGGATTTATTATCCATATAATAACACACCGATTCATGTGTGGTGCTAGTTTTATTTTGGTGGCCGTCATGGGGACGGGTTATATATAGTCATGTAACGATGATGATTTGGTAATGGAACAAGAAACCATTTTCTCCCTATAATAAGCTATCCCTCTCCTTTTCTCTCTTATCCATGTCTTTCTCTCTTTCTCACGTATAGATGCCCTAGATTTCTAGGGTTTTTTATTGCTGCCATCTCTGCCCTAGCTATCTTCTTGGAACCGCCTCTCTCAAAGAAGGAGAAGGAAGAAACCCTAGTAGCACCTTCTTCTTGGGCAGCGTCTCTTGATTTTTTGGATCAGATTGAAGGTTCATGTGAGGAAGAAGAGAGGCCACGACTCTCTTACAATCTTGGGGCGCAAGAAACCAAAGAAAATCCTAGTTGCTAATCAATCTGGGAAGATTACCAAGATCAAGATCCAAAATTCTGCTGCAGAAATTTTAGCAAGGATATCATCTCGCTTCTGCATCTCCACATGACTTGGGGCTGATCGAATGCGTGCTATGCTCCAAGATTAGAAAAAGGACGATCCACTCTTCATTTGGTATCATAGCCTAGTTATTTGGTGGAGAAAAGATTGGATCTTGGGCATTTCTTGGTAAGATATCAAACCAGAAATTTCTGCAGCAAGTTTAATTTTTGTTTTTGTTGTGTGCATTGTTTCTTGGTTGGATATGGCATCTAGTAGCTTTAAATTTTATTTTGAAAAGTATGATGGCAAGGGAAACTTCACCCTATGGCAGCAAAGGGTGAAGGATTTATTGGTACAGCAAAGGATTTATAAGGTCTTGGTGAAACAAAGACCGGATAATGTAAGTCGTGAGGATTGGGAGGAGTTAGAGGAGATTGCATTTAGCATAATCAGGATGTGCTTGGCTGATCAAGTCTTGCT
Organism: Calamus simplicifolius; assembly: GCA_900491605.1. Lineage (NCBI taxonomy): Eukaryota > Viridiplantae > Streptophyta > Magnoliopsida > Arecales > Arecaceae > Calamus > Calamus simplicifolius. The sequence continues at coordinate 2,493,421 of UESW01003836.1, read as the reverse complement.
GGAGATTTGCACGCAGATCACGGCAAGGGGGCTCTGGGAAACTTTAGAGAACACTTACATGGGAAAGAGCATGACAAACAAGTTGTGGTTGAAGAAACAGTTGTACAGCTTGAGAATGCCTGAGGGAGGAGATCTTGTGGCCCATATTCAGAAATTCAATCAAGTGTGCTCAGAGGTGATGAGCCTTGATGTGAAAATTGATGAAGAAGATAAGACCCTCATCTTGTTGTGTTCGCTACCCAGTTCCTATGATGGTCTGATTACAACCTTGGTGTATGGGAAGGAGACCCTGAATTATGAAGAGGTTGTGGGGGTGCTGAGATCAAACCAGCAAAAGAAAAGATTCGCATGAGAAACTCTAACACAGAGGTACTTGCTGTGAATGAGAGGCAAGGAAGACCCTGGGAAAAGGTTAGAGGCAAGTTCAAAGGCAGATCTAAGTCTCGGGGCAAGCAAAAAGCATGGAAGTGTTACAAGTGTCATCAGATTGGTCATCTGAAGAGAAATTGCCCACTTCTGAAGAATGAGAAGGGGAAGGCATTTCCAAGGGAGGTTCAACCAGCAATGGTGGTGCAAATTCATCTGAAGACAGTGAAGATGATGTACTGATAGTTTCAGATAGGACCAAGAAGTGTGATAGTTGTTGGACACTTGACTCAGCATGTTCTCACCATTATACTTCGCATAGGGAGTGGTTTGCAACTTATGAAGAATCTGATGGAGGGAGTGTATGCCTTGGTGATAATCATCCTTGTAAGGTTGCTGGAGTTGGAAGCATAAGGGTGAGGATGTATGATGGGGTTATAAGGACTTTGACCAATGTCAAACATGTCCTAGAGTTGAAGAAGAATCTAATTTCTTTGGGCTACCTGGAGGAGCATGGGTATGCTTTTGAAAGCCAGCCGGGGAGTGGATGTTTGAGGATAACCAAGGGTGCATTAGTGGTGATGAAAGGGAGAAGGTTGGAAAATAATCTCTATCAAATGGAAGGCTCAGTGGCCATAGATGGTGCAGAGGTGCTAGCAGCGGCACAGGAAGAACAGTTGGTCTATAAACTGTGGCATTATCGAATGGGATGCATGAGTGATAAAGGGCTTATAGAACTCAGTAAAAGAGGTCTGATTCCAGTACTTAAGAAGGAGGACAATGACATCTGTGAGCCCTGTATTTATGGAAAACAACATAGAGTGAGATTTGCCAGCAGTTCCAAGCAGAGTGAAGGTTTCTGGAACTAGTTCACTCAGATGTATGGGGACCGACCCCTATGTCAGCCAGAGGTGGGGCTAAGTATTTTTTTACCTTCATTGATGACTACTCCAGAAAAGTATGGGTATATCTGATAAGAGAAAAATCAGAGGTATTTGCCCGGTTTAAAGCTTGGAGAGTTGGTGTTGAAAAGGAGACAGGAAAACCAGTGAAGTGTTTGAGATCTGACAATGGAGGGGAGTATACAAGCAATGAATTCAGAAGCTACTGTGAGGAAAATGGAATCCAATGCCATTACATAGTGAGGATGACTCCCCAACAGAATGGTGTGGCAGAGAGGATGAATCGTACATTGACAGAGAAGGCTAGGAGTTTGATGCTGTAGGCATCACTGCCCAAGGTCTTTTGGGGTGATGCAATTTGTTCTCTGGTTTTCTTGTTAACAGGTCCCCTAATAGAAAACTTGATGGAGACATTCCAGAGGAGATCTGGAGTGGGAAGAAGGTGGAGCTTGGACACCTAAGGATTTTTGGTTGCCCAGCCTATGCACATGTGGAGGCAACTGAAAGGAGCAAGCTAGACCCAAAATCACAAAGGCTGATCTTCATCAGGTATCCACAGGGAGTTAAAGCTATTTGCTATGGAGTTCAAATTCACAGAAGTGTATCATCAGTAGAGACATTATTTTTGATGAGAATAGCATCTTAAAGAGGTCAGAGATTGCAGATGGAGCTGAAAAGGCTGAACAGGACAGCAGTGGACAGCATTGGCTGACAGATGATGTACCTTCTACTTCTACTTCAAAATGTACTTCTTTTGAGGTGGAGTTTGGTATGAATGTTCCAATACATGTAAAGGATCAGCCAGAAGAGCTATCAATCCAAAAGGAGGTGCAGGTGGAGTCACACACTTCAGCTTTGAGAGATGATCAAAGGGGTGTGGCACTACACAAGGCAAAGCGTACCATCATCAAACCTGCTCGGTATCGCATTGATGACATGATTTTCTATGCTCTAATTACTGCAAATGAAGATCCAGAGACCTTCCAAGAAGCCATGGAAAGTTTAGAAAGAGACTCATGGATGCAGGCCATGATGGAGGAGATGGAGTCTCTGGAAAAGAACAAGACATGGTAGCTAGTGGATCTACCTAGAAATGCTCGGGCCATTGGTTCAAAATGGGTGTTCACAAAGAAGGAGGCACCTTCAGAGCGAGGTAGAGTCAGATACAAAGCAAGGCTTGTTGCTAAGGGGTTCTCATAGAGAGAGGGAGTGGACTACACAGAGGTATTCTCTCCAGTGGTACGTCATGCTTCAATTCGTGTGTTGTTATCTCTCGTAGCACAATATGGTATGGAGTTGCAGCAGATGGACGTGAAGACGGCTTTCTTACATGGAAGTCTAGAGGAGAGGATATACATGAAGCAACCAGAGGGTTTCAAGGAATCTGGATTGGAAGAAAAAGTGTGTCTACTAAAGAAATCGCTCTATGGTTTGAAGCAGTCACCCCGTCAGTGGTACAAAAGGTTTGACCCTTTTATTTTGGGCCTTGGATTTTCTAGATGTGAACATGATACTTGTCTGTATGTGAAAAATGTGGATGAGAATGATGCATTATATCTCCTTCTATATGTGGATGATATGCTCATTGCCAGCAGGAGTGTTGAAGCAGTGAATGGATTGAAATATGCATTATCAACATAATTTGAAATGAAGGATTTGGGGTCAGCTAGGAAGATACTTGGGATGGAAATTTACAGAGATAGGACCAAGGAAATTCTACACTTGTCATTGGGTGGATATATTCACAAGGTGTTGGAAAGGTTTGGGATGGATAAGGCCAAACCAGTTGGAGCACCTTTGGCTAGTCACATGTTTCTTTCTAAGTTACAGAACCCCAAGACAGATGAAGAGAAAGAGTACATGGAGAGAGTTCCATATGCCAGTGCCGTGGGCATCATTATGTATGCTATGGTGTGTTGCAGGCCTGACATAGCATATGCAGTGAGCCAGGTGAGCAGATTCATGGCGAACCCAGGGAAGGAGCACTGGAAGGCACTCAAGTGGATTTTGAGGTACCTTCAGGGAACTCGTGGACTTGGTCTAATTTTTGGGCAGCAAGATGGATCTAAGGAGAAATCTAATATCCCAAGTAAGTCATTAGGTCCATTGGAAGGATTTGTGGATGCAAATTTTGCAGGTGATCTGGATACAAGAAGGTCTACCACAGGGTATGTGTTCAGCTTGTATGGTGGATTAATTTCTTGGAGATCAACCCTTCAACCTATTACAGCTTTGTCTACAACAGAAGCTGAGTATATAGGGATTACAAAGGCTACCAAGGAGGCTCTTTGGTTGAAGAGACTCATCATGGAAATTAAGGTGAAGCAGGATATAGTATTGCTACACAGTGATAGTCAGAGTGCCCTGCAGTTGGCTCAGAACCCAATCTATCAAGCACGCACAAAGCATATAGATGTGAGGTATCACAGGATCAAAGAATTAGTGGAAGAAGGTGAAGTGGAGTTGGTAAAAGTTCATACAAAGAAGAACCAGGCAGATGCACTTACGAAGACTCTTCCACGGGATAGCTTTCTCTCATATGTGACACTGATGGGTCTGAGGGAATGTGCAGATTTTTAGCAGCTTTGAAGCACCAAGGTGGAGATTGTAGAGCCTGGTGTGGTACTCCAAAGCTTAAATCTTATGGTGGAGGTTTGTAGGCTCCACAGGGTTAAGGCCCAGGTTGTTGGGTCTTGAGGGGGCTAGTCTATCATTGGGCTAGGTTTGGGCCCAAGGTGTGGGTTGGTCCAAGGGAGTTTTTTAGGGTTTATTATCCATATAATAAGGCACCGGTTCATATGTGGTGCTGGTTTTATTTTGGTGGCCGTCATGGGGACGGGTTATATAGTCATGTAACGATGATGATTTGGTAATGAAAAAAGAAACTCTTTTCTCCCTAGAATAAGCTATCCCTCTCCTTTTCTCTCTTATCCACGTCTTTCTCTCTTTCTCACGTATAGATGCCCTAGATTTCTAGGGTTTTTTTATTGCTGCCATCTCTGCCCTAGCCATCTTCTTGGAACCGCCTCTCTCAAAGAAGGAGAAGAAAGAAACCCTAGCAGCACCTTCTTCTTGGGCAGCGTCTTTTAATTTTTTGGATCAGATCTGAAGGTTCATGTGAGGAAGAAGAGATGCCACAACCCTCTCTTACAATCTTGGGGCGCAAGAAACCAAAGAAAATCCTAGTTGCTAATAATCTGGGAAGATTACCAAGATCAAGATCCAAAATTCTGCTGCAAAAATTTCAGAAGGGATATCATCTCGCTTCTGCATCTCTACACGACTTGGGGCTGGTCGAATGCGTGCTATGCTCTAAGGTTAGAAAGAGGACGATCCACTCTTCACACGTTGCCCCAAAACGAAAACTTTATCTGCTTACTATTCTATATATTCTGATATATCTCTCGATTGTTTTGTATAGGAATTATTATGGGTATAAATATCTCCAAATTCCTTGTTCACGAAGGAAAAAAATATATGAAAATAAATAAATAAAAAGCTGAGTAGTCATCACTTTTTTTTTAAAAAAAAATTGACATTAATTCCCAGAAGACAAGGCTGAAAGGTATGCGTAGTGCTAATTATGACAACCAAAACAACATTAATAATGTTTTAGTTGGATGGAGTTTAGTGTTTGCATTTGTGACTTCAAGTGATAGGTCTGTTTAACTTGAAGTCACAAATGCAAACACTAATTTTAGTTCGATCAAGCTTATCTATTTCCTTGATGCATGTTGTGGAAGGAAAATCAGGAGACTGTTTCAAAAATCTACCAGGTTCTAGGAGAGATTTGATAGTCTGGGATGCTATATTTATGTAAAAAAACTAAACCAAGGCATTGTAGTTTTGCCAAGAAACTTTCCAATACTTCTCCCTAGTTTTTCCCTTAGCTGCATTAGCGCACTCTCCTTTAATTGCACCCAACTTTGCTTCTAATCAGTTCTACATCATTATCTAGTGAGGGAAACCCGCTGTGAATTCAAAGCAGGGTATAATGGTGCAGGTTTTTTAAGCCATTTCTATTAAGGATTAATGTTACTAGTGTCACAGCTAAAATTAAATATATATATATATATATATAGAAAATGAAATGGATTTCCTCAGGCTAGGCCTGATCCCTGCTTCCTGTTTGTCAGTTTGGCTGCAGTATTTTCTGTTTAATTTCTTTGCATTGGCATAAAAGATTTTAAACATCCAAATTGGAGAAATATGTAGACTCGCTTGGCTCATTTTGGAGGTAGATCCAATAATTCAGTAAGATAAAGTGTGCAGCGTTTACAGAAGTCTTCATTGGATGCCAAGGAAAAAAAAATCACAAATTGGTCCATATCCAGGAGCTTCTGAGGCACAGAGGAAAATAATTATCAGAAGAAAGATTATCATTAAGTCCAGTAATCCTGAAATCGCCCACACTCCAGAAACAATTATGAACATATAATTCAGCACATCTGCTTAGTGTCATAGACTGATTAAAAGGAAGATTCCTGTTGGCAATTCTTTCACTACTTACAAGATCATGCAGGAAACTCAGGATATGCCCTAAAAAACCACAAGTTGGAGGAACCAACTCAATTCTTTTCAATTGCCATCAATTAGGAAGTAGCTCAGTTTGACTCATTTTCTTGGGTCTATCCCATTTGATGCAGTTCCAAACATGGATTGGAGAATCAATTTGGTTAATCTTCTTTTTTTTTTTCCCAGCATCTATGTGGTCTTCAAGGTCCTCTGCCAAGGAATTGTTTGATAGAACTTGCTGATAAAACCCCCTTTCCCTTGAATGATTGATGCATAAGGTTTTGTCTTAGCCTTAGAGAGTGAATGGTGTTTGATTTTTTTTATTTTTTTCCAAGAGTGACAGGGGAATTGAACTCCCTATATTTTATTAAATAAGGTGGAGCTTACAAGCGGAGAGGAATGGTTAATTGTGTTTGATTAGCGGTCTGAAAGCCTAGTTTGAGCATCTAGTTAAATTGCAATGGAAAGACTTTATATGCATCGCCGATTGACCGCATGCACATACGGCTATGTACTAAAAATAATTTTATTCTTTTATGTACCGTATGTATGTTTGCATGCGCACGGCTAATCAGCATGGTGCAGAAGAACTTTTTCAATTGCAATAGATCGAGTGGATGTCCAAGTTGTGCATGGGCTGGCCAACAGCCGAATTGGAGAATTTGAAAATGCCTCAGCCCGAGCTGGTCCAACGTGCATCCCTATCATCAGTTAGCACTTCACTCAAAACTTACATGCCATTAACCATCGTAATGTAGAAAAGGGTGATTTATTTAGTCCAAGATATTCATCTCTGAGACTGCATTACATGAAAGGCACCTAAAAGGTACATGCATACGTAAGAGACCATTCGAATATTTAGAATACCAGTGTGGAAATTAGTGCCATCCTCGCGTTTCCATTCGGCCTAACAGCCATTAATTTGTTGGCCCTTTCAGACCCACCAAAGCTTCTGATTCCTCTTTTCTACATCAGCTAAGCACTAACATTCGCAGAAGCTAAATCTTTGAGAGTAGTTACGTATGCCCACAACGTTGCTGTAACGCTAAACGGTGCAATGGCTTTTTGAGTTACGTATGGTATAAGGGTGCCTAAATTGTTAGTATGATAATTATTTAGCCATCAGTGGCACTCGATCTTGCAAGTTTTAATAAAAGCAATATCTTTTAACAGTGGAATATTGCCTCCAAAATTATAATATATTATCATAGAAAATAACAATCATTATTCGATTAATTAAGCATTTTGATTGTAATTTTTTTTAAAAATCTACTATAATAATAATAATTATTATTAACTGTTATGATTTCAATAATATATATATCCCCTTTAACAATATGGCAGTCTCTCTCCTATAATTTGTTATGTGATACAGATCTACTGCCTGTGGATGCGAGAGTAGGGTGGTGTATCGACGGCACTACTTCCCCTTTCATCAGTACTCTCTCTCTCTCTCTCTCTCTCATTATATATATGTAGTAAAATATCAATCCAAATATGTGACTCCGTTATAATGGCTGGTATATATTGGACTCATGGCCAGGGTGGCGACCAAAAGGCATGCGGTGACAAATAAGCTGGTTGGTTCCACGTCCATTGTTCACGAGGGTGAGTTGTTGAGGGTGGCACATAAATAATTGGACCATTGCAGTTGCGTGTGGGACATGCACCCTATAGCGAGTTGCACGTGCCAAAGGACGGCATGTTTAACTGAAGCGTGAGAACGACTACAAGAGGCGGCCAGTCCATCGCAGCCTTCACACCTACGCACTTTTTTCTTTTCTTCCTAAAAGAAATCTTGATGCAATGCATGCAGTAGAAACTGTAATGTGATAATTTTTATTTATACCATTCAATTTTTTTTTAAAAAAAAAATTTAAACTACCCTTCGTCTTCTATTTACCACCCCCTCTTCCTCCTCCTTCCCTCTCTTTTCTTCTCTCTGGCTCCTTCATCCCTTCCCCGATCCCCGTCTCCTTCCCTTTCATCTTCAGCATCGTCCCCTATCCATCCCCTTTCCTTCTCCTCACTCTTCGGTCTTGGCACCATCTCCTCCCTTCTCTAGCACCGTGCAAGAAAAGGGAGGAGACGATGTAGAAACCGAGGAGTAAAAAAAAGATCGGGCCGAAAGGGGATGGGAGAGCGGTGTTAGAGGGCCGGAAGGAGGGATAGAAGGTGATGCCAGAAGGAAGGAAGAGAGGAGGGGCTACCGAAGAGGAAAAAAGAGGAGATGGGGGTCGGAAGAGAGGGGTGGGGGGTGGTGCCAGGGAGGGGAGGAGAGGAGGTGCTGGGGAAGGAAGGGGAGAGCAAAGGAGACGGAAGGTGTTAAGGATAGTTTATGATTTTTTTTAAAAAAAAATTGAAAGGATGCACTGAGCAATCCGAGCAGTGCAAATAAAAATTCCTCTGTAATACATAATGCATACATATGCCTGATAAAAAAATTATTTTTAATATGTGCATGCATCGTACGTTAACTTAATGCATTTATTCTACATGGTGCATGATGCAGCAAAATTTTTTCTTGCTTTTTTTTTTGGTACAAGCGGATAATCATACTAGTCTAGTACGAATTATGCCAGGTAGGTCAGAATACAAAATTTACTGTAAGATAGAGGGGCAGGGGTCACCCAGCCGCCAAATCAACCACCAGCGTGTTGAGCCACAGAAGCTGCTACCTAGTCGGCCGCCGAGTTGGCTTCACGGTAGATATGTCGAATCTGGACAGAACCAACTCTCTGTAAAATAGACCATGTGTCCCTGAGAATAGGAATACTGGGGCCATCGAAAATATCTTCCTTTCTCAGCCATCGAATAACCGTCGTCGAATCACCCTCGATAACGAGACGATGAGCATGGAAGTGCTGAGAGGCGTAAGAAATACCTGCCCATGCTGCATAAAGTTCTGTCATAGGGACAGAGGAATCAAGGGTGCCAAAGCCACCCGCAGCCTGCATATCATCCTGAGGCCCACGGATGATAAACGCAGAACTAGCAGCTCTGCCACGGACACTTCCATCGAAGTTGATTTTAATGCTTTAAATGCTTGTAGAACTTATTTGATTTTTCATGAAACGATCCATCTTAAGTATAGGTAGAACGATGGGACCATGATGAAATAATTTTATCCTGACATTTGAAACAGTTATTTATCAACATTCTATAAAATGTTTCAATGTCTGCCTGAATTAACTGTTGCCCTAACCGCTGAGGTTCTTTGAAAAACGCCCTCACTGAAGCTTTAAACCCTGCCCATCAAACGCGATGTGGCGGTCCCACAGTCATGAAGCGAACCTAGGATTAACAAATTCTCTTTTTTTAATTAAACATGGTACAAAGATGTGTGCAGCACGTGCATGATAGCCTCAAAAGGTTAATCATCGAGAGATGCCTAATTCCACCTATGGTTTCTCTGTCATTAATTTGTTTTTTAATTTCCAATGATTTTCCCATCTTTCCAATGTCATGCCCCAATACGTGAGTTATGATCAGTGTTGCATATTGTTCAAAAGAGAGTAATATTGATCTCTTGGGATCTTCTATTGGTACAAATGATAATTTTTCTTTTTGCACCTTTAGAAATAGTTAGCATGGAAAGGTCACGCTTCATGTCCTAGAATTCAGAATACCACTAATCTTTACCAATCTCATGAGTGCATAGGCCATTCACATTCCACTGAACTAGCTTTGTGCCGTCTTAAAGGCCATCTTCCCTACATGCTAGGCTTCTTCGTGTTGAAAGAATACAAGGTATTTTATGCAATCCAGCTTATTTTCACTAATAAAGTTGTATCTTCTCATAAGATAATAAAAAAGTTATATCTTTCTCCAAAAAAATTTTCTCAATTTTGTTTCTGATTCTAATAGATCTGACCATTGGCTCCTCTGCTGCCTCGGCAGCGATCCGATGTATGATCTTCATATCTTGGAAGCTCCCTCCTATGGTTTGTCAAAATCAATTTTGATGAAGTATTCAAAAAGATGTGCAAGCTCAGTATTTATTATCCGTAGGAGACTAATAGAGCAATGTTGGCAGCGGATGGCTTCGGTATCTTAGACTCCTCAGTTCTTTCGGCTGAGCTTTATGCAGTTTGTGCATGTATTTCGTTCGCCACTCGGATCCTTCATGCTCATTGTTCTTCATCGAGGAGAACTTTATTACTGTCATCTGATAGGTTCGGCAGGATTACTGTGATCATGTTTCAAGCAACCCTTTACTCCATGATATCTGATCTACCCTTTGAGAGGTTCACACAATCTAGATCCATCATGTTTGTCAGGAAGCTAATGCTGTGACGGCTGGATCTGGATTTTGGATTTGGAAGCAAGACCTCTGACCTATTGTATTAAAGCAAATTTGTTTTCTAATATATCAAGATTGATTCGTACTAGAGATCATTCGTTTGTATTAAAAAAAAAATCAAGGTGGCAGCAAAGCAAAGCAATCGTTATCAATCATAATGTTTCACATGATCGAACGCCGCGATGTCTAACTTTGTGGAAACTTTTCTGATCAACATGAACTCTGGGTCTTTATCGACGAATTTTGGTGGCGAGGTGTATGATTACATATGAGCAGGCCCTATCTAACGATGCATCAATCTCTTCTTTCAATAAAGTGCTTATCTTTAATTGAGTATGACACAGGCTCCTAAACACGCTGATATGAGACGTTGATTAAAATATGATCAGGGCTTTCATTCGTCAACTTAATTATGATAAGCTTTGAGTTTAATGGTTCCGTGATTCAGTAGGCTTGCTAATTTCTTTCCTACTTAAAAGTGGTTTCTTCTGGACCTTGGTGAGAAGGGTACCTTCAAACTTTGGTGTTTTAGCTTAGTTTCTTCTCTTTTGATTTATATAGTTGTCCATGGTAGGATCTTTTGGATGTCATCACTTTCCAGCTATGACTTTACGATGCAATACTACTAGCTGCGGCTTGAGAACTCTAGCTTACATTGTCATAATGTCTTGGCCGGGTACAGGGGTGTAATTGAGCCGAATCGAGTCAACACAGTACCAACTCGAGCTCGACTCGACTCTTAAATTTGAAGCTCGAAACTCGACTCGAGCTCGATCGAGTTTTTTATTTAGAGCTTAGCTCGAGCTTGATAAAATACTCGATGTACTCGAGCTCGATTCGACTCGACTTGAATTTTTGTATAAAAATTTAAAAAATAATTTTTAATAAAAATAAAATATTTTTAAATTAAAAACTCAAAGAATAAAGGTAAAATAGTAAAATTGCATAAGCTCGATCAACCTCGCAGCTTTTCGAGCTGAGTATTTTAATACTCGAGCTCGACTCGATAATATACTCGAGTAGCTCGAGCTCGAGCTCGACTCGATAAGCAGCGAGTCGATTTCGAGTATTTTTCAATCGATTTCGAGCTACTCGCGAGTTATCTCAACTCAGTTACACCCCTAGCCAGGTATCATATCCTTATTGAGATTAATGATGCGGATCAACAGGCTTGCAGTTTTTTTAGTGATTGGAAGGAAGCTATCTTTTATACATTATACTATTGACTAAGCTCATGTGATTTTTTTTAAAGAAATTGTATCTAATTTTTTCCCTTTCTTTTATTTTGAATCACCTTTTTTCTAAAAAAAATGTTTCTCTTCTATATTGTCTAAAAAAATCTACCAATTAGCGAAAAGTGGGGAGATGGCTAATTTAATTACCTATATTGCCAATTCACATTGCTAGAGTGTTTCATTAATGTTAATTTATCTTTTTTTATAGAAAATTAGAAAAAAAAAATTCAATATATAGAAATAATCTCAAATGATTTTGATAAGCATTGAAAAATATTTAGTATTACATATGTCCATTGAAGTTACCTTTGGCTATTGCTTTGTGAAGATATTCTTCAACTTACCTATATACTAATAGATGCAGTAGAAGCTGATAAGCCAACCTGATGATAACCCATAGTTGCTGGTTAGAATATAATATATCTATAGAAGTAGCCTTAAACCTCTCAAGTATAAGATACAAACCTAAGTTTAAAATCTTAGAGCTCTAGCTTAAAGAGTTCTAGGCCTTCCTTATCTCACCTAGGCTGACTTGAGCATCCTTCAACCTTCTTTTAACTCTTACTATCTCCCTTTCTTTGCAGAAGCTTATCTACAGATTGGCTGGAAAGTGCTTTATCGCCAAGGGTACTATCCCATATATTAATAAATTAGTATCATTTAAACAAGAGGACGGACCCAACCATGCTGCCAACGAAAAGAGAGAGTGAGCAATACTTAAATATGCACTATCTATGCATGCTCAAGTTAGCTCCGAAAACTTTGCAAAATATCTTATCAATATAGATTCTTTACTGGCGGATCATCTAAGGGGTAAAGATTTAACCTACAAAGTCTTAAATGAGGCATTGGCCAAGTCTATCATAACCTAAACTCACTGAAGATGGGAGAGCCAACATACCAATAACTCAATTTAGAAGAAAAAAGTTAGCTGATAATCTAAAATTGCTCGAGCTGAAAGGTTAAGGCTAATGATGATAAATCAATCGAGCGGAAGAGCTAAGGTTGGTGATATAAAATTAGCTAAACTGAAGAGCTCAGGCTAGTATTCTGAAATTAGCTAAGCTGAAGAGCTAAGGTTAGTGATCCAAAATCATTCAAGCTAAAAAGTTAAGACCAGTGAGTTAGCAAGTTAGAGAATAAAGGTTGGTAATTCGAAATTGGCCTCTTGAGATTGGTATAAGCAAAATTAGATTCATGTTATTTCAAAAAAATGATGGAAAAGAAGCTAGTTGCTCAAAACCAATATTTTAAAGTCTTAGAATGACCTAAGCTTGATGGGGAGTGGTGAAGCTTGACCTAATCCTTCGGCTACCAATCATCAACGACTCTATCAAAATAACTCAGATTAGATTCGAGACCAATCATTGCCCCTTAGCTTGGATTGGCCTATACAAGGGTTGCTATACAAGGCAGTTCGATATACCGGAGTTATAAAAGTTTTCTAGAGAAGAGGTCTCAAATTGCTCCCCAAGCCAACCCAAGAGTGGTAAAGGCTCTCTTTGAAGTTTTAGGTTTCAACTTGAAGAATTTCAAATTATAGAGAGAGAGAGAGGCATTTAAGTTCACTGTAACAAAGGTTAAGCCAGACATCTATAGAGTCAATTAGAGCTAATCATCCTAGTCGCCTATAGAGCCAACTAAATCTATTTAAGTTGGTCCCGTATAGAACCAACTAGAGCAGATCAAGTTGTTTGCCCACAAAACTAATTGGTAAAAATTAAGTTGGTTGCTTACAAAGCCGACCAAAAGAGTGGTCTCAAATTGCTCCCTATATCGACTTGCAAGTTCACCTTGATGTCCCAAGCTCTAATTGAAAGAACTTGAAAAAATATAGGGGGATTGAAGCCCATTGTATTGATGATTGATGACCTATAGAGGATGGTTAGAGAAGTTGTTAAGGTGATCAAAGCTACAAAGGCCTAAAGACTAGAGATTATCCAATCGGCCTTGACTATTAAGATGACTTGAAGTACTTGATATTTTTTACACAAGTTTTAGGTCGTAAAGGAATAGAAAAAGATTAGATTGGACCAAAGATCAATGCTCATAAGCATCATTGAGCTCGATCTAAGTTGACGTATATCAGATATGATCAAACCACCACATGGAATTTGATCATAGGTCAAGTCCAATGGTGGCACATTACCACATTGAGCTTGGCCAAACTCTAAGATCGACTAATGCTTATGAGCATTATTGATCTTGATCTAGGTTGACCTGAAATTGATGCAAGCATATTACTATAGTTGAGTAAACAGAGCTCAAAATGAGTCGGCTATGATTTCAGTACGGACTTAAGCTCAACTTAACAAGTGGATAGCATGTAATATGATATGAGCTAGCAGCTAGATCTGATGGTGACATATTGCGACCAATCGGAAGGTGATATGTTGTTGCCAGCCAGGTTGCCACATGTATCATCTTCAAAAGAGAAGTTCCAAATAAGGAGGGACTTTTATTAATAGTACCACTCAACTCAGAAATCTAAGCTCATTTATGCCATCCATTAATGAGTAGTCTAATTTAAAAAACTATTCTAAATGCCTATAAAAGCATCCCTAAACCTCGGAAAAAATATAAGTTTAAACGTAAAACTTCAAAGCTCTGACTTAAAGAGTTCTAAATCTTTTCTCTCTCTCACCTAGACTAACTTGAATGTCTAAGGTCCTTCAAAGAAAATTTTTAAGTCTCTTCCTCTCTCTTTCTTATAGGAGCTCACTTATAAATTAACAAAATAGTGCTCTGTTGTTCGAACTACCATCCATACCGATTGGCATTCAAAAGCTACTTTTGAATGTCAACACTCATCTTACGAAAAAAGCATTTTAGAATTGAAGAATATTCCCTAATTTTGTCTAGAAATTTTTCTTTTCCTAAATATTGTCTATTTAATGTAAAAATATCCTAAAATATTGATTGGGCATATTTTCCCTTTCATCTAGCATATCAAATAATTTTAATAAAATCATGGAAAGAAATTTGCTTAATTTGTATATATTAAAAGATCCCCATTTTATTTTCTTCTTTACCCTAGTTAAATTTAAATTTGAATTGATTTGAGATTATTTAGGACTTTAGGAAATCTTCCATTTCTAAAGAGAAATAACTTTTCTTGCTAACAAGTTTGAAGCTTTCTCGTCAAAAATTTTAAGGGAAGATCTGTTCTTCTTAATTTAACATTTATATTATCATCTTTTTTCATATATGATTTAATTTCAACATCATCTATGTCTAGTATTCAATTCAAGGAAAAATTGTGAGCTCTTGAAATATTTTCACTCAACACCATCTTTGTGTTTACCCTTTTTACTGGACTACTGCCCAACAACCATCAATTTCTCTACCGCACCCAGACACAGAAAAAGGTGCGGAAAATTGGAAAATCCATCACTCACCATGGAAAATTTCAAGTCTTCTGAATAATAATAATAATAAAAACACATATAAAGGCAGAGGTTGAGAAAAATATAAATTTAGCATCTCATTTTGGATAGACCCTACATCTCACCAGTTATTGGATTGCATGTGCCATCCAAATGTCATTTCCCTATAAAGAAAGAAAAAAGGGGGGGTCCATTCGGAGAACGAATATGTATGTACTTAAAAAGCCTGAAAGTTTGAGATAAAGTTGGCAACTTTGCTGATTTCATATAAGGTCTCGTGTAATGAAGCCAATAAATTTCGACAACATATAAAGCTTAATTCTTTTAGCTTTACATGTAGTTGGCAGGATATTACATGAAGTTGTTCATCTTTTCCTCTATATATATATATATATATATATATATATATATATATATATGTGTGTGTGTGTGTGTGTGTGTGTGTGTGTGTGTGTGTATTGCTTGTGATATGACTGATCCCGCATCGTCAGAATAAAAGGTAACAGCAGCTAACGAAGATCACCATCTCCCGACTCCGAGACCCCTTCCGGTCTCGGAGTGGGGTCATCATCTCTTGACCCCGAGACCCCTCCGGTCTCGGGGTGCACCGGCATCATCCCATCCTCGGGACTCCTTCCGGTCTCGGGGTGGGGTCATCATCTCTTGACCCCGAGACCCCCCTCCGATCTCGGGGTGCACCGATATCATCCCACCTCCGGGACCCCTTCCGGTCTCGGGGTGGGGTCATCATCTCTTGACCCCGAGACCCCCCTCCGGTCTCGGGGTGCACCGGCATCTCCCGACCCCGGGACCCCTTCCGGTCACGGGGTGGGGTCATCATCTCTTGACCCCGAAACCCCCTCCGGTCTTGGGGTGCACCGGCATCATCCGCCCCCGGGACCCCTTCCGGTCTCGGGGTGGGGTCATCATCTCTTAACCCCGAGACCCCCTCCGGTCTCGGGGTGCACCGGCATCATCCCACCCCCGGGACCCCTTCCGGTCTCGGGGTGGGGTCATCATCTCTTGACCCCGAGACCCCACTCCGGTCTCAGGGTGCACCGGCATCATCCCACCCCCGGGACCCCTTCCGGTCTTGGGGTGGGGTCATCATCTCTTGACCCCGAGACCCCCCACCGGTCTCGGGGTGCACCGGCATCATCCCACCCCCGGGACCCCTTCCGGTCTCGGGGTGGGATCATCATCTCTTGACCCCGAGACCCCCTCCGGTCTCAGGATGCACCGGCATCTCCCGACCCGGGACCCCTTCAGGTCTCGGGGTGGGGTCATCATTTCTTGACCCCGAGACCCCTCCGGTCTCGGGGTGCACCGGCATCATGCCACCCCCGGGACCCCTTCCGGTCTCGAGGTGGGGTCATCATCTCTTGACCCTGAGACCCCCTCTGGTCTCGGGGTGCACTGGCATCATCCCGCCCCCGGGACCCCTTCCAGTCTCGGGGTGGGGTCATCATCTCTTGACCCCGAGACCCCCTCCGGTCTTGGGGTGCACCGGCATCATCCCACCCCCGGGACCCCTTCTGGTCTCGGGGTGGGGTCATCATCTCTTGACCCTGAGACCCCCCTCCGGTCTCGGGATGCACCGGCATCATCCCACCCCCGGGACCCCTTCCGGTCTCGGGGTGGGGCCATCATCTCTTGACCCCGAGACCCCCTCCGGTCTCGGGGTGCACCGGCATCATCCCACCCACGGGACCCCTTCCGGTCTCGGGGTGGGATCATTATCTCTTGACCCCGAGACCCCCCTCTGGTCTCGGGGTGCACCGGCATGATCCCACCCCAGGGACCCCTTCCGGTCTCGGGGTTGGGTCATCATCTCTTACCCCGAGACCCCCTCCGGTCTCGGGGTACACCGGCATCATCCCACCCCCGGGACCCCTTCCGATCTCGGGGTGGGATCATCATCTCTTGACCCCGAGACCCCCCTCTGGTCTCGGGGTGCACCGACATCATCCCACCCCTGGGACCGCTTCGGGTCTCGAGGTGGGATCATCATCTCTTGACCCCGAGACCCCCCCTCCGATCACGGGGTGCACCGGTATCATCCCACCCCGGGACCCCTTCCGGTCTCGGGGTGGGGTCATCATCTCTTGACCCTGAGACCCCCTTCGGTCTCGGGTGCACCGGCATCATCCCGCCCTCGGGACCCCTTCCGGTCTCGGGGTGGGATCATCATCTCTTGAACACGAGACCCCCCTCCGGTCTCGGGGTGCACCGGCATCATCCCACCCCTGGACCCCTTCCGGTCTCGGGGTGGGATCATCATCTCTTGACCCCGAGACCCCCCTCCGATCTCGGGGTGCACCGGCATCATCCCACCCCCGGGACCCCTTCCGGTCTCGGGGTGGGGTCATCATCTCTTGACCCCGAGACCCCCCTCCGGTCTCGGGGTGCACCGGCACCATCCCACCCCCGGGACCCCTTCCGGTCTCAGAGTGGGATCATCATCTCTTGACCCCGAGACCCCCCTCCGGTCTCGGGGTGCCCCGGCATCATCCCACCCCCGGGACCCCTTCCGGTCTCGGGGTGGGGTCATCATCTCTTGACCCTGAGACCCCCTCCGGTCTCGGGGTGCACCGGCATCATCCCACCCCTAGGACTCCTTCCGGTCTCGAGATGGGACCACCATATCTCTACCCCGAGATCCTCCTCGGTCCCGGAGTACGTGGGTATCATCAACGATTAGCATGCAGTTCAACCGTCGAAAGGAATGACAGCTTCGGGCCGCATGGCGCGTCCACTTGATTCTCCGTACGCCCGTGATTGCACCCCGTTATGGAGGGCCATGCCTCATAACGGCGTATGGCGCACTGCATGTCCCTGTGCGTGGCCGTGCTCCGTTACGGCGTACGATTCGCTACCACTTGCGACTGTGCACGGTCATATCAAACAACGGCGCGCACCGAATGCATCGCAGCTGTTAGACACATGTGATATCACGTTGACAGGTAGTACGGGCTGCCTCCGGCACGCACAGCGATGGTACAATGATCTTTCGGAACAGTAAGATAGGATATTCGGACAGGTATAAAAGCACGTGCCCGCACTGTAAGTAGGGATCTGAACTCTGGTTTTCTAGCTTTCTTCCTCCTAGCAAAACCCTAACTGCCTCAGCTTCTTTCCGCTGAGCGGTTCTTTGTCTGAACCCAAGTGACTGACTTGAGCGTCGGAGGGTCCCTACCGGAACCACCGGTCTCCGGGGACTTTTCTTGCAGGGGTCCGAGGAGAAGGACGTCCGTCTTCCCGACGTTTGAAGAAGGTGACTTGGCGTCATCAGATTGGCGCGCCAGGAAGGGGGAGAAAACATCGAACCAGCAGCTTACTTTTTCCTCTCTTCAAGCTCTTGAAGTCATGGTGACGATCCGAACGAAGGGAGTTTCAGCCGGTCGCGCTGGGGGGCAGCGCCACGGGGCCGGTCCACCCGCGGAGGCCCCCCCGGCTCTCGCAGCCAATATTCCGGAGCCGCTGCACCCCCGGGGGCATGGGAAGGAGGCAGAACGCCCACGAAGCTTTTAAGAGACATCGGTCTCCTTCCCGCCACGCTAGTGTTTCTCCAAAGCGGCGGCATGGGAAGGAGGCGAGCGCCCGCGCGGCATCGCCGCCCCCGTTCTTCTTCTTCGAGTCTTCGGGGGAGGGCTCCTTTGATGGCCGGATGCCTCGTCGAGCCGAGCGTCGACTCGAGGAGTGTAATCAGAAGCTGGAGGAGCTTAGCCATCGGATCACCCACCTGCCAGAAACAGACTACGACAGCCGGCCTCCCTTGTCTCGCCGCATCATGGAGGAGCCCATCTCTACCAGATTCCGCCTTCCTCAGCTAGATCCATACGACGGGACCACGGACCCCCTGGACCATTTGGAGAGCTATAAGGTACTCATGCAAGTCCAGGGGGCCACTGATTCACTTATGTGTGTTGCCTTCCCGGCCACCCTGAAGAAGGCTGCTCGAGCTTGGTACTCTCGTCTGCCGCCACGAAGCATCGACTCCTTCCGCCAGCTTGGAGAGGGCTTTCTTGCCCATTTTGACGCCTGCCGGAAGATTCCAAGGGTGGCGGACAGTCTCTTTGCCGTCCAGCAGAAGAATGGCGAGCCCCTGCGGGACTATGTCGCCCGGTTTAAAGAAGCAGCTCTGGAGGTCTACAACCTGGAAGACTCGGTGGCTACCCTGGCCTTGAAGCGGGGGCTCCGCCCTTCTCGCTTCGCGTATTCTCTTGACAAGAAGCCGCTGGCTCTTACTCTGAATTCTGATCCGGGCCCAGAAGTACATCCGGACGGACGAGGCCGACTTTTCCCGGTGCGAGGCTGGTGGGAGGTCCCCAAGAAGCCGGCCCGGCCGGAGCCTGCAGAAGTTCGCCCCAGGAGGCCTGAGCCTCCTCGCCGGCCAGACAACGCCCCGAGTCCCTGCACCGAGAGACGGACCCTACACCCCATTGCTCGCCCCGATATCTCAGATCCTGCTCGAGATTGAAGGGGAGTCTTATCTGCAGCGCCCTCCTCCCATCAACCCGAAGATCCCCCGGAACAAGAACCTCTACTGCCGCTACCACCGGGACCATGGCCATGACACCGACGACTGCCGTCAGCTGAAGAAGGCTATTGAAGACCTTATCCAGCGGGGCCACCTGGGAAAATTCGTTCAGAGGAACAACCCGGGAGCTCCTGGCCCGTCAGCGCCCCCGCCACCGGTGATCGACAACGCCCCGACGGAGAAGACGGTAGCGATGATTTCCTGGGGGCAGGAGGCCCGTCGAAGAGACCAAGAGGGGAGGGGGAGTCGGACTGTAATTCCTTTTTTCGAAAAGGACTTAGATGGGGTAGTGAATAAAAATGATGATAGCGTCGTCGTGTCTATGACGATCGCTAAGCATCCTGTAAAAAGAATTTTAGTTGACAGTGGGAGTTCCGTAGATGTTTTGAACTACGATGCCTTTGTTCGTATGAACTTGTCACCTGATCTGCTTCGACCTGTCGCCACGCCTCTGATGGGATTCACAGGAGATTCCGTGAAGGTTGAGGGGGAGGTCACTCTCCCTGTACGGCTGGTACAGCCCCGTGCCAGAGCACTGTTCTCATGAAGTTCTTGGTGGTTCGCGTGCCCCTCGCATACAACGCGATCCTCGGGAGGCCCGGGCTCAACCTCTTGGATGCCTGTCATATCCACTAAGAGGCTCCTCGTGAGGTTCCCACCAGCGGAGGAGTCGGGGAGCAGAATCCGCCAACACTTTGCTATCACTTGGCCCCTAGTCCCCAGGGGACGGCACCTGCACCGACACCTGAGATGCTTGACCCGCGAGACTTGGAGAAAAGGGGGAGCCAGCCGAGCGGCTGCTTGCTTTCCCCTCGGGGAGGACTCCGCGCGAACGGTCCGGATTGGAGCCTTACTTCCGGAGGAGGCTCGTGACCGACTCCTCACCTTTCTGCGGGCCAACGCGACGTCTTCGCATGGTCAGCATCCGACATGCCGGGAATTCCGGAGGAGGTGATCACGCACAGCTTAACATTCGGCCGGGTGCGGCCTATCCGGCAGAAGAAAAGGAGTTTTGCCCCTGACCGACAAAAGGCCGTTGATGAGGAGGTGCGGAAGCTGCTGGCGGCCGGTCACATCCGCGAGGTGCATTACCCGGACTGGCTAGCGAATGTCGTAATGGTTCGCAAGGCCAGCGGGAGTTGGAGAATGTGCGTGGATTTCACCGACCTCAATAAGGCGTGCCCTAAAGACAGCTTCCCGCTGCCCCGAATCGACCAGCTGGTGGACGCCACCTCCGGGCATGAGACTCTCAGTTTCATGGATGCGTTCTCGGGGTATAATCAAATCAAGATGAGCCCGGCGGATGAAGAAGCAACTTCCTTTATCACAGAAAAGGGGATTTATTACAGGGTGATGCCTTTTGGGTTGAAAAATGCCGGGGCCACTTATCAAAGATTAATGAACAAGGTCTTTGAGGATCAGCTAGGGCGCAACATGGAGGTGTATGTGGATGACATGCTGACCAAGAGCACCAGTGCAGGGACCATGTCGCTGACCTCGAGGAGACTTTCAACAACTTGCGCCGGTATCGGATGAAGCTTAACCCCCACAAATGCGCCTTTGGAGTGGCAGCAGGCAAGTTCCTGGGTTTTATGGTGACCCAGCGAGGGATCGAAGCCAACCCTGACAAGATCAGGGCTATCTTGGAGATGAGGCCCCCAGCCAACAAGAAGGAGGTGCAACGCCTGACGGGGAGGGTGGCGGCCTTGAGTCGTTTCATGTCAAGGTCGAGAAAGGTGCCTGCCCTTCTTTAAGGCGCTGCGCAAGGTCAACGGCTTCGAATGGACGAAGGAGTGTCAGGGCTCCTTTGAGGAGTTGAAGCAGTTTCTCTCCACTCCTCCGCTGTTGTCCAAGCCTGAAATGGAGAAGAGCTCTTCCTATATCTTGCAGCTCCCCCGAGGCTGTCAGCTCTGTGCTCGTGCGCATGGATGCCGACGGGGTTCAGAAGCCAATCTATTACACCAGCAAAGTACTCCATGACGCCGAGACCAGGTATTCGAGAACCGAGAAGATTATTTTCGCCTTGGTGGTCTCTACTCAACGCTTCCGGCCTTACTTCCAAGCCCATCCCATCGTGGTGCTTACGGACCAGCCTCTTCGAGCTATCTTATCTCGCCCCGACACCTCCGGTCGGTTGGCCAAATGGGCCATTAAACTAAGTGAGTTCGATCTGTCCATCCGGCCAAGGTCAGCCATGAAGTCTCAGGTGTTGGCGATTTCTTGGTCGAGTGCTCCTGGACCGAGAGGATATGGAGGGGGTGCGACCGGAGGAGTGTGTGGACCCTCCCTCATCTGAGGAGGCGGAGGACTGGATCTTGCATGTGGATGGAGCGGCAAACTCTCAAGGAAGCGGAGCCGGACTCATTCTCGCGAGCCCGGAGGGAGACGCAGTGGAGTACGCTCTCAGATTCCAGTTCCCAGCAACTAATAATCAGGCGGAGTATGAAGCCTTGTTAGCGGGGATGAGGTTAGCTGAGGAGTTAGGCGCTGGGCGTTTGAGGGCCTTCACGGACTCTCAACTTGTTTCTGGACAGATCACCGGGGAGTACGAGGCTAGGGACCCAACCATGTCCCGATACTTGAGCAAGGTGCAGTCCCAGCGTCTCATTTCTCTTACTTCCGCGTCAGCTATATCCCCAGAGCGGAGAATGCCAGGGCCGATGCATTGTCCCGCTTAGCCACTTCGGCCGACGGGACGTTGGGAAGAATATGTGGAACACCTACAAGTCCCGAGCATCGAGTTGCGGATGAAGCATTGCCGGTGGAGCAAGAGCCCTCCTGGATGGATGCCTACATCCGGTATTTGACCGACGGTACTCTCCGGAGAACCCCGCTGAGGCCAGGCTGCTCAGGCGGAGGGCCCCGAGATTCTTGATGATGGACGGGAAGCTTTATCGGAGATCCTTCTCATACCCAGTCCAGGTGCGTGGGGCCGGCTGAATCAGATTACATCCTCAGAGAGATCCATGAAGGCATCTGTGGGAGTCACCTGGGGGGCAGAGCCCTAGCCTACAAGGCCTTGCGGCAAGGGTACTTCTGGCTGACAATGAAGGAAGATGCGGCCGAGCTTGTTAAGAGATGTGATAGCTGTCAGCGTCACGCTAATATCCAGCGACAGCCGACGTCTCACCTAACCCCCTTGGTAGCACCTTGGCCCTTTGCCCAGTGGGGCATGGATATCCTGGGACCATTCCCCCGGCCTCCGGGCAGCGAAAGTTCCTCTTGGTGGCGGTGGATCACTTCACCAAGTGGGTTGAAGCCGAGGCCTTGCCAAGATTACCGAAAGCAAAGTGAGATCCTTCTTTTGGAAGTCCATCATATGTCGGTTTGGGCTACCGCACACCCTAGTCACTGATAACGGCCGGCAATTTGACAATGCGCCCTTCCGGGAGTTCTGCTCCGAGCTGGGTATCCATCAGAGGTTCACTTCCGTCGGGCACCCTCAGACCAACGGGGCGGCCGAGGTGACTAATCGAATCATTCTCCAGGGGCTGAGATCTCGGCTAGATGATTGCAAGGGGCGATGGGTGGAGGAGCTCCCCAACGTGCTATGGGCCTACACACAACGCCGCGAGCCCCCACCGGCGAGACGCCATTCAGCTTAGTCTTTGGATCCGAAGCCGTTATCCCGGTGGAGGTTGGCGCACCAAGCCCTCGGGTGGAATCATACAGCGAGGAAGGTAACCCTGACCAGCTGCGAGCCAACCTCGACCTGTGGAGGAAGTACGAGACGGGCGCGACTTCGGATGGCGGTCTACCGGCAACGGGCCGCTAAATATTACAATGCCCGTGTGCGCCCCAGGACGTTCCTGCCAGGAGACTGGTCCTTCGATGGGCTGAGGTCTCGAAGCCAGCAGAGGGAGGCAAGCTAGCTCCAAATTGGGAAGGGCCTTACCGGATCGCCGAGACACTCCGCCACGGAGCTTACAAGATTGAGGAACTCGATGGGAAGCCACTCCCTAGGACATGGAATGCAGATAACCTTGGCCGGTATTATCAGTAATGTATTCCTCCTCTCATGTCAAGTATCACGCCTGTATTCACTTGAGTTTTCACCCCCCATTCATATTAACAAGATTTGATTTTAGCTACTGAGATATTTTCATAAAAAGCCCTGCACCAGCCAGGCATGAAGCCCGACCCGGTCGGCACGAAAAGCCCTACACTAGCCAGGCATAAAGCCCAACCCCGGTCGGCACCAAAGCCCTGGGCCAGCCAGACATGAAGCCCAGTGTACCACTGGCAGAGCGGTGTACTACCGGCTCTCAGCAACAAAAGCCCGGGTCCAGCAGGGATGGCCCCGGCCGGCCCCAAACGCCGGCACCTAAGCCCTGGGCCAGCCAGGCATGAAGCCCAACCCCGGTCGGCACGAAAAGCCCTGCACCAGCCAGGCATAAAGCCCGATCCCGGTCGGCACCAAAGCCCTACACCAGCCAGGCATAAAGCCCAACCCCGATCGGCGCAAGAAGCCCCGGGCTCGCTAGACTTAAAGCCCGACACCCGATAGCACAAAGTCCCGCCGGTCAGATAAAGACCAACCCCCGCAGGCGTCAAAAGCCACAGGCCTACTTAGCACAAGGCCCGACACACTCGCGGCAAAGCGTTGCGCCGATGGTCTTAAGGAACCCGCCTACCTAACGTCCAACTGCCGGCGTTTCAACTCCAAGAAACCTATCCTCCCTGGCCCCAACTTTCGGTCCTAGACGGCTAAGGCGGAATAGCTCGAGTTGAGAGTTATCCCCTGGCGCTATCGGGACTAATGGGACCATGACGCGTGTTGTCAATCAACGAATTCATGGTAAGTCACAAATAGACTGCATCTTGAAGAATATTCTCTTTGATTGGAAGGGATTACAAAATGTCGACATTGTCGGACTTGCAAACAAAAAACAAACAAACAAAAACAACAAAACAAACAAAAGTACAAGCTCACGGCTCTGCTGGCACAGGCTCATCATCGGAGGGGGCCAAATCTGATAAACGCTCCAGCTCAACTTCCAGGGCCTGGGGGATGTTCAAATCCCTGGCCACTTTCTCCTTCCCATGCTGGAACCCTTCGAGGAACACTGCCGCCGAGGCTTCTGCCAAATCATCTATAAAGCGCTCGGACGCCTTATACTCTTCTATGATCACAGCGGCCCAAGCATTCTCCACGGCGAGGGCTGCCGCTGCAACCCTCTCAGCCTCCGGGCGCAGCTCGCCTCCTCTCCGGATTGGCTGGCTCCCTCCTTCGCCGCCCGCGCCTCTTCTTCTGCCACAACCGCTCGACCTTCGGCCTCCTGGATGGCTAAGGTTAGCTCAGAGATGTGTATATCTCTAGCCATCACGGCATTTTCGGCCTCCGTCATTTGGAGGAGTGTCGCGCGCCCACGGTTGGCGTCGACCTCCGCCGGGTTCTCAGCGGCCTTTATTTCACTTGCCCAGGCGCTTCTGGCCAACTCCAGCGCCTCTTCGGCCGCCTCCGTGCGGCGCTGAGCGTCCTCAGCCTCCTTCTGCGCCTCCCGCAGGAGGGCCTTCCCACCATGAATCACCTCCCTGGCAGCCCTCAGGGAGTGTGCGAGCTGCACGCATAAGCTCCAAGTTAGCAAAAAGAAAGATATATGAGGGCAAAGGGCGAAAAGACCGCTTACCCTGATGATAGCCGCGTAGGAATCCTGGAAGAATGCGCTCGCCTTTTGGTGGCTAAGGTCCTCCAGGATCTCGGGCACAAAGACCGGGGCAAGGACCCGCTTAGCCCAGTGACCATCGTTTAAGGAGTCTCGGGGTGGCCCGGGCTTGACCCCACCCTGCTCGGCCATCCCGACAATCCTTGGCTCGATGCGCGGGCTACTCCTATGCGACTTCTCGGGGGGTGGACTCACGGCACCTGATGGCCCCTCGCCCCAATCCATGGCAGCCTCCGGCGGGGTCGGTTCTCCAGGAGCAGGAAGCTCTTCGGCCACTGTGGGCCCATCCGCGACTGGCTCCTCAACTGGGAATCTCGCGGTCGCCGCCATCTCTGGTGGAGTGTCGACCGTGAGATTGACTTCTGCAGTAGCCGGGAAATCTTGCGGTGCCGGTGGTGGGGAGGCCCAAACCGTCGGGCGCTTTGGAGCTGGACCTTGTTGACCTCCAGGTGGCCCTTCTCGGGCCCTCTTTTTAGAGGCGGCCCTCAGGAGTTTCGCTGCCAGTATCTTCATAGCTGCGCAATAACAGTCTGAGTAAAAAAAAAAAAAAAAAGGGGGAAAGAAAATAGAAGCAAAATTTTTAGCTAAGGGTGGAGATGGCTTACCCCGGTGGGAGATAAGACCCGCCGACTCGAGATTATCCTCCGTCAATAGCAGGGTGTATCGAGGGATCTCGGCGGACAGCAATTGACCCAACGCCTCCCGATCCCCAGGATGAATGGCGATCGCATTCCCTCGGAGGTCGGGATCTCCCCACCTGGGGATAACTTGGTCAATGTTTGCAAAAAAGAATCGGGATTTCCATCCCTTAATTGAAGAGGGAAGAAGAAGTTTTAGGACCCGATTGGGTCGGGGCTGGAATAGCCACCAACCCTTCTGAGCCCGAAGGATGTAGAAGGATCAAAAAGAGTGATTCGGGGGGTGATACCCATACGATGGCAAAGGATGACAAAGGCGCTGACAACGCGGTAGGAGTTCGGGACCAGTTGAGATGGGGTCAAGGAGTAGTAGTTTAGAAGGTTGATGAAGAAGGGGGGAAAAGGTGGATGGAGACCTACCTTTAGGCAAATCTCTTAAAGGGCCACTCGACCGGGTCGGGAGGAGATGACCCTATCATCGGGAGTTGGCAAAAAAAGCTCAACATCCCGAGGAATCTGGTAACGGGCCAGATTTTTGCCAAATCCAGGCGTGTCACCGTGGAGGCAATCCCCTCTGGGGACCCCTCCACCATCGAGGAGGTGCCGGCCTCCGACCGGCGGCCCCTAGATGGGGCTCCGCCGGCGACCCGTCGCCGGGCCAGGGGGACACGGTCCTCTGAATCAGTGGACCACTCAAGTGAAGGAGAATGAGAAGGTGCGGGAGAGGTACAGAACCTCTCAGAAGGGGGACAGTTCTCCGAACCGTCCTCCGAGGTCCAAGATGGCGAGCTCATGAGCAAAGGGACGGAATTATGGAATGGGTAAAGAACTGACCTGAAGAAAGGAAACCAAGCACGAGCTCTCAGGTTGCAGGGGAGATCAGAGCACAGGCACAAAGGAAGACGATGACAATGGAAACGATATGGCCAGATTCAATCCCTCGTTTGGCTTTATTGGGTTTTCAAATCGTCCCGCCTCGCCTCACCAGCCACATGGCCCCCTACCATAGGCTGCTCGCCTCGAGGGATGCCCAGCGCGTGGTGCGGCACGCCTCCGGCCAATGATGGGACCCTGCTGACGTCGCCGTAATGAGAGGTAATGATGATGCGACTTTTCGCACAGACTTCGAAGGGCCAGTTTTCTCTCGAGGTCGATCGTGGCGGGCACAGTGTACGGAGGGCCGCCTTCTTACATTCCCCAGGCCGTCCGCATAAAAGATGTGGACGGGGATCAGCCACGTGGAGAACACCCCTTGCGCCTCAACGGTGGGACCCGCTTCGCCTCAGGGGTGAGGGGGCATCTGATATGACTGATCCCGCATCGTCAGAATAAAAGGTAACAGCAGCTAACGAAGATCACCATCTCCCAACCCCGGGACCCCTTCCGGTCTCGAGGTGGGGTCATCATCTGACCCCGAGATCCCCTCCGGTCTCGGGGTGCACTGGCATCATCCCACCCCTGGGATCCCTTTCGGTCTCGGGGTGGGGTCATCATCTCTTGACCCCGAGACCCCCCTCCGGTCTCGGGGTGCACCGGCATCATCCCACCCCGGAACCCCTTCCGGTCTCGGGGTGGGGTCATCATCTCTTGACCCCGAGACCCCCCTCCAGTCTCGGGGTGCACCGGCATCTCCCGACCCCGGGACCCCTTCCGGTCTCGGGGTGGAGTCATCATCTCTTGACTTGAGACCCCCTCGGTCTCGGGGTGCACCGGCATCATCCTGCCCCCGGGACCCCTTCCGGTCAGGGGTGGGGTCATCATCTCTTGACCCCGAGACCCTCTCCGGTCTCGGGATGAACCGGCATCATCCCACCCCCGGGACCCCTTCCGGTCTCGGGGTGGGGTCATCATCTCTTGACCCCGAGACCCCCCTCCGGTCTCGGGTGCACCGGCATCATCCCACCCCGGGACCCCTTCCGGTCTCGGGGTGGGGTCATCATCTCTTGACCCCGAGACCCCCTCGGGTCTCGAGGTGCACCGACATCATCCCACCCCCGAGACCCCTTCCGGTCTCGGGGTGGGATCATCATCTCTTGACCCCGAGACCCCCCTCCGGTCTCGGGGTGCACCGGCATCATCCCACCCCCGGGACCCCTTCCGGTCTCGGGGTGGGATCATCATCTCTTGACCCGAGACCCCTCTCCGGTCTCGGGGTGCACCGGCATCATCCCACCCCGAGACCCCTTCCGGTCTCAGGGTGGGGTCATCATCTCTTGACCCCGAGACCCCCCTCCGGTCTCGGGGTGCACCGGCATCATCCCACCCCCGGGACCCCTTCCGGTCTCGGGTGGGATCATCATCTCTTGACCCCGAGACCCCCTCCGGTCTCGGAGTGCCCCGGCATCATCCCACCCCCGGGACCCCTTCCGGTCTCGGGGTGGGGTCATCATCTCTTGACCCCGAGACCCCCCTCCGATCTCGGGGTGCACCGGCATCATCCCACCCCCGGGACCCCTTCCGGTCTCGGGGTGGGATCATCATCTCTTGACCCCGAGACCCCCCTCCGGTCTCGGGGTGCACCGGCATCATCCCACCCCCGGGACCCCTTCCGGTCTTAGGGTGGGGTCATCATCTTTTGACCCCGAGACCCCCTCCGGTCTCGGGGTGCACCGGCATCATCCCACCCCCGGGACCCCTTCCGGTCTTGGGATGGGATCATCATCTCTGACCCCGAGACCCTCCTCCGGTTTTGGGGTGCACCGGCATCATCCCACCCCCTGGACCCCTTCCGGTCTCGGGGTGGGATCATCATCTCTTGACCCCGAGACCCCCCTCCGGTCTCGGGGTGCATCGGCATCATCCCACCCCCGGGACCCCTTCCGGTCTGGGGGTGGGGTCATCATCTCTTGACTCCGAGACCCCCCTCCGGTCTCGGGGTGCACCGGCATCATCCCACCCCCGGGATCCCTTCCGGTCTCGGGGTGGGATCATCATCTCTTGACCCCGAGACCCCCCTCCGGTCTTGGGTGCCCCAGCATCGTCCCACCCCCGGGACCCCTTCCGGTCTCGGGGTGGGGTCATCATCTCTTGACCTCGAGACCCCCCTCCGGTCTCAGGGTGCATTGGCATCATCCCACCCCCGGGACCCCTTCCGGTCTCGGGATGGGACCACCATATCTCTACCCCAAGATCCTCCTCCGGTCCCGGAGTATGTGGGTATCATCAACGATTAGCATGCAGTTCAACCGTCGAAAGGAATGACAGCTCCGGGCCGCATGGCGCGCCCACGTGATTCTCCGTACGCCCGTGATTGCACCCCGTTACGGAGGGCCATGCCTCATAACGGCGTATGGTGCACTGCATGTCCCTGCGCGTGACCGTGCTCCGTTACGGCGTACGATTCGCTACCACTTGCGACTGTGCGCGGTCATATCAAACAACGGCATGCACCGAATGCCATCGCAGCTTTAGACACGTGTGATATCACGTTGACAGGTAGTATGGGCTGCCTCCGTCACGCACAGCGATAGTACGACGGCGATCTTTTGGAACAGTAAGATAGGATATTCGGACAGGTATAAAAGTACGTGCCCGCACTGTAAGTAGGGATCTGAACTCTGGTTTTCTAGCTTTCTTCCTCCTAGCAAAACCCTAACTGCCTCAGCTCCTTTCCGCTGAGCGGTTCTTTGTCTGAACCCAAGTGACTGACTTGAGCGTCGGAGGGTCCCTACCGGAACCACTGGTCTCCGGGGACTTTTCTTGCAGGGGTCCGAGGAGAAGGACGTCCGTCTTCTCCGACGTTTAAAGAAGGTGACTTGGTGTCATCAGCTTGCGCCGTGACTTCTTGTGAAGTCTTGGACTCATGAGCTTTATGTTAAGTGGAGAGCAGTTGACAACTACATATAAAGTTTCATATCTGTCACCTACGTACAAAGGGTAGCCTTTTGTACCAATTTCACATGGAAGTCTCTATTTTCCTTGATGCATTTCATTCCCAAATCCTTAGCTATATCATTCCTACCCACTGCAGCCTCAAGAGAAAACTCCAGACCCTTCTAGCAACAAGTCTGGTTTGTTCGTTATTTCTCTTCTCTTTCCTTCTTTTTCTCCAGCAAGTTTGCAGAGCATGTCTTCAGCTCTTCTTTAGGATATGAAGTGGCTCAAGTGTCTTGTTTTATTTAAAAAATCACTTACTACTTTCATTTTTTCATAGCTTCCATGCTATAAGGTTGATAAGAAGACATGAATATGGTTTCTTTCTTTTTTTTCCCTCTACTTTTTTTTTCTAAGAGTTTCTTTGGACTTGAATGTTATCACTTAAGCTGTAAACATAATTAAAACAATGGTTATGAAATAGCCGATTATTTATGTAAGTAGAATAGATAATTATTTTATTAGACAATCCCTACATTAATTTTCAAATACATTGATAGATTTAACTAGTAATAGTATATTTTTCTTTCATTAATGGTGCTGGTATGTATTGGATGTTGTTGATATATGCTACATATGGTCACCCGGCTTTTGCTTTCTATGGCCATAACATAATAATCACATGTAAATATGGCTAAATAGCTATACCATATGCTGTTACATTTTATGGTCATAGCATCAGGGTGACATGCAAAATAAGTATGTTGCCATATATTTGACTAGCTAGGCATGTACAATATACTAACATTTTATATATGACTCTTATGCAACAACCGTAAAATGCAAGAGAATATTCCGTAGTGATTATATTTTACAAGTGATTAAAAGTACTATAACTTAGAAGAAAAAAGCCGGTGGCCATATGTGACAAAAATCATATTTAAGATTGTAAAATAAATAATGAAGATGTGGTTGTAAAATAAATAATGAAGATGCAGAGAATTTTATCACTACTACCTTCATCATGGGATTCAATCTCTATACACATACTTGAATGACCCAACATATAAAAAATAAAGAATAAATAATTAGCTTATAATTGTCCAAAATCAACATCAGATAAACAGTAAAAAAAATTTGACAAAGCAATTTCTAAATGTTTGCTTGAGGCCATAGATTAATTAGTTCAATTTGCATACACAATACTTCCTCTAAAAACTAAGTGAATTTTCATATAAATCTCTTCGTGAAAATCACTTTGGAAGAAGGCGTTATAAACATTCAATCGATAAATGATCAACTTTGTATTGTAAGAAGAGCAAGTAAGCGGCACAATAACCAATTTAGCTAAAGGGCAACATTGTCTCTAGATTTTCTTATCGAGCATATCCTTTTGCAATTAGATGTGATTTGTGGCACTATATTTGGGCCAACCAATAAGGTTTTAATTGATAGAAAGTGGCATAAGATTCCATGTGTTATTCTAGTCCTCGTATTTCAATTGCCATTGCTTCTCTCCAATAAGGTACTTTAGCCAATTCTATGTAATTTTCATGTGGCCTCATTTTAGAAGATATGTCATCTACAATGACTTGATGAATAGAAAAATGATCATAAAATAAATAGTGAGAAAAGGGATATTACATATAATGTTGTTTACCCAATTATTAATTTTGATGAATAACAAAAGCCATATGAGTATATTTCTTATGTTATCAATTATTTTGATTAAGTGTTTCAGGTATTCAAATATTTAAATAATCAAAATCTAAAGAAAAATTGAGTTTAATCTAATCCTATTGTCAAGTGTTAAGTTTCAGATATTAGAGCCAACTCTAGAAAGATTAGAGTCGACTCCAAAGCATATCCAAACAATTTGGCACTTTCGATACGGATTAGAGCTGACTCTTGCAGTAATTAGAGCCGACTCTAATCGAAAACAGAAAACCCTTTTTCGCGTTAAATTAGAACCGACTCCTGCAGGGAATTAGAGCTGACTCTAACTGACAAACAGAGACTATATTTTTTGAAGAAAAATTAGAGCCGACTTCAGCATTGGTTAGAGCCGACCCCAGCACGCAATGTGTCAATCCCACAAAAAGTTAGAGCCAACTTCGTGATGGATGGACTTTACTATTTTGAGCATCTCGACTTCGAGCCGATCACAGGCCAGATTAGAGCCAACTCTAATTTGTTAGAGAAAATTTTCAGATGTGTCAGAAATGACTTCAACGGCTATCTTTTCTCCAACGGATTTTAACGGACCTTTCTTCTTTTGTGCTAAACTCATCCATAAGTACAATTAATGGCTAGTTTCAATCAAAATATAGATTAAGAGGAGATTATAAAAGAAGGTTTCGACCATTTGAAAAAGTGCAAAAAAAATAAGAATAAAGAAGAGAAATATCAAGAGAAAAAGCTCATATTTGAAATCTCAAGTGTTTGAAAAATAGTTTAGAAAAATCCAAAGCATTCAAAAGCCAACTTTGAAGGATTTTCATCAAATCAAAAAGAGAAGCAAAGAGCACTAGTTCTTCAACATCCTCTACATCAACGAATCTTCCAAAGCTTCAGTGTATCTTAAGAAAGATTATCTAAGAAGATAAGAGGAAAAAAAAGGAAAGAAGAAAAGATCAACTTCAAAAATCTTCTAAATCAGGTTCTTCTATTTCTATCTCATTTATATTGTCTATTTATTCATTTGAGGAGCTTTCTATCTGTTGTTACTTTACTACTATTCTTTTTGTTTGATGATTCAATCAAGTGATTGAATCAAGGAGGCAGATTAGCCTCGGCAAGCTAGGTTAGCTTGTGATAGGTTGTGTGCTGGTGAGCCTATAAAATCGGCTGAGTTCGTTGTGATCCCATTATTAAAACAACAAGTGTGGGTTGTGAGCTTGTAAAATAACTCGGTTGTAATCAGGATGATTATAGTGTTGGCCCAAGAGTTGCTTGGGAGTGGATGTAGGTATAGCTAACACCGAACCACTATAAATCTTTGTGTTTGTCTTGCTTGTCTCTTCTTCTCTCTACTCTATCTTTACATTCTACTTTGCATTCTTAGCATCCACTTATTGCATACTTTCTTGTGCACTATTAATTGTGAAAGTATTTTTAAGCGCCAAAATTTTTAAGAACCCAATTCACCCTCCCTTTTGGGTTGCCATCTGGGCCAACAATTGGTATCAAAGCTTGTGCTCATTCTCCTTGATCTAACAATCAAGAGCTAAAGATCCAAATGGCAACTCAAGCCGGTTCTTCTTTTTCTGAGGAACAATCCATAAATCGTTCATCCTTTTTAATGGCACCAACTATTCATATTGGAAAGCTAGAATGAGGATATTCATTTAAGCTTTAGATTATGATTTATGGAGTGTCATTATCAATGGTCATAGCACTTCCACACGCATAGTTAATGGATCCATTATTCCTAAGCCCGAAAGGGATTGAAATAAAAATGATCAAAAAATGGCCAGCTCAATGCTAAGGCTATGAATGTCCTATACTGCTCCTTGGATGCAAATAAATTTAATAGAATATTCACTTACATCTCAGCAAAGGAGATATGGGATCGGTTGAAAGTTATCCATGAGGGTACCAACCAGGTTAAATAGTCCAATATTAACATTATTGTGCATAAGTATGAACTCTTTAACATGGATCAAAATGAGTCCATCACTTGCATGTATACTAGATTTACTGATATAGTGAATGAATTAAAGAGTCTTGGAAAGACCTATACTAATTCTGACTTATTCAAAAAATTCTTAGGTCCCTTCTAAGAGCTTGAAAAGCTAAAGTAACAGCAATCCAAGAAGCCAAATATCTCAACACCTTACCGTTGGAGGAGCTTGTTGGATCACTTATGACTCATGAATTAACAATGAAGCAACATCATGAAGAAGATGTGAAGAAGAAGCTGACTATCGCACTAAAGGCTGCAGAAAATGAAAAGAGCAGCAGTGAGAAAGATGAAGACGATGATGAAATCGCTCTTCTTGCAAGAAAGTTCAGGAATTTCATGCAAAGAAGGAGACCCTTTTATAAAAGAAAAATTGGTATTAAGATGGAAGGAGAAAAAGAAAAAGATAAGGAGAAAGAGAAAGACCCCTTAATTTGTTATGAATGCAAAAAGCCTGGACATTTCAGATCAGAATGTCCTCAACTCAAGAAGGGATTCAAGATGAAAAAGAAAGTATATGTTGCAACATAGAGTAACAGTGAGAAATCTTCATCCGAAGATGATCAACACGAAGTTACCAACATATGTCTTATGACAAACAATGAAGATGAGGTAAATTCTAAAACCCCCATGTATGATTTTATATTTGATGAACTTTATGATGCTTTTAATGAATTGCTTAGTGATTTTAAAGGATTAAGAACAAAAAACAAAGTTTTGAAAATTGAAAATCTAAATCTTCTCAAAATAAAAAATGAACTTGTTCTTGAATCTGAAAAGATAAATTCTGAAAAGCTAGATATGCTAAAAAAAAAAAGAATTGATTTTTGCTAAAAATCTTAATTTAAAGAAAAAAGCTAAAAAATATAAAAATATTATTGATAAGTTTACATATAGCTCGGAAAGATTGAATTTACTTCTAAATAATCAAAGAGCTATTTTTGATAAAGCTAGTTTGGGTTATAAACCACACCAGAAACAAAAGCTTGTTAACAATTTCTTTATAAAGAAATTAATAGAAAAGGATATTTCCTATTTTCGATGTGGTAAGAAAAGCCATAAATCTTATGCTTGTAATAACAATATTTCATATATAAATGCTGGTTTTAAAGAAAAGATGATTTGGATTCCAAAAGGAACAATAATTTCTGCTACTAATCATGAAGGACCCAAGAAAGCTTGGGTACCTAAAACTTAAGATGTGATTGCCTTGCAGGTATGTCTTGCAGCCAAAAATTTTAAAAGAAAATGGTATCTTGATAGAGGCTGCTCAAGACACATGACGGATAATAAAGATCAATTCATCACCCTTGAAGCTAAAAGAGGTAGAGGGGTGACCTTTGGAGATAACGGTCAAGGTCACATCATGGGCATTGGTAAAATTCAGATCACTCTATCTACTTTTATTAAAAATATTTTATATATTAATGGATTAAAATATAATTTGATTAGCATTAGCCAACTATGCGATAAAGATTTTAAAGTTTCCTTTGAAGCATCTATCTGCATGGTATCGAATCCTATTGATAATAGCATTATATTTGTTGAAAATAGAAATGGCAATGTATACTTAATTAACTTGGATAATTTATCTACAAGTAATCATTGCTTAATTGCCGATAATGCTAAGGTAAATGAAATTGGATGGATATGGCACCGTAGATTGGAACACGCAAGCATACACTTAATTTCAAAATTACTTAAAATGGAATTGGTTAAAGGTCTTTCAAAATTAGATTTTGAAAACAATAGAGTTTGTGATGCATGTTAATTTAAAAAATAAATTAGGAATTCTTTCAAATCCAAAAATGTTGTTTCAACTACTAGGCCACTTGAGCTAATACACATGGACCTTGTTTGACCTACTAGAACTATTAGTGTAGAAGGAAAGAAATATGATCTTATGATAGTAGATGATTACTCTAGATTCACTTGAGTATTATTTTTAGCTCATAAATATGAGACTTTCTTAGTATTTCTGAAATTCTTCAAGAAAGTCACAAACGAGAAAAATACTACCATATTGTTTCTTAGAAGTGATTATGGGACTGAATTTAAAAATTATATGTTTGAAGATTTTTGCATTGAAAACGATATCCATCATATTTTTTTGGCACCTAGGACATCTCAACACAATGAGATGGTAGAAAGAAGAAATAGGACTCTAGAAGACATGGCCCATACCATGCTATGTGCAAGCCAACTCCCAAAATATTTCTGAGCGAAAGCTATAAACACAGCATGTTACATCCTAAATAGAGCCTTGATTAGACCAATACTTAAGAAAACTTCCTATGAACTATGGTATGATAGGAAGCCCAATATTAGTTACTTTCATGCATTTGGCTATAGATGTTTCATTCATAATAATGGAAAGGACAATTTAGGAAAGGTTGATGCTAAGTTAGATGGAGTTATTTTTTTAAGTTATTTTATATCTAACAAGGCATATAGAGTATTCAATAAGAAGTATTTAATTGTAGAAAAGTCAATTCATGTAGTATTTGATGAGTCTTTAGCACAAGTTCTGAAAAGAAAGATGATGAGGAAGATACTGATATACTTGGAAGAGATTTTAAAAAATTGAATGTTGATATATCTTCAGATCATGAACCTAAAGCTAAGGATGATGACTCACCTAAGGATGATGGTATTGATACTACTCGTAATGATACAGATCTACCTAGAGATTGGAGATATGCTTATGATCATCCAAAGGACTTAATCATAGGTAATCCATCTTAAGGTGTAAGGACTAGATCATCCATGAGAAATATCAATAATCATCTTGCATTTGTGTCTTATATAGAGCCTAAAATAATTGAAGAAGCTAAAAAGGATAATTATTGGATATTAGCCATGCAAGAGGAATTGAATCAGTTCATTAGGAATAAGGTATGGACCCTAGTTGATAGACCTCAAGATTATCCAGTTATAGGATCCAAATAAGTATTTAGAAATAAGTTAGATAAAGATGGCATTGTTATTAGAAATAAGGCTAGATTAGTTGCAAAGGAATATAATCAGGAAGAAGGTATTGATTTTGATGAAACCTTTGCATCTGTTGCTAGATTAGAAGCCATAAGGTTACTACTTGCATTTGCATATTGCATGAACATTAATTTATTTTAGATGAATAAAAAATATATTTTTAAATAATTTTATAAATGAGAAAGTTTATGTTGAACAACCATCTGATTTTGAGGATCATAAATTTTTAAATCATATTTTTAAACTACACAAAGCACTTTATGGTTTAAAGCAGGCACCTAGAGCTTGGTATGGTAGACTCAGCAAATTTCTAATTGAAAATGATTTCTCTAAAGGTAATGTTGATAAAACTCTATTTTTTAAAAAAAAGATTTATTAGTGATACAAATTTATGTTGATGATATAGTATTTGGTGCTACTAACAATCATCTTTATCAAGATTTTGTAAAGTTAATGCAGAAAGAATTTGAAATGAGCATGATGAGACAATTAAAATTTTTTCTTGGACTTCAAATCAAGCGAGAAAGAGATGAAATACACGAAAAAAATTCTTAAGAAGATTGGTATAAAAATTGTTAAACCTCTTAGCATACCAATGAGTCTTTCATGCAAACTCGATAAAGATGAGGATGGTAAGAAAGTAGATCAAAAGCTTTATAAAGGTATGATTAGTTTTTTACTTTAGTTAACAGCTAGTAGACCTAATATTATGTTTGTTGTATGTTTATGTGCTAGATATAATCTGATCCTAGAGAATTTCACTTAATTGCTATAAAAAAAATTAGATACTTAATTGGAACTAAAAATGTAGGATTATGGTACTCTAATGACTCAACATTTAATCTGATTGCATATTCTGACTCTGATTTTGCTGGTTGTAAACTAGATAAAAAAAGCATAAGTGGTGCATGCAAATTCTTAGACAGTAAATTAATCTTCTGGTTTAGCAAAAGTAAAATTCAGTTGCACTATCAACTGATGAAGCTAAATATATGGCAGTGGGAGTTGCTATGCTCAAATCCTTTGGATTAAGCGACAACTTGAAGATTATGGTATCACACTTGATAAAATTTCAATTAGATGTGATAACACTAGTGTAATAAACTTGACTAAAAACCCTATTCAACAATAAAGAACTAAACACATAAAAATTAGACATCATTTCATTAGAGAATATATTGCTAATAATAATGTTTGTCTTGATTATGTATGTACTGATAAACAATTAGCTGATATACTTACAAAACCCTTAAGTGAAAAGAGATTTTGTTAACTTAGAGGAGAATTAGGAGTTTATGATCCATTAGAATGATTTTAAAACCCCTAAAAATGATTATCTAGATTCCAATCATTTTCTTAAAATATCTCTTAAAGTTTTAAGAAAAATCATCTAAATGTTTGATTCTTTGATTCCCCAAGTTTTAAGAAAAATTTATCTAGAGTTTGATACTTAATTTGATAAGTTTCAGATTCATTGAAACTCTTTTTTCCACTGAAACTGTTGTGAAGCCAACTCTATCAGTATTGGAGTTGACTCTAATTATTTGGTGTCTCTGTCTGCTCATTAGAGCTAACTCTAACTACTATCGGAGCCGACTCTATTTTGGGCATTGATTGTGTTAGCGATTTAGAGCTGACACCTTGCTTTGTGGGAGCCAACTCTAAATGATCCTTATTTGATATACTAGGGTAGAGCTGACACTTTTTCAAGCCTAATCGACTCCAAATCATTCCTGATTTCTTTCTATTTCTTTCAAACTTTCAAACACCTTTGATTCTCTTTTCCCTCGACTTAATGGCCCCCAAACGTCGTACATCTACCATTGGTGTCTCCATCACCATCGGGAGATGCTTTGTGCGACGATCGGTGAGACTACCTTCTCCAAGCTCTCTGACAACCTCTTCCTCATCAACTTCAAGTGCAATCCCACTCCTTCAACCCAAGTTGATCTTTTTGCTGAAAAAGTGATAACCATGGGAAGAAATGTAGACTTTCACTTCTTTGATTTAGAAGGTTTTTCTATTGGTAGATAGTTACGAAAATGGGCTAGGAGAAAGTGTGTTCTCTTGATATCCTTACTTATCCTGCTCTAGTAAGAGAGTTCTACAATGATTTAAGTAGAGGAGATGGAGGACTTGTTAGTTATGTTAGAGGACTCGAGTTCATATCACTTCTGAGATTTTGAAAAACATTTTGGAAGTTCTCATGATTGAGATGATAGCTAATCAGCATAGTAATAGAGGTGACGCTTTGACAAGAATGTTAGAAAATGATGTTTCTGATTTTGAAGAAATAATGGCAAATCAGTTGAGTTGGAATTAAGACTTTTGCACAACATTTGCATTAGGATTTTGTTTCCTAAGACTAATCATTTTGAGTATGGTCTGAAAGGGATGTTGTGGTTATAGACTGTGTCATTACTGGACAGCACATTAACCTTGCTAGCATATGATAGGATATATGGCTAAAGCCGCAACAAAGAAGCAGTCCATTCTTTCATATGGAATGATTTTTACTTTGGTTTTTTGAAGCTAAGGTGTGAACATTCTTGAAAATGAGTCGTAGAAGAAGCTGAGACATATGGACTATTACAGTGTGTTCACTCTCCACCAAATGGGATTCAGGAAATTGAATGGTCAGTGGCAGAGAAGAGGACAATCCATGTACCAGAGAGAGAAGAAAGAGCAGCAAAGGTTGATATTGATTTAATTGAGGAGGTTCCTGGACCTTTAGTAGCTGGACCTTCTGCTCCTAGTTCTTCTTTTGCTCATTCTGGACCGAGTACTTTAACACTTCCATCGGCACCGGCAGCAACTACTACATCCTCCTCTGGTTCTTTTGATTTTTCTGATATGCAAATTGAGCAGCTCAAGGTTTTGATGGCTGAGCAAGAAACAAGAATCAAAGATAATTTCATAGATCAGCTTCTTGGCCTTAAGAAGTTGAAAGAAAAAGTTGTTAAAATTAAAATTTTAATTGGTAATTCTTCTGATACCTTAAAGACCGAGCTTTAGAATATTTTTGATAAGATCAAAGATATTAGAGGTGACTCAGACACATATTCCAAATGTAATGCAGAGCTTCAAGGAAAAATTATTTCAGCTGCTTCTACTGTTGAGAAACTATTGACTGAATTCATGACAACTCAAAAGGATGGAATAGGAAAGATTTTAGAAGAATTGAAGAGGCTTCTCAAATTTGATCTATAGTGAAATTTCCTTCTTGCTTTTCCAGCTGATTCAATCCAAGCCAAGCCAGTTCATCCAACTCCAACCAAATCAACCAATCAATCATTTATCTTAGTTTATGTCTAGGTTTCTATAGTTAGAATCATATAGTAATTCTAGCTTGTACTTAGGAGTTTTGGCTATGATATGATGTTGTTTGCATTTGCTTTATACTAAGTTTGTATTTCACTTGGTTTTAAGTATTCAATGAAAATTATATGAAATGCTCTATTTTGATCTTGGTAAAATGAGTAAATTATGTGATATTTAATTCTTATTTTGATTGATCCCAATCTAAGCAAGGATTATCCTATGTTTTCTTACCTTTTTGTTGATAACAAATAAGAGGGAGAGATAAGTGTATATGCATATGGACTTTTGGTATTACTTTTGGTATCAATAAAGCTAAAAGAGAGATGTATATACACATATATTAAGGGGGAGTTATATTACTCAGGGGAAGCTTATTTAAATTTGAATTGATAAGAACTATGTTGAATTGTTAATTGGAATTGCATTTTGAAACTTGAAAGCTATGAAACATAGAATGCAATTTTTTTAAAATGGAATGAAGTATGTGTTCGAAATAATTATATTTAAAGTTTTTAAGTATCACTTTATTTATTTAAGTTAAAATGCATATACTAATATTTTTGTCATCATCAAAAAGGGAGAGATTGTTACCCAATTATTAATTTGGATGAATAACAAAACTCATATGAGTATATTCCTTATGTTACTAATAATTTTGATTAAGTGTTTTAAGGTATTCAAATATTTAAATAATCAAAATTTAAAGAAAAATTAAGTTTGATCTATTCTTATTATCAAGGGTCAAGTTTCAGACATTAGAACGACTCTAAAAAGATTAGAGCTAACTTTGGAGCATATCATACTAGTTTGGCACTTTCGGCATTGATTAGAGCCGACTCCTGCAGAGATTAGAGTCGACTCTAATCAAAAATAGAGAACCCCTTTTCTACATCAAATTAGAGCTGATTCTTACAGAAAATTAGAGCCGACTCTAATTGACAAATAGAGACTATTTATCGGGAAAAAATTAGAGCCAACTCCAGCATTGGTTAGAGCCGACCTCAGCACGCAATGTGTCGACCCCACAAAAGTTAGAGCCAACTTTGTGATGGACAGACTTAGAGCTGACCCCAGGCTAAATTAGAGCCGACTCTAATTTATTAGAGAAAAATTTTAGATATATCAGAAACGACTCTAACGACTATCTTTCTCCAATGGATTTTAACAAACCTTTTCTCTTTCATGCTAAACTCATCCATAAGTATAATTAATGGCTAGTTTCCATCAAAATATGAATTAAGAGAAGATTATAAAAGGAAGGTTCCAACCATTTGAAAAAGTACAGAAAAACAAGAATAGAGAAGAAAATTATCAAGCGAAAAAGCTCATATTTAAACTCAAGTGTTCGAAAAAGAGTTTAGAGAAATCCAAAGCATTCAAAAGCCAACTTTGAAGGATTTTCATCAAATCAAAAAGAGAAGCAAAGAGCCCTAGTTCTTCAACATCCTCTACATCAATGAATCTTCCAAAGCTTCAGTCCTATCTTAAAGAAGATCATCTAAGAGGATAAGAGAAAAAGAAGAAAAGCTCAACTTCAGAAATCTTCTAAATCAGGCTGTTTTATTTCTATCTCATTTATATTGTCTATTTGCTTATTTGAGGAGCTTTCTATCTATTGTAACTTTACTACTATTCTATTTGTTTGATAATTCAATCAGATGATTGAATCAGAAAGGCAGATTAGCATCGGGCAAGCTAGGTTAGCTTGTAATAGGTTGTGTGCTGGTGAGCCTGTGAAAACTGACTGATTTCGTTGTGATTCCGTTGTTAAAATAACAAGTTTGGATTGTGAGCTTGTAAAATAACTCGACTGTAATTAAGATGATTATAGTGTGGGCCCAAAAGTTACTTGGAAGTGGATGTAGGTGTAGCTAACATCAAACCACTATAAATCTTTGTATATGTCATGCTTATCTCTTCTTCTCTCTACTCTATCTTTACATTCTGCTTTGCATTCTTAGCATCACACTTATTGCATACTTTTTTGTGCACTACTAATTGTGAAAGTATTTTTAAGCACTAAAATTTTTAAAAATTCAATTCATCCCTCCTCTTGGGTTGCCATCTGGGCCAACAAATGTGGACTTATATAAGGAAATTGTTATAAATAAGCTATTGGCAATATCAAAATAGTAAAAATTAGAAATAAAAGTTGATTAGAATGATGAAGTGGAGCAATGATAGAATTGGACTAGGAGGGTAGGTAGTCTCTTTTATGGAGATATTAGGGGTAATACCCTAGCCAATCCTTAGCTCCAAAGCTAAGTACCAACTATTTAAGAATGAGACAAAAGAGGGAAAAAAAAAAAAAGAAACTTCAATAAGGTCCACCTGTGTCGACCTTTTTTGGATATGTTTTGCTCCTGTACGACTAATATATTAGTTCAATTCCATGATTTGATTCTCATTAATATTCTAAAGAATGATACCAAATTTGGTTGGACATAGTATGAGATATATCTCTTTCATCATGTTTAGCTTATCCTACTAACAAAGAGAATAGCATCATTTATTTGTCCAAAATATCTTATCATAGTTTGGCAAGTGCTTTGGTTCAACTTTCTCTTTGGTTGTTCTCATGTACTCAACCTAAAACATACAATTTAAGATATCCATCAATAAAAGAAAGATCAGGACATTCTTAGTTAATAAAATTTTAATTTCTAAGTTATACCTATAATCTGCAATATAATCTTCATATGCAATCAAGTACCTAGCAGTTTGATCATCATATTAACATCTTCAATAAATTTTTTTCATATAAATACTTCAATTGAATAATATCTACTCATACAATCAATAATTTGGTAGTCGGACCCAAGCTTTAGATTGGTTTTTCCCAAAAAGCTCGATCATCATTAAAAGTATTTTATGGCAAAGATAGTGATAGTAATACATAGATTAGATTAGCCATGAAGTTGTTTATGCTTTTATTGATCTTTCTTTTATAATTTCTAGGATAACATTTAAAAATGAACTTTTTGGTAAGGCTTCAATAATATAATCTTAACTAGTTTTACGGCTTGTAGATGTATCCTTTTTCCCTTCATTGTCTAGCAAGATATAGAATATAATAATAACATTATAATAACAATAATATTGCATTTTAAATTCTAAACTAAAGGTTCTCAATGATCATCTCTTATTTTCTAACACACAATCATCTTAAGCAACTATAACTTCATCTTAGACCTCCAACATATTTTGTATTTGACTTAACAATGCTTAATTAGTTATTATAGGGCATATTTCTCATTTAATGAATATATAATAACATTGATTGGGTTGACACCTAGTCGCTTAAACAAAAAATATATTTATATTATAAAATATGTCAAAAAAGTTACTTTCTCGTACTAACATCCAAATTAACTTGTAAATATCTATTATGTTGTTGTCTTTCAGATCCTCTAGAAAGTTTTCTTTATTAAATGATTGGATAGACAAATATCAATTGTACCCATTCGCTATAGCTTATCAAGAAAAGGATATTGGGTGTAAAGGAAAATAGCTCTTCTTAAAAAACTGCAATCACCACCACCATCAAGTGCTCTATTAAAAACCAATTTTTGGAAACTTCAAGTGCATTTTATAAGGCTTAGTGATAAAATTTAACTAAACCATGTCTCCTTGGAA
This sequence comes from Calamus simplicifolius, assembly GCA_900491605.1. NCBI lineage: Eukaryota > Viridiplantae > Streptophyta > Magnoliopsida > Arecales > Arecaceae > Calamus > Calamus simplicifolius. The sequence continues at coordinate 2,450,427 of UESW01003836.1, read as the reverse complement.
ACATTATTAAACTTCGTGTATTTCATGAAATCTATTGATCTACTAATTTCTGAGTAGACGAACAATGGTGATTTGTCTTACCATATATAGAAATGAAGATTCAAAAGGTGAATGAGATGCTAGTCAAGCCCTAACATTTGAAAATAAATAAATGAAATTTGTTATTGCCTAGAAATGTCCTCATGATATTAAGGACCTCTCAAGTGTGCATTGTTCAAAAACTTAGAGTTTATGTCTCATGTAAAGAATGCTTCCAAATCAAAAGTAACATAATGGGGCTTTGGACTCAACCTTTGATTAAATAAGGATTTGTTTCTTCACATGTCCGAATGTATTTACATGTACCATGCCATTGCGCGATGGTGACATTGACCGAATAAAATCAAAAATTATTTTTCTAATAACTTTCTTCAAGCTAAAGATGACAAATAGACGCAAACCATCCACCATAAAACTTCACTTCAGCCTTAATCTTTTACATCAAGGTGAATAGGTCAAAAGTTGCATAAGCAACAATACCCTTGTGGCCTTGGGTTGCGGTTATTGTCCATTCTTCCAAGGTCATAACCATTTTTCAATGAATAAGATAGGGATCATGTTGCATCCACTTCTACATGGTCCTACTACACTAATATACAACATCCGTCATTTTATATATTAATATTTGTTTATTGGTTTAAAATAATGTGCACAAATGCACAGATCTAAAGGAATCAAGATGATTGATCATCAAAATTTAATACACACAATCACCTTTGTGTTTTTATATATCTTATTTGTATCTATGCATTTTAAAACTCAACTACATCATATGATAATATCTTTATTGAATAGAGAAGGCTATGGAGTAGTTAGATACCTTAAAGAAGGCAAACTCATTGAGCAACAAATAACACTAAGTACAACCTTCTTAACCTTTTTTTCCTTTTTTTAATGGCATTTTTTTCTTAATTTTTTAGTAGATGTACACGGGAATAAGTAAAGGAATGTACCTTAATAATACAATTAAAGATGCTTAAGGTCACCACCAAGTGTTATGATTATATTTACCAGTGGTAACCGATGGTTGTATTATAGAGGAGCTGACTATGATGATGGTGATGGGTGATGGCACGTCTAGTGATGTTGAGTGATGGTTGTTAATCAATGAAAAAAGTTGATGACAGATCATATTAGAGTAAGATGGAAAAGATTAGTTGAAGGTGATATTTTGAACCAAAGATAGGTGGGAGACTTCAAGCTTTTTTTTTGTTTTATTTTCATCGGTTCTTTGATAGTGAGGCTTTGTTCAACAATAAATTTAAATTTTAGCCTTTTTATATTTAAAAATAGTAGTAAACTCTAATTTGTGAGTTAAGGTTTAAGGATGCCAACTAATCGAGATAATGGAAACACACTCTCTCAAAAAAAATATTTTTGAAAGAAGTTGATAAAAGTCTCTTATATTGATAACTTGGCATAAAAGATATGAATTTCATTTCAGGAAAAAGTCTCTTATATTGATAACTTGGTATAAAAGATATGAATTTCATTTCATTCTAATCTAATAATTGATAAGGTTTTCAGTCGTTCAGTTCTTTAAAAAAAATGAAATTTAAAGTTTTCAATATTGGCGCATATAAATAATGAATTGGCCACTATATAATTGGCAAATTAGTTTAAAATATAAAATTTATATATGAGGAGAGTCATGACTCAACTAGTAATCTATAATCTTAATGAAGACTATGTTCAAATCATAAATAGAGCATTTTTTATCACAAATAGAAGAGTTTCAAGCATTTAGATGTTTTTTTAGAATTAGGAAGGGTCATGATTAGGTATTCAGATATATTACATCAAGTCTAGCATATAGTTTGATTGACCATATTTAGATGGATTTAATTTCATAAAAAAATATCCAATATTCTTGTGCAAAAACTAAAGTAGAAAAGCAATAATCAAAATGATTTTAAGCTTTATTTTTTTACCCTACTATTTTATAAAAATGATAATTTAATTGAAATTCATACTAAACTCAATAGTGAAACTCTTTTAAACATTTTTGTTTCAAAAATCTCAAGCTGCACATTTTATTGAGTATGTTGCCTAGAACAGTTAATAAAATACACTAAACCATAGTATTCAAGTGATAATTCAGTTAGCATAAGCACTTCTCAATCATTTGATTGACCTGAAACAAATAATAGCAAATTAATCGACTATCATTAATTTAAAATATATCAAGCGCTTTTATAAGTATGCACATCCAAACATAACTCTAAGTTTGCCATGCTATTATTTTGTATTATTATAAATTTTTAACCATTTTGGATTGTAGTGATAGGAGCAATGCTCCTCATCTCAACAAGAGCTACTAAGGTTTTATGGATAGCTCTGAGACTCCATTCCCAATAAAAGCGATGACCAACAATGCTATAATGGCCTTTACGTCCTTGAACCTTTGACTTGGTGACCACACATGAGCCTTGTGTGCTCTTTGCCCTATATGGTTTATCTCAGCTCAATTCCCACTTGACTGGCTTATGGCCTAAGGGAAGGCCCCATCAAGATATGAAAGTCTTCAAAATCAAATATAACTCCTATCCTCCCTTTGATTGTATGCTATATAATTGCAGGCTATTGTTATATCATCACTTATATAAGTATGCTTGCCGTACCATCATAATTAGCATTATTGTACCTTATGACATTAATCAATAAAATAAGAAAATTCTTTGCACCAAATATTGGATAATTAAAGATTTTTAATTCTAGGCTTTTCATTTGTTTACTCATCAATAAAAGTTTTAGGTCTCATCGAGTGTGCATATTAATATTGCAAGCTCAAAGTTGCCTTTGATGAGAACATGGAGATATTTTTAAAGTCCTATTTTAACTTATAGGTCAAAGTTTTCCTCTCCGTCTTTCTTATATAATATATCTTTCTCTTGTTGCTTTTCACGACTGTTCAATAGAAAATTCAAATAAGTAATTGGTTAGATCATATGGACTCATTGACCCTAACTTAAATTTAATTTATGCCACGGATGGTTAGCTTGTGGATGAAGAAAAGAACCTAGAACTTTGAACAATTAGGGTGATGGAGGTCTATCTTTTACTTTTGTGAAAATAAACTATCGCATAAAATAGTTAGGTAAGCTTTTGGTCAAACAAATATCAAGATAACCCTTCAACTCAATATAGGGCCTATGGGATCCCTCCTAATGGTATAGTTTACTAGTCATTCATCATCCTACTAAATAATAAATGGTGCATGTAAAAGATTCTTGTTCCGGTGAGAATGGGTGGGGGAGAGCACAAAGGAGGGGCTGATTATGATAAAGGATGGGTCAAGTCATATGCATTAATATATGTTCAAATAGAAAATACTAGATAAAGCAAACTCCATGAAGGTAATCAGTATTGGATGCAACTCAAGTCTGCTACATTATGTTCATTGCAATATTGATTTTGAGGTTAGTTTATGATCATGTCACTATTGACCGACGGACAACAGTGAAACATAAGTGTAAATATCCTAAAGCCTAATATTTATTTTTTCACTAAAGTTTATGCTAGGTAGTAGGCATAAGCTATGCTTGCCATGGATAAGATTGAAGAGTTCATCTCCTTAATCATATTTGATGCAGATCAGTCTAGACCATCTTAAATACACAAAATGACCAACATGGATCACCTCATAATTTTAGAGGTCATCTCTCCTACTCACAAAATGTAATCCAAGGATAATTCAACACCAATTAATCTTTGAAAGTTAAAAAACATGACCTTAATTAGGTTAATAGCTTTTGAAAAAGAAACTCCTTTTTAAAGATTTGCTTTCTTGATGCATGAAATGAATCTCACATTGTTGAGACAGCGTTAGCTCACCGTTGCAAGAAAAAAGTGAACAATATTAAATCCACTTGTCATGGAATAAACCCACAGCATGACGTCTATGCAATTATATGCAGTCAAGCATAATAAAATTTAATCTGATTTGATTGTTATTACGAGTGTAGATGAGAGAACTTTGATGGATGAACGGATGGTTATGGTTGTGATTAAATAAAATAGATCTATAAGTAAAATATTATGGTGTCATACAATAAAATTATGAGAGAGTAATAAAAATCGAATAAGAGCTAAAACTTTGATATCAAATAATCAATTTGGATTTATGTCTAAAAGATCGACCATAGAATCTATTTATTTATTAAGAAAATTAATGAAGAAAAAAGAAAAAAAAGACATTCATATGATTTTTATCGATTTAAAGAAAGCATATGATAGAGTACTTAGAGAAATAATATAGTAAATTTTAGAAAAAAATGAGTTATCAAAAGATATGTATGATAGAGCAATAGCTATTGTTAAAATAATAATGAAAAAACTAGTAAGTTTTTAATTACTGTAAGTTTATATCAAGGATCTGTCTTTAAGTCTGTATCTTTTTATATTAGTCATGGATGAATTAACTAAACATACTCAAAATAATCCTATAGTATATGTTATTTACATATGATGTAGTTTTGATTGATGAAACTAAATATGAAGTAAATGCTAAGCTAGAGATTTGGAGAGAGGCTTTAGAATTTAAAGGTTTTAAGATTAATAAAATTAAAACTAAATACATTAAATATAATTTTAGTGAAAGTAGAAATATAAATAAAAAAATGAAGATTGAAAGCCAAAAAAATACCAACGAGTAAAACTGTAGGTATTTGGAATTAATTATCTAGTAAAAACATGAAATAGGCGAAGATGTAAATCATAAAGTTAAAGTAGGATGGAATAAGTAGAGTTCTTCAGGAGTATTGTATGATCGGCGCATCCCATTAAAATTGAAAAAAAATTATAAATCGCTATTAGACCAGCTATGCTATATAGAACATAGTGTTGGGCAACACTGAAATAACATGTGAATAAATTAAGTATAACATAAATGCATACGTTAAGATAGATACGTGGTAAAACTTTAAAAGATAGAATTAGAAATAAACATATAAGAGAAATGATAAGAGTAGCTCTAATTGAAGATAAAATAAGAAAAAATTGATTACGGTGGTTCAAACATATACAATAAAAACCTTTATATTATCTGATTAGAAAGAATGATCTTTTAACAATCCATGATAAGGACGAGGATAGAGAGATAAATCTAAACTAATATTAATAAAAATAATTAAAAAAATATAATTATTTATAATTTAAATATTAATTTTGTGCTGAATAAAGCAGAGTGAAGAAAGTAGGTTTATCTAGTCGATCTTATATAGTTAAAAAAAAAAAAAAACTTAAGATTAGTTGAAATGAGTTTTATAAGTAAAACATTGAACACATGGTGATGGCTATGGCCGTTCCAACCTCAGACATGTCAAATAAAACTAAAAACGTTCAATCATCCCTCCCCGTAAAATGGTCCCGGCCAACAGTTCAATCCAAATAGCTATGGTGTACCACTAGGGTTGTTTATCGACTTTGGTACCACCAACACTGCTCTCGACACCCTGGCCACAAACATCCCATCAGCAGGTTGAAATCAGAACAAACCTGGCCAAGCCAAGCTCTATCCACCGGAGCGACAAAAGGGCAACAAGTGGGTTCCACCCGCCACAGCAACTTCCCTGCCACTTGCTCCTCTGAATCCGAACTCCCTAACCCTAACCCTAACCTTAACCCTAACCCTAACCCGGCTTTAACCAAGTTTTAATATAGTAATCCTCGTTGGTAACCCTCATGACCTTGAACATTGCCATCCCGTTGCATCACACATCATCTCTCTCTTATAATATTTATTAGTCTTATCAACTCCTAGGCATCACCCACTCCTCTCTCTCTCTCTCTCTCTCTCTCCCCTCCCCTCGTACTAAACGCACCCCTCTGAACCCATCCCGGCCACCTCTCTCTCTTTTTTTCTATATTTCCGCCCTCCCCATAGGGTTCCATCCCATCTTCCAACCCCCCGGCCACCTCTTTTTTTTTTCCCTCCTTCTTTATTCTTCCCAAAAATATAAAACACTTCCTTTTTTTTAACCCTTTTCCCACTCTTTTTTATTTTAAAAAAATCCAACTCAACCGTTTTTTCCCACCAATAATTATATTATATTTCCTTGGATGCCGGCATGGCAGGCCTGGATCTCGGCACCGCCTCCCGCTTCGTCCATCCCCTACACCGCACCGACCTCCACCTCCAGCGCCCCGACTCCGATGACTCAGGAGGCGGCGGGGATGACTCCACCGCTGCGGCCGCCTCTGGAGGCCTGGACCTGGCCGCTGCCCCCGGGAACGCCTCGGCAGCGGGGCCGGGCGATGACGGTGGCCGGCGACCCCGCGGCCGCCCCCCGGGTTCGAAGAACAAGCCGAAGCCCCCGGTGATAATCACCCGGGAGAGCCCCAACACTCTCCGCGCCCACATCCTCGAAGTCGGCAGCGGCTGCGACGTCTTCGACTGCCTCGCCACCTACGCCCGCCGCCGCCAGCGCGGCGTCTGCATCCTCAGCGGCAGCGGCACCGTCACCAACGTCAGCCTCCGCCAGCCGGCCACCGCGGGCGCCGTCGTCACTCTCCACGGCCGCTTCGAGATCCTCTCTCTTTCCGGCTCGTTCCTACCGCCACCGGCCCCGCCGGGCGCCACCAGCCTCACCATCTTCCTGGCCGGCGGGCAGGGCCAGGTCGTCGGAGGGAACGTGGTGGGCGCGCTCATCGCCGCCGGGCCGGTCATCGTCATCGCCGCGTCGTTCACCAACGTCGCTTACGAACGGCTCCCTCTCGAGGAAGAGGAACCGCCGCAAGCCCAGATGCAGCCGCCCGTGTCCCAGAGCTCAGGCGGTGGCGGTGGAGGGGGCGCAGGGGCTAACAGTGGTGGCGGTGGTGGAAGCGGAAACGCTGGGAATCCCTTTCCGGACCCATCGAACTTGCCGTTCTTCAATCTGCCGTTCAACTTGCCCCAGTTGCCGGTGGACGGGCATGGCGGGTGGCCCGGGAGTGCTGTAGGCCGGCCTCCCTTCTGATGATCACCGGCGATAGTTGGCTGTAATTAATCATCGATCAATTGAGGGCGATAATCATCGAAGTTTCATCCATCAAATTCATGCATGGCAGCAGCAAAGTTGGCGTGAATTTGTGACGACTTCTCTGTACAATTACTCTCTCTCTCTCTCGTTTTGATATTTTGGTATTTGAGTTCTCTGGATTATACGTTCTATGTGTTCATTTCCCTCTGATCATCATGCTGTTTGTTGTTTACTTTACTATGGGAACTCTAAATCTCTTGTGTTTGAGACTCCTACTACATGCCTTGGCACCTTAGTTTTACTGTTGCAGTATTATCTCACCTTCTATGTTTACATATATAGCGTGGGTTCTATTAATGATATTTAAGCTTCTATATTTCTATTTGTGATAGAAGGAATAATATAACAAATTAGGCACATGATACATGGAAGGCTCGTTTTTTTAATCTACTGAGAGTTGTTTTAGATATCATCGCATGTTTGATTTATATCCAAATCCCAAGCAAAAAGCAATCTTCTACCTGACTCGTGCTTTCTTATATTATTCCCTACTATCACGTTCTATATTTATTATTTTTTAAATGAAATTAGTGTGGCTTCTACTTGTGATTAAGAAAACAATATGTATGGCGAAGCATAAGATATATGGAAGATTGGAGTTTGTTGATTAGGCTGTTTTAGAGATCAGTGAGAAGAGGGTGAGTGGGGGGAGGAGGAGGACATGGGAAGCGAATTTTTGAACTGAGTTCATGTGTAGTCTTCGTTATAAAGGCTTCTTAATTGCTTTTCGCTTCTCCAAGCATGGCCTTGGGAATCTTTTTCCTCTATATATCTATATTGGCTTCTTTGAGATCTGAAAACTTCGGGATATGACAATATGGATTCCTTCGAGTTGTGTTGCAGACAAGGATAGCAAAAGTAGCAAAAGTTTGCTCTTATACCAATGATATTGTTTTGTTGTTTTAACTCATTTCGGTGATTCCGATGCCCAGGTTTCAGCATGTCTCCTTGTTTCTTCTTTGTTTGAAAGATTAAGAAATCTTAGACAGCACTCTCACGTACTATTGTTTAATAATTTTAGGGAGCATAATTTATTTTTGCAAATATTTTTCCTAATTTTCTTGTTACTTGAGCATTTAATATGATTAGGTGGGGGAAAATCAAGTTCAATATATTGCAAATAAACCTTTTGATATTCTCTTCCGTTATGATCAGCTACTCCTTCTGAGGTCGTGGTGGTTCCATTTCATCTTTTGCTCTTGTAAAATCTGGTTTCTTAGTGTATTTCTTAGCGTTTGAGGCTCATAAAATCATCAAATCTAGGCATGTTAGCAAGAAGCAAAAGCTTACAAGGCTTTTTGTTGCGTGCTTGATCCATGTCATCATCTTGATGAATCTTTAAAAAATCATTACGATCTCTCAATTTATACTTTCCAGGAGGGCCTTGTCCCAGTGCTTTTGCCATATGATTATATTCTCTTGGATTCATCGCTTACATCTTGATTTTCCAGCTCTAATTAAGTTTCCAATACACCGTCTCCTAAGAAATTTGCATTTAATTGAGGAATGTTCGGATCATGATTTTCTTCGTGATATGATGCATAATTAATAGCTCTTCATCACTGTAATTAACTCCACCATGTTGATTTCTAAAACTTTTTGATGAGAAGAAGATAGCAAGGGCGAATAAGCGCAATTTCTACTGACTCGCTACATATCTCTTCACATCTCAAACAAGATTATTCAAGATAAGACGCATACACTAAATTAACGACAGCAGTAAAAGCCTACAAAGATTCTAACATGGAGTAGCCCACAGTTATATATATATATTTTTTTTCCTTTAATTACTTTTTGCGAAGATATTTTTTTCCTTTACCTTCTATGTCCTTCTTGGGCAGTAACCCAAATTAAAGATGAGAATGTGGAACTCATCACCATTTAAACTTATACGGGAAGAGTATGAAAATTCATTAGATTATCCTCGCCTGTGCGAGTTGATATATGAAGTGAATTATGCTTATTCTACTACATCTAAAGCGCGGGGACTAAATTTTTTTTCTCTAACATTAGAAATAGAGAAATTGGAATGCAAGAATGATACCTTCAAACTTGCTTCATCCAGAGGAAAAATTGATTCTGATTGTCCCCTTTGTTAGATTATTTTCAATCAGGTTTATTCTGACAACCATTTAATAATTCTCACGCTAACTGATGAGATGCAATTACATGGAGGACTCAGTTACGTATACGTTTAATATGATTTCATTTTAGTTTATTTTATGTCATTTGATTTTTTTTGTTGCTAAGATGACATGTTTGCTTGAGTATCGACTACCTAAGTAAGACAGACTATGATCATGATATGCATTGATATATATGCTTCGTCCTGTTCCATAATTGATTTGGCTGTTCCCCTTGCTAGGGCTTCGGATCAGATTACTTCTAAGTTACATCAGATAACTCCTGATGTGACAACAACTGTTTCTTCTCTCCCTTGAATGTATCACTGAAAGGAACCCCAACTAGGACGTGTAGCAAGCTAATGTTCATATGCGACAATGCTGTCCAGAAACCACACTATTTTAAACCTCCGGAGCATTACATATCCTCTCCACTCAATTTTTTTCTTTTGCTCATTTCCATAAGATTCTTTTCAAGTCTAGGGGTGTTTGGAAAGTTTGTTTTTTGTTTGCATAACTTTAGAATGCCTTACAGTTAGGTACTAATTGTCCTTCAGAATTTATGGTTGAGCCTTTTTCAAGATTGATTTCTCTCTATTCATTTGTCTAGATTATTCCTAAGGAACAATTCAATTCTAGAACTTCAATAATCTTCTTAAAGTTTTTGATCCCATCCCAGTAAACTAAATAGATTAATTTTCATATTACTTTTGGTTTCTAGACAAATATTACATAGAGATGCCAAAGATCCTACACGATGATTTACCAAGGTTGCTCCTTTCTTGTTATCTTTTTGATGTGATTGCTCCATCTTTGTCTGAAGGCTTAGATGTATCAATTTATCCTGCTTTTTCCCGTAAGTTTTTAAATCCGGTTTTTGAAAAAAAATTCCATTCATTTTATCAATGCCTTTTCCCCTCATATATCAATCATACAAACTCATGTTCCATAATTCCATGGTTTATTAGAATGCTTGTCACCATCTAGGAGTCAATCAACAAGAACTTGAATTTCATTTCCCCATATAATTGCGTGTAGATTGGGCAATGTCTGGTCTCAGTCAAGTTTGACGTCTCAAGTTTGAAGTCTCGAAAAAGATCTCCACAGGACATTGCATCATTTTACCTCTAATGAACTTAGATGAAACCTGACAGCCATCCTTGCTTTGTTGAAGGAGAAAATGTACATCTAGGCTTTGGTTTGCTTGCTAATATATCGTTTCGTAAAGCAAAGACATGTTACTTTCTTTACGGAACATTCTTCATGGGAACCTACTGAGGATTAGTTTTAACAATTCAACTAAGTATAGAAGAAGGAAAGTAGACCAAAGATGATATTAAACACTGGACAAGATCATTTGAAACTTGCTTTAGATCCTTTATAGTACATGTGCATTTGATGATGAAAACATAAAATTGTCCATGAATTCACTTATTGAACAATGACCATCAAGTATAGTTAGGGCCTGACCTTTTAAATCAGTAGCGTTTTCACTTGATCAATGTCATCCACACTGTGTCATAGATACATTGGAGCATATCAAAAGATGATAGTATATTACTATGCAAAGAAGAGCAGAGTGGAGGAATCAGATTCATGTAACTAGTTCCATGTAGTTGGAAAAAGGCTTAGATGAATGGAGTTGAGTTGTATACTACTATGCAAAAAAGAAAACAAATGAATAACAAAAAGATCACTACTGATATACATAAAGTAAAATACATAAAATATGAATGAATGCATGCATGCATTATCATAAGGAAATGCAATTCTATTGATTGATAAAATGCATTCTTAGGTACATATTGAATCCAATTCTTTTCGGTCTGATGACTAATTAAAAATAATTATTCCAGCTAAAAATATTGTTTCAAGAAACCATTAATAAAAGTATTTGGTCATCACATGCATGTCGCATGCATGCATACTTATATACATTATTACTGGGAGATATCAAATGTAGATAAAAGATAATTAATTATATTGGATATCATTAAAGGTTAATTATTGTGACTTTAGGGGAGTCCAAAAGTAAATAATTTTGAAGCAAATAACTAATTCTCACAATACAATGAATAATTCACTATGTAAAGAAACAAGCTTGGGATGTACAGAAGGAACATTCCATGACCGCTATTGCAAATTAGCAAAATATTTTAGAAATAATCTAGTGTTTTTGTCATGCTATATTAAAAATATAAACAATCCAGTTATAATTTTCCAAACATTTTCACCATATCCAAAATAATGGAGGGGGATGCTAATTTTTTATATTTCATTATTTATTAAAAAGAATGTGAATATAAAACTATCAGATAAACATGGCATTAGCCTTGTTTCCTTTTAAATAAAATTTTCATAAATTTCATCAAACTAGTTTAAAAAATATCCTTGGGTTCCTCTATCTTACTCTTATGCAACGATCATCTCCTTTCATAGTCATCAAGAATACTCAACAATAGGAGAAGAAGATGGTTGGAGAGGTTAGATCAAAAAATATGTTTTAGTAGAGTACATATTGGAAAGAAAGATAATGAATTTAATTTTAGAATATACAAATTATTATTGCTTTCACATCGCTGCTTAAATGTTTTTGTTAACCCATTAATAATGATCTCCATTAATCTAAATAATTATGATATTACGTGTTAGAATGATTGAATAACTAAAAAAATTATAAGAACTTATGAAATATGATAAGGAGGAAGTGCTATTGAGGGAGATTGAAGAAAAAACTGTCAAAAAATAAATTTGGTTGCAGACACATGCTTTGAAATAATCTCAAGATATGAATATGAATTAATTTATCCTATTTTCCTTAACTCGGGAATACATAAATTCTTGAGTAAATGATGCAGAAATAACTAAACTTATTCAAAATCAAAAGTCTTGGTGACTAATTAAACATATAACAAAAATTAGATAAGAGATTGGAGGATTGATCCTGTTTTGACTAAGACTACTTGCATCAGATTTCCTATCTTCTCCTTGGTCACCATTGCCTTATCATGATATTTCTTAAACAATTGCAAGGGATTGAAGTATTTGCAATATTACTTACATCAGATTTCCTATCTACTCCTTGATCAACTTCACCACATCATAGTATTTCTTGCATAGATACAACCACTTTACATTACGTGCTTAGCTAGACAAAGACTTCGATTAATTTACAAGCAATTCCAACACATAAATATTAATTAATTTATTTATTTCCTTTTAATTGTTTTAGTATGCAGAATTTTTTTGGGAAATTAATATGATAAAAAAAAGATTCAGCTTCTTTTTTTGAACTATCTTTTCTTTTTGGATAAATATTTGTAATGGCATTAGTATAAAAGCATCCCCTATTGACAATCACCGATGTAACTAACTACCTAGTCTATGCTGCCCATTAAATTTTGGTTCAAAAGAGTGTCATGATGTCCTCTATGAAGAATTGAAGAATAAACAATTATTAAGATGTTGGTTTCAATGGATATGGTTTATCTCCTTCAAAGTAGATCTAAAATAGATCGAATTAAGGATGGCAATAAGATGGATTTGGAATGAAGGGTATACTCTGTATTCCCACCTCGGCCCCATCTCCACCCTCATCCCCTAATGAGCAATGATATCCTCCAATCCTACCCCCACAGTTCTGCATTCCTAGGGGACCCTCAACCCCCTCATATTTTCTTCTTTTTTTCTAGAATTTGCTATCCACTTTGGATCTAATTCTATTAAAAAACTCATTTAAAGCCCAAAATCTATTATAAAACTTTGGATATTTAAAATTAGGCTCAAACTTAAGGGGTTATTTAGTTAATTACCATAGTAATTTTTTTTAGTGATAAACTTATTAATAATAGGCTCACTAGTAATCTAACATCATCTTGCTTGGTATGTAATATTTCAATATTCAAAAATCACTAGTGATCACAATGTGTGGTATTATATGAAAGATCACCATACATATAATACCAATGATACCCTTAAAAATTTATATAATAATATATATTAAATATATTTATTATATATATATACTAATGATGCGATCTATATTGAGGTTTGAAAAAGGCTTAGAAGAAATTGGAGTCATATGGTTAACCAATTTATTTAACAGGATTGTAGCAACCAATAGAATGCCAAATGATTGAAGAAAAAGTATATTAATACTCATATACAAAAATAAAGAAGATATTCAAAATTATACAAATTATAGAGGGATTAAGCTGATGAGTCATACAATGAAATTATGGAAGAGACTAATAGAAAATCAAATAAGAGCTAAAACTTTGATACCAAATAATCAATTTGAATTTATGCCTGAAAGATCGACCATGGAAGCTATTAATTTATTTATTAAAAAAATTGATGAAGAAATATAGAAAAAAGAAAAAAGACCTTCATATGGTCTTTATTGATTTAGAGAAAGCATATGATAGAGTACCTAGAGAAATAATATGATAAATTTTAGAAAAAAAAATGAGTTACCAAAAGGTACATAAAATTGATAAAAGATATGTATGGTAGATCAATAACTATTATTAAAACAATAATAGAAAAACTAATGAGTTTTCAATTGCTATAGATTCACATCAAGGATCTGCCTTAGATTTATATATTTTTTATATTAGTTATGGATGAATTAACCAAATATATTCAAGATGATATTCTATGGTATATGTTATTTACAGACGATATAATGTTAATTGATGAAACTAAATCTAGAGATTTGAAGAGAGGCTTTAGAATCTAAAGGTTTTAAGATTAGTAGACTAAAACTAAATACATAAAATATAATTTTAGTAAAAGTAAAAATACAAATGATGAAACAATGAAGATTGTAAGTCAAGAGATACCAAGGAGTAAAAATTTAGGTATTTGGGATCAATTATCCAATAAAAAGTAAAATAGGTGAAGATATGAATCATAAAGTTGAAGCAGAATGGATTAAGTGTAGGAGTGCTTTGAAAGTATTGTATAATCAATGCATCCCATTAAAATTGAAAGAAAAATTTTATAAAATAGCTATTAGGCCTACTATGCAATATGAAACAGAGTATTGGACAGTACTGAAACAATATGTGAATAAATTAAGTGTAGCAAAAATGCGCATGTTAAGATAGATATGTGGTAAAACTTTAAAAGATAGAATTAAAAATAAATATATACGAAAAATGATAGGAGTAGCATCAATTGAAGATAAAATAAGAGAAAATCGATTACGATGGTTTGAACATATACAACGAAGACCTTTAGAGGCTTTAGTTAGAAAGAGTGATCTTTTAATAATTCATGGTAAGAATAGAGGTAGAAGTAGACCTAAACTAATATGTATAAAAATAATTAAAAAAATATAACTATTTATAATTTGAGTGTCGATTTAGTCCTGAATAGAGCAGAGATGAGGAAGAATATTTATGTAGCCAATCTCATGTAGTTGGGAAAAGGCTTAGATGAGTTGAGTTGAGTATGGTAAAGATAGAAGTAGAGATAAACCTAAATTAATATGGATAAAAATAAATAAAAAAGATATAACTATTTATAATTTGAGTGTCGATATAGTCCTGAATAAAGAGAGTGGAGAAAGTATATTCGTGTAGCCGACCTCATATAGTTAAAAAAAGGCTTAGATGAGTTGAGTTGAGATTATATAATAATATAAATAATAATATAATATTAATTACTATATCATAATAATTAATATTTTTATATATATATTAATTAAATATTATATATAATATTTTACTAATATATATAGTTACATATTGATATAATGATATTAAAATAATTTTATTATTAATATTTCCATATATAATATAAATATATATTAATATATATAATAATATTAATATAACATTAACTTAATAATATTATATATATTAATATATATTAATATTATAATTTATATTAATATATTAATATATAATATTTATATATTATAAATAATATATTATATTATGTTATTATAATATGGGAGGAGAGATTGATAAATATAGGGGTAAGATTGTCCCAATTTTTTGGTAAAGATCTCTATTATTGGGGAATTTCTATTTGCACCGCTTGAATTGCTCAATGCACCCCCACTTAACAAAAAAAAACTCAATTTTACCTTTATAAAATTGGACCAAAATGCTCCTATTTTTACTCTATGCACCCCCTCAACAAAAATAGCCCCCCCTCCCCCTCCCCCTTCCCAACGATCTGAAAAAAATTTTGCTCAATCCATTGAGGTCCTTGTTTAAAGAGATTCCAATCCTCAATTGAATAATGAAAAAGCAACAAGCGATTTGGAAAGGATCTACGGATGCAAAGGTTTATTTTTAAAGTTGTTTTGATTTTTTTCATGATTTATGTTTTGCTCAGCCACACAGGGCCGAACAAAGGCCTTCTATTCAGTCCTGGTTGGCCGAACATAAACCTTATGTTCAACCCATCCTGGCTGAATAGGGGCCCTCTGTCTGGTTCATCCTGGCCGAACAGAGGGCCCCTGTTTAGCGAAATAGGGCCGAACAAGGAGGTTTAGGGTTTAGGGTTAGGGTTTAAATTGATTATTTTTTGATCATATAGGGTGATGCTTCAACCGAAGGCAGCATGATTGGCTCTGAATGTGTGATAGATTACACAAATGAATTTACAACTTATGAGGTCTGATAATTTTGATTACAATTATTTTATTAGTTGACTAAGCAATGTGTAAAATTATCTACTGACATTAAACTATTTATTGTGTAGATTTTCAAGAGTAGAGAAGACTTGTGTAATTGGTGTCAAAAAGCTGGAAGGAGAAATGGATTTGTTGTTATTATTAAAACTTCTGATTCGGGTACTGATAGCAAGAAACCAAGAATTGTACTCGCTGTGAGAGGAGTGGTGCCTATAGAAGTAAAAGCATAAAGGAAAAAGAATTAAAGACCAGGGCCAGTGGCACTAAGAAGTGTGAATGTCCTTTTGCATTAAGAGGAAAGAAATGGAACACTGCAGATGATTGGATGTTAATGATCGTTTGTATATTGTATAATCATCCGGCTGCGAAGCATCTCGAGGGACACTCATATACTAGATGATTATCAAAACAGGAGACTTCATTGTTAGTGGATATATCAAAAACTTTGGTTCGGCCAAAAGCCATATTGTCTCATTGAAGCAAAGGGATGCCCTCAATGTTACGATAATGAAGACGATATACAATGCACGACAAAGGTGTAAGGTTGTAGAGAAAGCTGAAAGATCTCAGATGCAACATCTTTTGGGTAAATTATTCGAGGGTAAATACATTGAGTGGAATATGAATTCTATTGAGTCGGATGTTGTGCGTGACTTATTTTGGGCTCACCCTGGCAACATAGATTTGTTACGTGCATTTTCTCGTGTTTTGATAATGGATTGTAAGTACAAGACGAATAGATATCTTGGACAAAATTCATAATTTGATTAAGTTGCAGCACAGTGACATTAAAGCCTTATTTGAAAAGAGTTTGATGATCATGCAACAAAACTTCAAGCCTGCTGAATTCAAAGAATTGCAAGGTTTTATATCTATTGTTGGGAATTGTATCCTAAAGCCAATCATTTGATGATTGTGCTAACATAAATTATATATAAATTGATATATTAATAAAAGTTATTTGGCAGTTTATTCACTACAAGAACATCTTCTTAAAACACCTAATAGTAATGAAGCCCTCAGGATCTTCCTTCACGATAAAGGAGGATTTATCTTTGAAGGTCCTCAAAAGAGTTCGCGACCAAATGATATACTATGACAGGGCCATAGTACTATCAATTATAGGACGTTGTATATCATATTTGTTGGTTGTCCTCTTAACCAAGGAGTGTAGAGACACTGGTATGACATACAGGTGAAAGTGTAGGAGTACATTTCACCGAACGTGACTCATTTCTGGATACTCTGCTGTCAAGAGTTAATCCGAGAAGATATAGGTATAAGTATCCTTCAGACTTGAAGATCATAACAGGTGACTTGCAAGCAACTCATTGTACTTAGGTGCGGACCACCTGAATTTCTAATCCAGCTACGAAAGGTTACTGGGTGCAGTCAAGTACTTGTGGTAGTCAGTTGTGGATCAAGATGAAATTTGACCTATCCCATTAAAAGAAGAAATGCTTGTGTTTCAATTTAGCAAGACCTTGGCCAAGGCACTTCATGTGAAAGTCACATGATCACTAAAGTTGAAATCACTTTATGGATTTGCTGTTTAGAGTTGACAGGCTCTTAAGCCATCCTTAGCATTTGTGGTCAAAAGGATGAATTATATGGTAACTATTTCTTAGGGTTCTTGGAGTTTGCTCGGCAACTCTTCGACCTATCCGAACGTCGGGTTCCATTACTAGATGGGCACATCGATTAGTATAGAAAGTTGTTTCTATGCTACCGGCTTAGTTCAAACCTAGAGAGTCACACGCATAGAAGTTTCCTAGGATGATCTATTTGCTGATCAACGATTGAGAATTGTATATGATTTAATTAATCAATTTGATTGATTGAATTATCTCAATTGGGTTAAGTACAAATGAATAAGATTCAATTTGGTTTAAGTCTATTAGAAGACTAATCAATTTCAAATATTGATTTAAAATTAGACTTGATTTGGATTTAAATAGATTCAGGACTAGAAATTTGATTTGGCTAGGACCATGATCTATGTAGGTTCAGTCCAATAAATTCAAATCAGCTTAAACCAAAACCCGAACCCAAACTCCTCGCATAAGGATCTCACATGATGAGATAACTTGATTAAATTCTTATGTAGAATCTAATATATTAATTTAATCTTCTCCAAACCATTTTCGTTGGAATTCTAAGTGTCAGAATTCATGTGGAATTAATGTATTTCTTTGAATTAACCAATGATGGAATTCTAAGTGTTAGAATTCACATCTCTTTGGTTTTCACCGAATGTCGGAATTAACAAGACGTTGGAATTCTAAATGTTAGAATTCACAGGTTTTCACCGAACGTTGGAATTAACCAAACGTTGCATCTCTTTGGTTTTCACTGAACAGCAGAATTCTAAGTGTTAGAATTCAATAGGCTAAAGGCTGAATTGAGCCTATAAAATAGAGGACATTCTTACCAGATTATAACACAACACATGATATGTCGTGGATTGAAATTCTAAAGAGTTAGAACACAAAATCCTGTATGATTCTGGTGTTAGCAAACGTTTGGTGGATCTTGAAGGAAGATTCAAGTGGGAAGATTCAAGATCAGCAAAGTTATTTTTCCGCGAGCTAGCACTCTTGGGAATCCGATCATTTGGGGGCTTCGCGTGGATGATACTAGAGGTCGGACGATTGAACGGCTGCAGAGCACAAAGGATTTACCTACTGTTCTTAAGGTAAGTGATTTGATCCCTAGATCTTAAGGCAGGCTTCAAGATAAGTAGTATGACTTCTCATCTTGAAGATCAAGATATGATCTTGATTATTTTATTTATGTATAATTTAGATCAAACGATCCTATAGTATAAGGCAAAGATATGATCTTGATATATGTTAGAAAGATTAATTTTTAATCTTTAAGCTTCCGTATTGGTAATTGTTATCCAATTTTAAAATATGCATGCCTTGGAGGTTATTTCTCTCTACAAATGGTATCTGGTTTCGTCTTGATCTAATTTATTACATGTAAATTAATGCTCCTATTAATTTTGTAATCAAAGCTAAAACGGATCACAGATGGATTAAAAATCCAAATTACCTATTTAACGAGGTATTCTTTGACATATTGTCGTGCCGTTATGATTCTTTTATTATTGGTGCTTAGTCAAAAGATAATTTAAATTAATCTTTGGCATCAAAATACAGATTACACACACTCTCAAGAGTTGTTTTATATTTGATACATATTGATGTTGTATAAAAGCATGATATTTGCATGTTTAGTATAAAAACATAGATATGAGATATGATGGCTTGTTGTCTATATAAAACATACAAATATTTATGAGAGTCTTATTTGAATATCAAATATTTATTCATAATCTTTTTAGATATGATCTAATTATAGGAATTATGAGTAGTTAAATAATGCAACTGATGCATGATTTGAAATATATGACATGAAATATATTTAACCTTATGGGTTAGCTAAATTAGGTCCATAAAGGGTTAGACCCTAAGGTTTAAATCAAATGGACTATAAGAGTATTTGATCATATCTAAATTAATTAGATTAAGTTAAGGATGCTCTAAATCAAACAATAGTTGTAGTTGATCATGTCCATGACTTTGATTAAACCAAAAGAAAGAAGATTAGGCTCCGTGGTTGAGCATGAATCTCTTAGATAGTCAAATCAAAATTGGTTAACCATATGATGTCAAGGTGAGTTGGCAAGTTGCTCTAGAATCAACGATCGAATGGTTTTTAATTGGGAGCTACTCGTATTGATGCGTCTTTAACGAGTTAATGGTATATCCTCCCATCGATCTCACTTACCTGGTCAATATGGTGAACCATTTATAATTCAAATCATTTACCTGATTTGGGTTGACCCATGCCTGTAAGAAAATCAGTCTGACTGATTTAGGTGCCACTTAACCTGACTTAATCTTGTTTCATTCTATCGATTTCATAGATTCAGTGGGAGAACTTGATTAGTCAATTTATCTTCAGATTATTAAATCCTCTAAAATTATTAGGTCCTTAAAATGAAATAGTTATATGATAACTAGATCATAGCCTCCATTAAGGTGAGTGATAATGAGTCCGATGTCTTGATAATCATTGGAGGCACTCCATGCTTGGTGCTTGTCAACCATCGGAATTATCATTCATTATATGATAAGTCAACGTAACTATTAATAGACAGTCAGGTGGGCCGAGCTTCACTCGGGCTTGGTTGTCTATAGATAGATTGCACTGATTATATTATTTAATGGTTGGACCTAACCAGAACTTTCAGTGGAGGCACTCCATGCCTGCTGAAGAGGAATATGGGGCAAAACTAAACACTAAGAATTGTTTGAGAAACAATTGGTTTTGAACCTACTCTTAGATGCATATGGGTTGGCCAAGCTTCACTTGGGCCTGTATGTAGTCTATGTAGATCTTAGTGCCCACTAAAGAATTAAGAATAATTCTTCGAATTGGGGTGTAGAGGCTGCCAATTTGAACAAAATAGTGGAAGAATCTTTAGACTAAAGTCCAAGTCTTTAGACTGAATCAATTTATATACTATTAAACTTTAGTTTTTCCTTATGCAGAATATGGCCACTAATTTATCATTAAGGTCCCTATTGGATAGTGACAAGTTGAATGGTTTAAATTTCAATAGCTGGTTTAGAAAACTTAAGATCGTCCTTCAGCATGAGAGGATTCTATATATTCTGAATAATCCTGCACCTGAGATACCTAATGCAAACACCCAAAGTTCTGAGAGAGACACTTATCAGAAGTGGCTCAGTGATAGAACTAATGTGCGTTACATCATGCTAGCAGCAATGAATGATGAATTCGGTCGCCGGTTCGAGAATGCTCAGCCAGAAGAAATCATTCAAGCGTTGAATGAATCTTTCGGCACACCCGACGATGTTGAAAGGCACAAGACTAGTTGTGCTATTTTTAATGCTCGAATGAGGGATGGATCTCCTGTCACTGATCATGTATTGTACATGATCGAGAAGATAGAACTCCTAAGCAAGCTCGGCTTTCCCTACATGAGCAGTTGGAAAAAGATGCGATCCTGAATTCCTTGCCTCCATCCTTCCGACCTTTCCTTACTCATTTTGAATGACAAAGCCTGCAGTCAACTACCACGGTTTGTTGGGGTTGTTACAGAACTTTGAGAAGGACAACCAGCTCTCTAAGGGTTTGGTTAATGTGGTTGAAGGATCTAAGGTAGGGCGTCAACCCTTTGGAAAAGAAAAAAAAAGAATAAGAAAAGGTGCAACATGCTAGGACATCTATAAGGGGTCAGATGCAGAAGAAGAAAGTTGATAAAAGTCAAGCTGAATGCTTTCATTGCAAGATGCAAGGGCACTGGAAGAGGAACTGTCCTCTTTACATTGCCACACTTGATCCAAACAGGCCAAAGAAGAAAAAGGGGCAAGATGTTGCTCAACAAGGTATTTATATGATAACACCTTGTAATTTTTCTGTATATGATAATCAGACCTGGTATTAGATACCGGAAGTCCTTTTAACATTTGCAATTCATTGCAGGGACTACAGGTCACTAGAAGATTTAAGGACAATGAAAGATTCCTTAATGTCGGCGATGGAAGATTAGTTCCAGTTCTGGCATTAGGAGTTCTTGAAATAGTTTTCAATAGAAATGTCATTGTACTAAATGATTGTCATTTTTGCCCAACGTTCTTGTTGAACGTAATTTCTGTAGGCCTTCTAGCCAAAAGTCATTATAAAATTTCAATAAAGGATGTTACTTTGAATATCATTATGAATGGAGTCACTGTAATGACTGGCATTTATCTAATGGCATTTATATATTATAACAGCCTATGAATGTAGTGTATAAATAAAGTAAGTGCCCTAGAATAACTGATGTCACAGATATTTATCTTTGGCACTATCGGCTGGGTCATATCAACAAGAACAGATTAAACAGGTTAACCCAGAAGGGCATCCTTCGAGTTGATAACTATGAATCATTAACTACCTATGAATCCTGTCTTCTTGGTAAAATGACCAAGTCATCTTTTACTGAAAAAGGTGAAAGAGCCAAAGAGCTATTGGGTCTAGTACATACTGATGTATGTGGACCAATGAGCACTTGTGCCAAAGGTGGATATTACTACTTCATTACTTTTATAGACGACCTTTCTAGGTTCGGTTATGTCTATTTTATGAGACATAAATCTGAGTCGTTTGAAATGTTCAAACTATATCATAAAGAAGTAGAAAAACAAACAGAAAAATGTATTAAGACCCTTCGATCAGATCGAGGAGGCGAATACCTTTCAAATGACTTTGTGACATATTTAAGAGAGAATGGGATTTTCTCTTAATGGACTCCTCCAGGAACACCTCAGCATAACGGTGTGTCAGAAAGAAGGAATTGAATCCTGTTAGACATGGTTCGGTCCATGATGGTTTTGCAAGCTTGCCAATATCGTTTTGGGGATATGCATTAGAATCAGCTTGTCATATTCTCAATAAGGTTCTAAGTAAGTCTATTTCTAAAACTCCACATGAGATGTGGTATGGACATAAACCAGTTATCACCTATCTGAGAGTCTGGGGGTGTCCAGCTTATGTGAAACGTGCAAAATCAAACAAACTTGAACCCAAATCTGATAAATATTTTTTATTGGCTATCCAAAAGAAACTAAAGGATATTACTTCTACAATACTGAAGAACAAAAGTTGTTCATTAGTAATAGAGCAGTTTTTCTTGAAAAGGAGTTCCTTAGGGAAGGAACAAATGGCTCTATGTTGAACTTGAGGAAGTTCATCAAGTAGAAGGAACAACACAAATCAATGAACCCTTAGAATCTGAGTTGATTAGATCAAACTCAAAACCCATTTTAAATGCACCATTAAGGCGATCTGTAGAGTACCACATCAACCGGACAGATACTTAGGTTTCTTGGTCCAGAACGTGGATCCTATTGAGCTCGATGAGAACGAACGAGGATCCGATCACCTATATGGATGCTATGCAAAGGACTGACTCTGATAAATGACTTGATGCCATGAAATCTGAACTTAATTCCGTGAAGAAAAATAATGTATGGACATTAGTTGACCCACCCGAAGGGATAAAACCCATAGGATGTAAGTGGGTTTTTAAGAGAAAAAGAGGTGCAGACGGAAAGGTAGAGACCTACAAAGCATGTCTGGTTGCCAAGGGGTATCGTCAACTTTATGGTATTAACTATGAAGAAATATTTTCTCCTGTGGCAATTATCCATTCGGATTATGCTAGCTATAGCAGCACACTTAGATTATGAGATTTGGCAGATAAATGTTAAAATCGCTTTTCTAAATGGTAATTTAGAAGAACAGGTGTATATGATACAGCCTGAAGGTTTTATATTGAAGACGAGTCTAAAGTGTGCAGGCTACAGAAGTCCATTTATGGACTTAAGCAAGCATCTAGGAGTTGGAATATACGATTTGATAATGTGATCAAATCTTATGGCTTCGTTAAGAACAAATAAGAACCTTGCATTTATAAATGGGCTAACGGTTCCGTTATTGTATTTCTTGTATTATATGTGGATGATATTCTCTTAATCGGGAATGATAGCCCTGCATTACAAGGAATAAAGACATGGTTATCATCACAATTCTCCATGAAAGATCTGGGAAAAGCATCTTACATCCTAGGGATGAAGATCTATAGAGATAGATCTAAGAGGATGCTTGGTCTATCCCAATCTACGTACATTGACATAGTGCTAAAGAGGTTTAGCATGAAGAATTTCAAGAAAGGCTATCTTCTGATAGGCCATGGAATTCATCTTTCTAAGAGGATTGTCCGATAACTCCTAATGAAAGAGAACGTATGAGTCGAATTCTATATGCTTCGGCAGTGGGATCGATTATGTACACCATGACATGTACAAGACAGATGTGGCATACTCACTAGGAGTAGTGAGTAGATACCAATCTGATCCAGGAGAAAACACTGGCAAGTTGTTAAGACAATCCTTAAGTATTTGAGAAATACTAAGGACCAGTGGTTAGTCTATGGAGAGTCTGATTTGAAACTTGTTGGATATACTGATTCCAGTTTCTAATCAGATCATGATGATAGCAAAAGTGTGTCAGGTTTTGTGTTTATCCTGAATGGTGGAGCTATTTGCTGGAAAAGTTCCAAGCAACATACAGTGGCAGATTAAGTGTGCGAGGCAAAGTACATCGCTGCATCAGATGCCGCAAAAGAAGCTATGTGGCTGCAAAAGTTTATCTCCGAGCTTGGAGTGACACCTTCCATAGATGGACCAGTCCTGTTGTACAGTGACAGCACTGGTGCCATAGCTCAAGCAAAGGAACTACGAGCACATCAGCGCACCAAGCACATACTGCATCGATTTCATCTTATTCGAGAGATTGTAGAACGGTAACATAAATCTTCAGAAGATTGATGGAAAGGAAAACCTAGGTGACACATTTACTAAAGCACTCAGCATCAAGGAGTTTGACGACTATAAGTTGAAGATGGGTATTAGATATTGTAATGAGTGGCTTTAGGCTAAGTGGGAGTTTGTTGGGAATTGTATCCTAAAGCCAATCATTTGATGATTGTATTAATGTAAATTACATATAAATTAATATATTAATAAAAGTTATTTGGCAGTTTATTCATTACAAGAACATCTTCTTAAAACTCCTAATAGTAATGAAGCCCTCAGGATCTTCCTTTACGATAAAGGAGGATTTATCTTTGAAGGTCCTCAAAAGAGTTCGCGACCAAATGATATACTATGATAGGCCATAGTACTATCAATTATAGGACGTTGTATATCATATTTGTTGGTTGTCCTCTTAACCAAGGAGTGTAGAGACACTGGTATGACATACAGGTGAAAGTGTAGGAGTACATTTCACCGAACGTGACTCATTTTGGATACTCTGCTATCAAGAGTTAATCCGAGAAGATATAGTATAAGTATCCTTCAGACCTGAAGATCACAACAAGTGACTTGCAAGCAACTCATTGTACTTAGGTGCTGGACCACCTGGATTTCTAATCCAGCTACAAAAGGTTACTGGGTGCAGTCAAGTACTTGTGGTAGTCAGTTGTGGATCAAGATAAAATTTGACCTATCCGTTAAAAGGAGAAATGCTTGTGTTTCAATTTAGCAAGACCTTGGCCAAGGCACTTCATGTGAAGGTCACATGATCACTAAAGTTGAAATCACTTTATGGATTTGTTGTTTAGAGTTGACAGGCTCTTAAGCCATCCTTAGCATTTGTGGTCAAAAGGATGAATTATATGGTAACTGTTTCTTAGGGTTCTTGGAGTTTGCTCAGCAACTCTTCGACCTATCTGGACGTCGAGTTCCATTGCTAGATGGGCACATCGATTAGTATAGAAAGTTGTTCCTATGCTACCGGCTTAGGTTCGAACCTAGAGAGTCACACGCATAGAAGTTTCCTAGGATGATCTATTTGCTGATCAACGATTGAGAATTGTATATGATTTAATTAATCAATTTGATTGATTGAATTATCTCAATTGGGTTAAGTACAAGTGAATAAGATTCAATTTGGTTTAAGTCTATTAAAAGGACTAATCAATTTCAAATATTGATTTGAAATTAGACTTGATTTGAATTTAAATAGATTCAGGACTAGCCAAATTTGATTTGGGCTAGGACCATGATCTATGGTTCAGTCCAATAAATTCAAATCAGCTTAAACCAAAACCCGAACCCAAACCCCTCGTATAAGGATCTCACATGATGAGATAACTTGATTAAATTCTTATGTAGAATTTAATATATTAATTTAATCTTCTCCAAACCATTTTTGTTAAAATTCTAAGTGT
The DNA here is from genome assembly GCA_900491605.1 of Calamus simplicifolius. NCBI lineage: Eukaryota > Viridiplantae > Streptophyta > Magnoliopsida > Arecales > Arecaceae > Calamus > Calamus simplicifolius. Next base: position 2,424,780 of record UESW01003836.1, on the reverse strand, counting down.
TATAATTCATGTGGAATTAATGTACCTCTTTAAATTAACCAACGATGAATTCTAAGTGTTAGAATTCACATCTCTTTGGTTTTCACCGAATGTCGGAATTAACAAGACGTTGGAATTCTAAGTGTTAGAATTCACAGGTTTCCACCGAACGTCGGAATTAACCAAACGTTGTGTCTCTTTGTTTTCACCGAATGACAAAATTCTAAGTGTTAGAATTTAATAGGCTAAAGGGTGAATTGATCCTATAAAACAGAGGACATTCTTCACCAGATTATAACACAACACGATATGTCGTGGATTGAAATTCTAAAGAGTTAGAACACAAAATCCTGGTGTGATTCTAGTGTTAGCAAAAGTTTAGTGGATCTTGGAGAAAGATTCAAGTGGGAGAGGATTCAAGATCAGCAAAGTTGTTTTTTCCGCGAGCTAGCACTCCCGAGAATCCAATCATTCGGGGGCTTCGCGTGGACGATACTAAAGGCCGGACGATTGAACAGCTACAGAGCACAAAGGATTTACCTACTGTTCTTAAGGTAAGTGGTTTGATCCCTAAATCTTAAGGCAGGCTTCAAGACAAGTAGTATGACTTCTCATCTTGAAGATCAAGATATGATCTTGATTATTTATTTATATGCATAATTTAGATCAAACAATCCTATAGTATAAGGCAAAGATATGATCTTGATGCATGTTAGAAAGATTAATATTTAATCTTTAAGCTTCCGCATTGGTAATTATTATTAAATTTTAAAATATGCATGCCTTGGAGATTATTTCTCCTTACATCTATAAGTGCATTAAATTATATCCTCACCCAAGCGAACCGAGCCAATTCAGTTGGGATTGATGAATCAGTTTGTGGGTATGCTATTCGATACACACATGGTTTATCATGCGCTCATAAGATTATGCGGTACAGGATGGAAGGTTGGCCTATTCCCTTCAACTGCATAGATCCTCATTGGAGAAAATTTGATATGGTGCCTGCTTCAAATATGTAAAGTATGAAGCTGAGCTGTGAACCAGAGTTGGATATAATTGCTCAAAAATTCAAGCAGTTAGATGGGGTTTCTCAATTGCAAATGTTAAAGAAATTGAGAGAGATTGCAAGCTCAGATAGTACTTCTCTTGAAGAACCTAGAAAAAGGATGACCGGTTCACATGACCGCACTTCATTGAAGGTTGATACATCTACTCATCGTGATCCTTCTACCTTTGAGTTGGTTCTCTCTGGATAAGATAGTTACTCGCCTGGTACGGGCACCCCAATGACTCTAGTGCAAAAGAGGCAGCCAAGGAAGAAGGTAAGAAGCATTTGTTTTATTTTTAAAAATGAGTATCATGCCGATGTGTATCGGGGCATGCCGATGTGTGCCGAACCGTGTTGGGGCATGCGGTTCGGTCCGTGCTGACCCATGTTAGCCCGTGTCGACTCGTGCCAAGTCGTGTCAGCCCATGCCATTTATTATTAGCATGCGATAGTTTGTAATATCATTCGATGTCGTTTGTAGGTTTTTCGTTCCTGAACTCATTCATTAAGCCAACAATCTATATTGATCAAATTCCAGATGGGTTGAGGCCGTTCATCCAGCATATCAAGGATGTAAAAGCTGATGACAACTGTGGATTCAAAGCAATAGCTAACGTGTTGGAATTTGGAAAGGAGGATTGACTCCATGTTAGAAAGGATTTATTACATGAGTTGCAATGTCATTCAGAGCACTATCGTACTTTATTTGCTGTCGAATGAAAGTTTGACAAGATCGCTCATGCATTATCATATTTAAGAATTGTCCACCATCTGATCGGTGGATGATGTTGCCGGATATGAGGCATCTTATAGCGTCCTGCTATGATGTTGTCCTATACCACCACTTCTTGCAACAATATCTTACATTCCTACCTCTTTGATCATTGCCTCTTCCTTCTCTATCCTGCAAAGACATTGCAGTAGCATTCGTAAATAGCAATCATTTTATGGATGTATTAATTAAACGTCTCTTACTCATCCTTAAATGACTCATAAATCATTTTATTTACTTATTTATATATTTTGTAGGTATTTCTATTGCCGGATCATCCCGTTCCCCCCAATAGCGAGCAACTGGCGAAGATATCATTTACCTTGTGCTTCCGGATGGGCAACTTCATATGAATCTAGGATTCAATAGTTCAAACAAACAATCTTGTCAAATGTTATTATTAGCAAGACTGTTGAGTTGTAGAGTGCAATTTTTAACAATATATAAATTTATATAATGTTTAAAATTTTTATATAAAGTGCATTATTTTATTGGTCCACTGAGCAATGTGTACAATTATCTACTCACATTTCTTTTATTTTTAACAAAGAGTACCGTGTCGATGTGTACCAAGGCATGCCAACCCGTGCCGGCACGTGTTGGGGCGTGTCGGTCGACCCATGCTGGGGCGTGTCGGTCGACCCGTGCCGGGGTGTGCTGGTCGGCCCATGCGGGTGCATGTCGATCGACCCATGCCGGCCCATGTCGATGAGTGCCAGCCAGTGCCAACGCATGCTGGGGCATATCGTGCCCGTGCTGGGGGGTGCCGGCACATGTTGGGGCATAGACGATTATTATTAGCATGCGATTATTTACTAATTTATAATTAGTAAGACTGTTAAGTTGTATATTGCATTTGTTATCAATATTCAAATATGGACTCTGGCACAAAAAAGAACATTTAAAGAAAACTCCAACTTTCATTCAAATTTCAATGTATTTTACAAAAGAATATGCTAAAGCTATAAAAATACATAAGGTACATCATCGATCCCCATCTCTCCGTCGACAACGCCTGTATTGCTGTGGCGATGCATGACTAGGGCCAAGTACATCATGCTCAACTGCTGAGATAAGTTGACCCTGTAACACATGTGTCATGTGAGAAATAACATCGTACAGGTTGGTCCCCTGTGACGCAACCTCCTTCCGACCCATATGTAGAATGCTGGTGCCAATGCTAATGGCATCTGCAATACATCGCCCTTGCACGTCAGCATCAACATCATCGGGACGTGATCGAAAATAAATACTGGATCGGCTCTCTGGCTGATAAACTACAATGTGCATTATACGAGAATACCAATCCATATATCCTGGAATGCAATATGATGGTCGGGTCATCGGATGGCTCCTGCTCACTCAGCTCAACAAGTGATCCTCTCACCTCTCCCACATCTGATCATAGAAGACGTACCGGATGTGGTACGATGCTGTTGTCGATCCTCTGCTGACTCGCACAAGGGCTAGTGGCGCGTGGGGGATCGTTTGTATCTTGCTGAACTATCGTAAAACCCATTCAGGATGATAGGGTTCTACGATATCCATGCACTTCAGGCATCCACTAAAGAATGCGATATCTAGGAATGGACGATCGTCCTGCATATGACGATAGGGATTCCAACTACCTGCAATAGATAAAACCTAATCAGTGTGATAATATATGGCAGATCATAGAAATATACAAGTATATGGTTTATGGTACATACCTTATCAGCCCTCAAAACGTTCAATGACTCTCATAGAATCACTAAATGGTCCATCGTGATACGTGGTGGACTGCCAGAAATTCATCGATGCACACGAGGCCTAGCATCAATGTAATCCAGGGATGGGTGAGGAGTGAGATATGAAAAATGCTCATAAATCCATGCCTGAAGCAGCATCATATATCCACTAATCTGTCTAATAGATGCCTAAACGCAATCCCCAACTGCCAATATAAATGAGCCAAGGCATCGGCACCTCAGGCATATGTGCTCAACCTATCCAAATCCCAAAGTAAAGAAATATAAGCTATAGGCACCCTCATCCCGCTTTTATCAACAAAGAGTGTACACCCTAACAAAAATAGCAAATATCCTCGTGCTGCAAACTCTATCCTGTGGTAGCTATCTCTGTAAGATACAATATGAAAATGACTCTTCAGCCACTCTAACCTCACAGATTGACCGCGTACTAATAGCACCTCCTGACACACATCTACCTGTGACACACCCAATAGCTCTACTAGTAGGTCCTCAACATCCCGATCACTAAACCTATCACATGATAGTGATACTAAGGCATCCATGATATTAATCCCTAATATGGTAGCTACATCATCCAACGTGATAATCATCTTGCCAAAGGAAAGATAGAAGGTGTTCATCTCGAGCTGTCATCTCTCTACGAAGCCCGAGACAAGAATCTTATCGACAAACCGATAAGAGCAGTGCACTAGTTCAACCAGGCCCGACTGTTGAACTAATGCTCTGAACCTCCTATTGATTACTCTGATGCCCACCACTGCCACTCACCTACCTTAGCAGCATGGTTCATGCACTTCAGTGAGGCTCGTTTCTGTAAATATTAATTAATAACATTAATATCGTAATAATATATTAAAGAAAATATAGTATAATAACAAACAAATAATACATGTTGCTTTCAGATGAAGGATGTTGTATGTGTGCTGAAACTATTAAGGACAGACTCATCCTCTGGACAACTTGGACATGGCCCATCCGCTTCATCTTCAACATCTATAGCTGGGTGTCCTCGTTTACTGTCTCAGCTGAGGGCGATGATGCAACAAAAATCTTAGGCTCAGCATGCCTGCCACGACGTCTCCTAGCTGAAGCCGTGGGTCTAACTCTGAAGGACCAGCATCCATATCTGAAACATGGCATTAATCAGCATTAATCTGCAAGATTTAAATATGTCCAAATATTTTCTCGAAAAACTAAACTATACCGTTTATACAATTATTTTATTAAAATAACATAATAAGTTTTATATATATATATACTAAATAATCAATTTATTTATATAAATATTTACTAAATATCAATTTTTAAAAAAACTACTTATATGAAAACATTAAAAAAAATTTTAAATTTATTAATCAATTTAAAAATTTTACTAAATATCAATTTTTTTAAACTACTTATATAATAAATTACCAAATTTTTTTAAACTACTTATATAATAAATTAAAATTTTATTTATTTTACTAAATATCTAATTTTTTTAAATCTACTTATATAATAATTTTAAAAAATAATTTGATTAAATTGATAAATTGATTATATATCAATTTAAAAATTTTACTAAATATTAATTTTTTTAAAACTACTTATATAATAAATTATTTTTTATAAAAGTACTTATATAATAAATTAAAAAAATTAAATTGCATGTTGTTGTCCGGCTCAACATGACCGAACAGAGAACATTTCTATTCGGCCCATGATCTCAGGGCCGAATAAAGTGATCTCAAGGCCGAACAGAGAGTCGGCCCAGCCGTTCTTGCCGGAGGGGGGCGGAGGGGAGGGAGGGGGCCGGAGAAAGGGATGGAGGGGGGTGGAGGCGAGGAAGGCGAGGGAGGTGAAGGCGATGGGTTTAGAAAACTCACCGCCGCTGCTTGCTGTCGGTGCCGGGGAAGGAGGTGCCGGGGATGCCGCTACTAACCGATGTTGGGGAAGGAGATTGTCGAGACGCCATTGCTGTCGATGCCGAGGAAGAAGTAGGGAGAGAAGGAAGAGGGGAATCAAGCAGTGCGTTGAGGGGAGGGGGTGTGCAGAGTAATTTGGAGGGAGTGTGCATGAAGGGATAGTTTAGGAATATTATTTTTTAAAGGGGTGCAGAGATTTTAAAAAAAAATTAAAAGGGGTATACCGAGCAATTTAGGTGGTGCAAATAGAAATTCCCCTCTTATTGTGATCCTGCATTTTTATACCCCTGGGCAGGGTTCCTAATCTAATGGTAATAATAGTTACTACTAAAATAGTGATACTAAATAGGATAATTTTATCACTATCCTATAATTTGGATTGGAGTGAATCGTTGAGATAAAATTGGCCTTCTTAATCTTTTAAGGAAACTTGGAAGGATTTAGAAGTTACCATACTTTTTGCCAATCTTTATTTTAGTAACTTATAAATTCTAGAAATTATAGTTTGCACATGGGAAATGATATTATCTAAGGAGATGTTTAGTTGAAAATCTCATTGAAACAAGTTTACCACAAAAAAAAAAAAAAAATCAAAACAAGTAAATTTTATTTAAAAAATTGGTTGTTTTTGAAACTTTCTTTTGGTCAAAACAAGCATGCCAAAGAACCTACAAAATTAGTTCTATGAAAAACAAGTCCTTTCATGTTTTCCCTAAAACATATTTCACAAAAATTATGTTTTATAATTATCCATTTTAGAACAATTCATTAAAAAGCAAATAACCTGAGTTAGGATAGTAGCTTGACCATGATAAGACAGGTAGAGATATCAAACAGACAGGATGGCTAGTGGCATGGCCCAACCTGACATGAAGTGAGTCTGCCAGGCATTGCATGCCCTCCTGAGTTGTGTCAAGCCCCAAGCCAAGAAGGCATGGCCTTTTGTGGGGTTGGCACGGCATGGCGGGTCAAATCGGCGTATCACACAATGAGTCAAGTTAGGCCCATGTGTAATTTATAAAAAATTCCTATCTAATAGCCATAAATTACTATTTTAATTGATATTTTTATCCATTTTCTTAAGGAAAAAAAAATCTTTTTGTCCTTCTTCAATGGCCAAAATAGCTAGTTTTCAAATATATTCTCATCTATGACTTAAAAAGATCTATTTATCCTTTTCAATAGCCATAGATGATTAGTCTTTAAAGTTCTTTGGGACATTTAGATGCTCTTGAACCTTTATAACTCCCCCTCGACCTCTCTCATCCTACACCAAATTCCAAGCTCTTCGTATCTCTTTTAAGCTCTCCTAATTGAATTCTCCTAATCTTTATATAAGCTTTTTTAAGCTCTTTACAAGTTATTTTCGGCATCAGTAGATGAAGCTATTGAAAGTAGAGCCTTAGAAGAAAGCAATTTGCTGATTGATAAATATATTTTTAAAGTGCTATAGGACTTTAATATTTGTTTACTAACAAAATTAAGAAAATATTTTTAAAATAAAAATAATAAAAGATGTTACATAATTCTTTCAACGATATAACCTATTAAAAAATATTATTATAGATTATTCTAATGATGTAATAATATAATGGCACCATATTATAATAATATTAAAATATATCATATTATGGCATTATAACATATATAAGACAATATAATAATATTCTAATATAATAATGATTATGTAAAATTATTATAATATGTTATCAAAATTATGACCACTATTTTCTAATGATGTAATATTACAATATTATGATATTATTAGTAATATAATAAAATTATCGTATTGTATAGTATAACAATATATTTATATACTATCTTATAGTATTTTATATTATTATATTATCTATTTATAATTATAATAATTATTTTGTTTATCATATATTATAATATACTATCAAAATTATGATCATTATTAATGATTATAGTAATATTATAAAATTATAGTGTTATATATTTTAGTAATATTATATTTGTATTCTATATATTAGAGAATTTATAATATATTGTGTTATCTTATTTTGCATTACATAATATATTATGATAATGATAATATTTTTATATAATTATAATACTTATATTTTTTTAATATATTATAATAATATTATTATATTTAAAATATTGATAAGTAAAGCTTTTGGGAAAGCTTCAATTAAAGCTTTTCTAAGTATAGCTTCTAACAACTTTTAATGAAGTTAAAAAATACCTTTGAAAATTTTATCAAACAACATAAAATTATTTAAAAATGCTTTTAAGCTTGTAAAAGTACTTTTGAAACCTCCAAAAGTTTAGTCAAATAGGGTTTTAACCTTTTTCCTGCAAGCTTTTCTAATTTCTCTGCAAGCTTCTCTAATCTCTCCATAAACTCTCTAGTCTCCGCAAAGTCCAGTACCGGTAGCTCTCATCCATCCTATGAGATTTCACGCTCGACACCGACATAAAGAAGCTCTTTTATTATAGGACCAATATTATTATTATACCATAATTATAGATCAGAACCCAATGTCCTTGACTATAGTACTACCACTAATACTTGCACCTCGAGCACAAGTTCTATCAATTACTTCACCGTAAGGAGCTCACCAAAAAAGGGTTTCAACAACGGATGTGTTTGTGAAGAAGATTCGATCGTTGGTTTGAGCTTTGGGGCTTGATAAGGCTTCAGGATCAGATGGCTTTCTATCTTTTTTCTTTCGGCACTATTGGGATATTGTAGAGCAGGATGTTGTCTCAGCTATCCAGTCTATGTTCTCTTCGAGATCCATTCCTTGGGACTGGCAACGAACATACATTGCCCTTATCCCTAAGCGTTTGGATGCTTTGCTCCCCCAGCACTATCGACCCATTAGCCTGTGCACGACCTTATACAAAGTTTGTGCCCGTCTTTTGGTCACTCGGATGCAGGGTATCATACCGCGGCTGATCTCACCTGAGCATGGGGCTTTCATCCGGAGCCGCAGTATTACCGATAATGCCCTTATTGCCCAGGAGTTCATGTTTGATCTTCAGCGGGCGGCGGGCAGACACAGATTAATGGCTGTGAAGTTGGATATGGAGAGAGCTTATAATCAGATCAGCTGGACATTTCTTAGACAGACGCTTCGGGATTTTGGCTTTGCTGATCTCTTCATTGAGTGGATTATGGCTTGTGTTCAGTGGCCTACCTTCTCTATCCTGATCAATGGTAGCCCGACCGGCTTCTTTCCCTCTGCTATGGGTCTTCGCCAGGGATGCCCCCTCTCGCCCTTTTTGTTTATCCTATGTGCTGATGATCTCTCCCGCAGTTTTGCTCAAGCTGTTGGTGTGCGTCAGTTACAGCCGTACATGCCAGGGCCCGATGGTCCCCCTCTCTCACACCTGCTCTTTGCGGATGATTGTATCCTGCTTAGCCCTGCTACTATTCAGAATGCGACGGCCTGCTCAGCTATTCTACAGTCTTATTGTCAGGCTTCTGGCCAGCTTATTAATGTGCAGAAATCTATCCTATATTTTAGCCCGTCTATGCCACAGCATCATCGTGCTGCCATCTCCTAGTTATTTGGGATTTCGACGACATTTGACCATATGTCTTATCTTGGGATCCCTATTACCGGGCGAAGTCCTCGTCAGCACAACTTTCGGACCCTCGAGCGACGGATTACTGATAGATTGGACAGATGGTAGGTTTCTGGCCTTTCCATGATGGGGCGTGTTACTCTGCTCCGATCTATCCTTACCTCACTCCCTCTGTACACTTTGTCCAATGCTCTGATCCCCATCTCTTGCCTTCGACGGATAGAGCGTCGGTTTCGTGCATTCTTATGGGGATCGACGCAGGGAGGTCATGGCCTTCATCTTCTATCTTGGGAGATGGTTTGTTTGCCTATTCATGACGGCGGCTTAGGGATTCAGTCTTTGGTGGTCCACAGACATGTCCTTATTGCTCGGCATGCTACCAGATTCCTCCTGGAACCTCATTGCTTTTGGAGCTCTGTTATGCGTAGCAGATATGGAGGCTGGACTTCTGAGACGGTCTCCCGTATCCCACGTGGTTGTTCCTTCATGTGGAGAGCTATTTGCCAGGTTGCCCCCACTATTATGTCTGACATTCATTGTATGGTTGGGGATGGGAGATCTATAAATGTTACTCATGACACCTGGATAGCGGACCTTCCGTTTGCACGGTGGCTGACATTCCTAAGCTCTGAGGTTGGACCTTTGATGTCTGTTTCTGCTCCGATTAGCCAGCACTCTAATGCTTGGCATGTTCCCACGGTGTCACGGTTTTTTGGAGGCGAGCTAGTGCAAAGGATCCTTGCTACCCCGCTTGTCTCCTCTGCAGCTTCTGATACCAGACTCTAGCGTGGCTCCTGCCTTCCTCGTGCTTCCACTAGAGATTTGATTGATCGCATCTGCCCTCGGATTGCGGGTCTCGATGATGTGGCTTGGATCTGGCACTTGCCCTGTCACCCCAAGATCCAGCTTTTTTTATGGAAACTAAGGTGGGATCGCCTTTCTACCTGTTCCCTTCTAGCTGGGCGCGGCCTCAACATTAGCCCGCTCTGTCCGATATGTGGGCTCTAGGATGAGACAGTTGAGCATGCCCTATTACCTGTTCCTGTGCCTCCCAGATTTGGTTGCATCTTCGATACAGTCCTTGGATGACGGAGGAGGGACCCGGCCGATGGGTTCTATTGCATGTTGTTCACACAGCTGTCCAAAGCGGCCGATGCTTCCAGGGTGTGTATCTAGCTTATTTGGCTTATCAGATATGGCTGACCCGTAATCAGATCGTCTTTGCTGAGGGTACGGCCTCGACATAGACTATTATCCGCACTGCCAGCTTCCTTGCTACGGAATATCTCCGCTCTGATTTGGATAGTCACTCTGACAGACTGGGCATCTGGGACTCCCCTGCTGCTTCGGCAGCGCACCGTACTACGGTCTTTATTGCCTGGGAGCCCCCATCACCTGGTTATGTCAAAGTGAATTTTGATGGTTCTGTAACGGGTCGCATTGCTGGATCTGGATTTATTATCAGGGGGCCTGAGGGTGAGCTACTAGCGGCTGGCGGGCATGGTTCTCTTGACATTTCGGTTCCCATGGCAGAATTGCAGGCTACGTGGGCTAGCATAATCTACGCTATTCGTATCTTGCGTTCGCGCCGGATGGTTATTGAGGGAGATTCTATTACGGTCATCCGGTGGATTCGATGGGCTCCTGATCTTTGTCCCTCCTACAACCCTTTGATTAGTGATATATGGGATATGCTCCAGTCCAGCTATGATCCTTGATTCGACATGTCTACAGGGAAGCTAACGCTGCAGCTGATTGGGTTGCCTCGGCTGCAGCTCGCCATTCTGGTCAGTGGGAATGGCACCCTGGTGACCCTTATCCGGTTATTTTGGAGCAAATTTTATATTCCGATATTTTGGGGTTGACTCACCCCAGAGTGGTGTGATCGCCCACTTGTAACCAAAAAAAAAAAGGTTTCATGTTATATATATTATATACTATCCACAAAAAGGACTAGAACTATAATGCTTTAAAAGGAGTCGACCATTTGGCCAAGCATTGAAAGAAGCACAAAAATGCTAAGGAAAAGTTTTTGTACATCGCCCCCGGTGCAGTAAATCCTACGTGGGCTGCACCATTTTTTTATTGGTCCACATGGATCCCATGTAGCCTGACACGATGGGACAAAATAGCAGGGAGATAATGTTACTTTTTGATCGTACATCCATTAAAAGTCATTCAGCCTTTCACCATTGGTGTGCAGACGAAAATGCCCTTTCCCTCCAACCTACTTCAACCCACCATCTTATCGGAAGAGAGGAATGGATCATCGGAGTGAGGATACCAAAGACGTCGAGGGCATAGATGGCGTCTTCGGCGTGGGAATCCTCCGGGCGAGCAACCCTCTCCTTCTTCGCGTGGACCACCGGATTCGCGTTGATCACCCTAGCATCATCTCTTCCCTACCAACTTCCCTTCCCCTCCCTCTCTCGCTTGCTTCTTCCACCATAGTCAAAGCTCGCCTTAAGACAAAGCATCAGTTCAAAACTCATGACACCCTAGTTCAAAACCCACGACACCATAGTTCAAAACCTTAAGACAAAGCATCAGTTCAAAACCCACGACACCGTAATTAGAAACCCATGTTGGATTCAAAACCTTTGTCTTGGGTTTCCAACTAGGGTGTCGTGGGTTTCTAACTAGGGTGTCGTGGGTTTTGAACTGATGCTTTGTCTTAAGGTTTGAACTAGGGTGTCGTGGGTTTTGAACTGATGCTTTGTCTTAAGGTTTTGAACTAGGGTGTCGTGGGTTTTTAACTAGGGTGTCGTGGGTTTCCAACTAGGGTGTCGTGGGTTTTGAACTAGGGTGTCGTGGGTTTTGAACTGATGCTTCATCTTAAGGCGAGCTTTGACTGTGGTGGAAGAAGCAAGTGAGAGAGGGAGGGGGAAGGGAAGTTGGCAGGGAAGAGATGATGCTAGGGCTGATCAACGCGAACCCGGTTGTCCACGCGAAGAAGGAGAGGGTTGCTCGCCCGGAGGATTCCCACGCCGAAGATGCCGTCTATGCCCTCGACGTCTTTGGTATCCTCACTCCGATGATCCATTCCTCTCTTCCGATAAGATGGCGGGTTGAAGTAGGTTAGAGGGAAAGGGCATTTTCGTCTGCACACCAATGATGAAAGGCTGAACGACTTTTAATGGATGTACGATCAAAAAGTAACATTATCTCCCTGCTATTCTGTCCCATCGTGTCAGGCCACATGGGATCCATGTGGACCAATAAAAAAAAAGCGATGTAGCCCACGTAGAATTTGCTGCACCGAGGGCGGTGTACAAAGACTTTTCCAAATGCTAATGATTCCACCCAAGTCTAGCTAAAATTCAGTGTAAAGGATGAGTTATCAATATTTTCTTGTTTTGAGGAGTTAAATAGAAAAGAATTGTAAATATTAATTATAGATAATGAAATATCTTTTTTTCTGAAGATGTAGATTTTAAAAATATACAAAAACTAGTAGATTTAAATCTCACATGCAAAAATTTTCTTAGCTAAATCTGATTTTTTTAAGACAATTTTTTAAATATAAATAAAACTTAATTTTTTATTTTTAAGTTAATTTTGCTGGTAGTTAGAGGTGGGCATTGAGCTAGGTCGCTCATGGCCCGGCACCATCCGGCACGATCCGTTTGCTACAGTAATTGATCGTGCTAGGCACGGTTCATAAAAGAGGATTGGGCTGGGTTAAGGATTTCTAGCCCGTGAACCAAGACAAGCACGGCCCATAAGGGCCTATGCTGACATGATTCATGGACCAGGCACGGCACGTTCCACAAGGGGCATATTATCATAGCAATCATAGCGAGATGAATAAATTTTATGTGGACAAACTAAAATTATTTGCAGCAGCAGAGAAATAGATAAAATAATTGATCCTTTTGACCTCTCGTATTTACGAAATTATTGATTTTCAAATAAATTTTATAATAAACTAGTTTATTTTTCATAATTCAACGAACGAAGGAAGAGATGAGATGCAGTGAAGGTGTAGAGACTTACATGGGAGCTGCCGTGGTAGTCGAAGACGACGAAGAAGTGCAGTGTTGAGCCGTCGTCGAGAGGACGAAAGAACGCTGGCTGGATAGAGACGGCATCATCCATCTCCCTCACCCGGCCGGAGAGTAAAATCGAGCCGAACGCCAGCCGAGGCTCCATCGCCGAGGCTGGGGCCGGGGCTGAGCACAACACGATAGCCGATTCTCCAGTTGCTTCGCTCGATAAAAAGGAAGTCGAATGAGAAGAGGGTGTCACCGAGGATGGTGGAGGCGGTGGCGGTGGTGGAGAGTCGTCTCGAGCGGGATGGGTCCGAGGGCCAAAAGGGCACAGTGCTTGGCATGGCCCACCACCCCACGGGCCTAGAGCTGTGCTAGGATTGGACTTCAGATTAAGCGGGTCATGCCGGGCTTGGACTTCAAATTAAACGGGTCATGCCAGGCATGGCCCATTTAGTAACCCATTTAGTCGGTGGCCCGATGGGCATGGGCCAGGCTGGACCTGGCACAGCCCAATGCGCAAGTCTACTGGTAGTATAGCACTTAACTTCAAAATTTATAGTAGAAATTTTAGGTTAACTTATATTTATATTATCACATATTTTATTAATTATGATCAAGTTATGTAAAAATAAATTACTACTTTCAAATTATTTGAATCTCTACACCATCCACTAACATCTTTAATTCGATCATGCTTATATGTGAATATTGTATGCATGATAAATTTTTTTAATTAATTTAGATAATACTGCTAATAATAATGTAACTATTGATTTACTTAAATAGCACTTGCACCTGATCTTAAATGAAAAATTATTTTATTTAAGATGTACATATAATAGTTTAAATTTAGTAATACAAGATGGTTTAATTGTTATTAAACTACCTGGAAGTAATATTAGAGATAGCATTAAATATATAATGTCTTCAAGAGTTAGAAAACAAAATATTAGAAATTTGTGTATTATATTGCCCATGGTAAAAAATCTAAATAATTTTGATTAAATGTAAACCATAGATGAAATTCTACATATTCACTATTGTAATCATGTTTCGAATATAAATTATTATTACTAATTTTTATAGTGTTCACTTTTTCAGTAAACCTCTGTAAGATTCTCACTGGATTACTTGTAATATGATTATGTAATTTTTTAAAATACTTTTATGATGCTACTAATTTTTTATTCAGTACTTATTATTCTACCTTTCCTTATGACAAATCTATAAAATTACCAACTATTTTGTATCTTATAGGAACATAAAAGGTTTTGAAAATATAATTGAATTGATGGCATTAAAATATTAAATATTAGCAAGAAATTTCATATTTTTACTATTTAACTTTAATTATGGATTTTATATTTAAATTAGATGGTGTATTAATAATATTAGAAATAATTTATTAAATGAAATATATATATATGTTATCTAACCAAAAATATAATAAAAATAAAAGGTCCTTTGCTTTAAGACCAACTCTAGATAGTAATAGTAGGGATAATACTGACAAAATATGAATATTCTTATAAAGAAAAAATTAAAATATACAACTTTATTACTTAATGAATTATCCTTTTATTTTCTAACGTGGGAAGAGTTAAATAGCTTTGAGATTTTGGCTTAATGGCAAAAATAATTATCTTATACTTGCCATCATAGCCTATACTCTACAGTAACATTAAAATCTATTTTAATGTAGGAGACCAACTACTTGACAATAAAAAATGCTAATTAAAGCTCGATATAATTGAGATCTTGAACTTCCTAAGGTCCTAAGGTAGTGTTTGATTCATAAAAAGCTATTCTGGATAAGTGTATAGGATAGCATTTATCCAGGAAATAGCTCAAGGATAATCATCTTTTTAAAATAACAGCTTTGCCATCAAGGGATAACTCTAGTTATTCCTAGGTTCCTATGGAATAAGTTCAAGGGATAACTCATATTTATCTTATGGTTAAACATGGGTTATCTCCTTTATTTAAACTTTTTCAGAACTATCCCTAGTTATAGCTTTTGGGGATAAAAGGGGATATCCCCCGAATATCTCCCTTATCCCTCGTATCAAACATAGCCTACAAGACTAGTATAATGTGAAGGATAGAATGCAAGTTTACATAATAAGAATGAAGGTAAAGACTCCTTCAAACAAATAGAAGAATAAAAGATTAGAAAAGGAAGATAGTACGGCTCGTACCGGTCCAAAAGGCCAAATAAGAGTAACTGCTATAAGTTGCACCAATAACAAGCCCCGTGTAAAACTAAGATGGAGACGAAAACTATCATCCGAATGACTAAAAGAAAAAGACTACCGAGCGATGGAATGGCATGACCATAATATCAAACATTTGCCCACTCATGAAACAAGGTACGTATATTTAATTAATTTAATTTAATGTATATAAAAGTAGTTTAAAAAAATCAAATAAAATTACTTGACTTGCCGTGCTGATATAAAATCTATTAAAATAAGACCAAATAGCTGGCCCAGCACGGCAAACCACCACCATGCGGGCTGGGTATAGGCATGGCCCAGCCTGCTTGCTCTGCTCTCCGAGAGCTGCGTGCCATGCTGAGCGTCAGCATGGATAAAAAAAATCTTTCTGCATCACCTTTCATGCAGAAAGCATGCATTCAATATGCTCATCCGCATGCTCATACGGATGCAATGCACATACATGCTCGTACGGGCGTGCAGCCAATAGCCGTGCATGCATACCCATATGGATGCAATGCACATACATGCCCGCACGGACGTGCAGTCAATAGCCGTGCACCACCCATGTAGGTGCACGTGCGCATACGCGCCCACAGGTGATGTACAGCTATTGGCTACGCGCCCATGTGGATGCGTACAGACGTGCGCTGCCCACGATGTGCGTATGTGCACCGCCCAAGTGCAGTGCACGTGCGCCCGCATGGATATTATTGGCACGGAAAGTCTTTAGAAATGGAATAGACCGGACTAGCTGCATTTAAATGATGGTTTGACCCAGTTGTGCAGGGCCACAAGATTGTGCTGGCGGTATCACTCGGACCGATTGTCAATCACGGCTAGGTTTACAGCATCATTGAAATTGCACCAGGGTTTTGGTTTGCCTAACCCGACGGCAACGAAAGTTACATCAGAACTAACAACCTGAGATATGGTGATCTCACATTAGAATCCATTACACTTATAAGGTTGTTGGCTCTTGCTGTCACCTAACCTGTTGTCGTCAATGATCATAATATTTAGCCATCAGTCTAAATGATGGGGCACGACATTTCTCAGGAGGCACCTAAGACCACCCACATGAGATCTAAAAGCATCTTTGAGCATTTAAGTTCGGATTTAAGTAAATAAAAACTGGCTTTGTCTAGTTCACTTTCAGTAAAACCTCAAACAAAGTATCACCACTGCCAATATAAACCAACTTCGAGCAATTACAAAACACTATAATGATCTTCCACCACAACGAATCAGAGCACACATACAGATGTTTGCTATCAAGGTACACAGGGTAGGGAGGTAGTTCTTCATCCATGAGGAAACACTAGAGAGGCTGTTCAATGAATGTAATAATAGCGTTCTGATCTCAACATTGCTTAGTTGTAGAGCTGAGAGACCACCAAAACAGTTTTGTCAATGTGCATGAAAGCAGCAATCGGTTCTAACATCTTATCTCGTATGACCCGGCTTTTGTGATGTAACGAACCCACTCCACTGTATTGTATCCACTCTTCTCCCAGACCTGCAGAGGTTTTGGAGAAATGTTAGGAACTAATTTTAGCTGGGTCCTAGAGCCACATAAGACGGCTAAAGCTGCCACCAGTTCCAAGCATACCTTGAGAAATCGGACCCGTAAACCTGATGCAGTGAACATAGGAACCTACAAAACCAGAGAAATTTTAAGTTTTAAAATGCACAGCGCAAACAGCATGCATGCACGTGAAGTAACTGGCATTTACAGCTAAATGTAACTGGCCAGAGAATAAATAAAGAAAACGGCACAAAAAGTTTCAAGAAAGAAAATATCCAACAGGTGAGGTAACTCCAAAAAAGATAACTTCCTAAATATATAGACAAACTTATAGAGACTTTCATGCTTCCAAGCAGGAAATATCTCTAATGGTCCAATTCATTGAAGTTAAAACTCCCTTATTAAAATACTCAAGTACCGTTTTTCATAATTATAATGGTGAAAATTCTTATAGAAAAATTGGACTTGTTATGTGAAGCTCCTACATGGGTAATCCAGAAAATTTTACATGTCCATTTCCTAGTAAAGAAAATTTCTTCGCACCATGCTATTAGGTAACTTGCACTGGAACATGGAAACTGAAGGTCCATTTGTTGAATTAAGAATGTCCTGCTCATCTTATATGGTATGGGAAAACAAGCATGAAAACAAGCTATCAATTTTAATCTATTGTGATGAACATATTTTCCATTTAAATAAGAAAACAAGACCAAGAGTATTTCCTCAAGTAAAGCATGTAAGGCAATTTGCATTATATCTAAAGACTTTGCACTCAAGATTTTAGTC
This sequence comes from Calamus simplicifolius, assembly GCA_900491605.1. NCBI lineage: Eukaryota > Viridiplantae > Streptophyta > Magnoliopsida > Arecales > Arecaceae > Calamus > Calamus simplicifolius. The sequence goes on along the minus strand of UESW01003836.1, from coordinate 2,407,243 downwards.
AAACCTGAAATTCCATTTGAATTGGCGGTCGAGTCCATGGCTTCTTTTCTGCCATTGTAGAAATCAACTCGACCTCTGCGCTCATGGTTGTCTCAGTTTGTCCAGGAAATTTTCTTATCCTGCACATAAAATATTTAGACTATAAAACAGTGACAAATTCAAAATTAATGCAATGTTTCTCCAAAGAGTGCCCACTAAAGTCTACTGTTATAACTCGAATAGCACTTTATAGCTACATTCTGTGAAGGCTATCTTAGCATTCGAAGCTCCTGCCACTGTAGGGTTTAGGAAGGCTTTGATATACGTAGGCTCTACCCCCATGTATGAAGAGGCTAATTTCATGTTTTAAACCTTTGATATACGTAGGCTCTACCGCCCTCTAATAATTATATTTCTATTTAATCTACCAAATCTGAGCAAAGGCAACACAAAACATGAATTTAACAGGTCCTAAAGAATATGTCAGGGTCAAACAGAGAGAAATGATTCCAACATTTAGTGGCAAACAAGTTTAAGATAAAGGCAGTCCTTGCAGATGCAGCCTATACAAAAGCATCTAATAGCATTTAGCATTACATTCTCACGAAGGACAGCTCAAATTCTGCTCTACAATGAGCACTTAACAGATATGTGGATGTGAAGTAATGCATCAATAAAAGCAGTTTAATTGGTTACGTCCAAAAACTCAACTCATCTAAGTCTTTTCCCAACTACATGGGGGTTACGTTCAAAAACTGAATCAGCTAAATGCGCTTCACCTAGGAAGACTTCTAACAACTTATATTCATATTAAGTAAAGCAAAAAAAAAAAAAACTCAAAAGGAAACTCAACTAAAAGCTTAGTGGCTGGAATCTTCTACATAGGGTGATGCACCTGCTTTGGAATCTTCCCATGATCCTGCATCTACTTCCTAAGCACTTTCTTAGTAGAAGTGTTGCTAACATATCTGCTTCCCCACATTTGTTCCTGATTTTGGAAACCAAGTTTAAAGCTCTAATGCCCATCTTAAGTTCTGATCACATCATACCAACAATGTTCAAACCGACATCTCAGCTATATCATTTTCAAATTTAAGGGGAGCTGAAAAATGATGCTAATTTCCTCAATAAATAAAGCCTTAATACCAAAAAAGAAAAAAGATCCCCTTCCAAACTTATCATGAAACTACTTCATGGATAACTCCTAATTGTTGTCCCATCTTGCAAAGTTTGCAATGCCACTAATAGCAACCTCTATTAAAGCAAGAAAACAACCCACAACTCCACAATTTAAGTTTCAATAACCACCAAGGTTGGCAATTAACGTTTTTTTGGAAACATACACAAAGAACAAATTATGGCATGCACATAAAACATAAGGTAAATCACAAGGATGCACACACACCGGAAAAAAAAAATCAACCTTTTGATTGAAAATGGACAGGAGGCATTAACATCCAAAAATTATACACGCATGAAAAAAGGTTGAGCACTTACTTCCAAACCAAACAATCAATAGAGGCATTATATTTGGCTCGACCTGACGTCACTTGGAAGCTTGCCTTGGCTGTTTGCTTTGGCACTGGAACCTTAACTACAACCCCTAGTGCAAACATTTTTGCACCAAAAACGCTCTTCACCTGCAGAATAATGTCAATGAAGTAAATATGAGCATAAGCAATGGACATCACTTGTAACTTGGATGACAAACCTTAACATTGACTTCCATGCGTGTCCTGCCCAATTCCTTGATTGTTGGTAACACTCGGAATGGAAGATTCACACCCTCAGTAATACGATACCTAAGAATAGAGAACATCACCATTGAAACAAGGAGGAAACGGTCAATTTTCATATATCTTATCCATGGCATTTCTTTGACATTGCTTGGTCAAACAAAATGCATCAAGCACAGTCATGAATGAGGAATCTGAATAAGATAACTTTTCTTTTACCATAACGATAAACTTTAACCAACAAGGCATATAGCCTCTATCAGTGTATTGTATTTCTCTTAAATTCACTCAGTTTAGATTAAGGTGAAAAACATTTTTACATATGACACATAATAAAGCTAGAATTTATGTAAACAAAATGAGAGTGAATATCAAAGTGAATTTTACATTTAAAAATATGTAAATATTGACTCAGGCTAGCTAAAATATACAGATTGATAAACATTTTGAAAAGAGAGAATGTGGGTAAGAAATGGAAGGAGGATCATACGAAAGAAGTGGGAGCATGAGGTAACATGAACAGACTAAGATGTGTGAACAACAATTCTATAAAATGAATGGAGGAAAAAAATACCTAGGTTTGAATGAGATACCATTACACCTGATATTAAAAGTTAGAGCAGTAGGTGTTTAGTTTATCCTTTGATTTGATAATGCAAACTAGATTAATTTCAGGTGTAGGTCTGGCAACCAAGGTAGACAGTTTCCTTCGATCAAGCAAATCACATAAAACTCTTGTTAAGCATTTTTCAGTAAAATTCTATAAACATCTTTTGTTGCTGTGAATACTAAACATTTTTATCCTAACTCCAAATCAATTTCCTGAAACAAGCGTACAGATAGTTTTATTATGGAACAGGATAACTAGTAACCTTGACTACAAAAACAACCAACTTTATAGATAATAGAAATTAAGAACTCATGAACTTATATGTATAAATGGAAAAAAGCATATTGCTTTAACATGCTTCATAGCAAGAACCAGAAAGCCTGCAACATATTTCGAAAATTTAAAGCTAGAAGAAATGTGGCATAGGGAAATGCATAGTTCAATTACTTCATCAATTCAAATTCACCATCAGGAGGCACAAAACTGACTGTCTTTTCTGAGTTGAATCTTGTCAGGTTTACGCACTGATGAAAAGTAACATCATCGAGCTCAATAGTCTTTCCACTGAGGAAAAAAAAGGATGATATATTTAGTTATCAGTGATGCTAGAAAGGCCTATGCGACAAGTAATTAAAACAGAGAGCCACAATTGCAGATAAAAACATACAATTTCAACACATATATATATATGAGATAACATGTAATTCAATGTGGCAGAAAATTTTGGTAGATTATGAACAGAAGCAAGAATAATTCACAAAGCTAAGACGAGCATATTTCATATTAGATTATGGACAGCCTTTTAGTTCCATACTTCAATTTATAACTTGAAATAACCAATGAATTGCAATCTGAACAATGACTCAGAGAGAAGATATTTTAAGGGAAAAAATCCTAACTATTTAGGGCCAGATTAATTAAAACTTCTCAAGCACCATATTGCTGTCATATCAGCCCACTTTTTCCTCACATTTCTCATTGGCATCAATTTAGGAATTCAAAACTCCTCTTTCTAGACATTATCCAGCAATAAGATACACTCCCTTAGTAACATTTGCTCAGAATTTCACCGTAAATGCACATATTGTCATGACAACATCTGGCAGACAAAATGTTGAAGAGCTAGTAAATAGAAAATATGCAAAAACTATTATCTAAGCAAATAAATCCATATGATATAAACAATTTGAACCAAGGAAATCATAAGCTGCATACGAAGTTTTTCTTCAGAAGGGCATGAAGGGGTTATTGAGTTTGTCTGTGAAGTTCCTTAAAACAGAAAATAATAAAACTAAAGTATTTGTAAAGCAGGTTTTATGAAAAACTGGGGTAGAGCTGAAAAACTCTTTTTTTTTTTTGAGATGCCAATTTACCCAAAACCATTTATATGGAAAATAACCAACAAGTGTTTCACAAACTCATTCATTTTGGGTTTTGTACAAAAATGTTTTAGTAAAAATCTGACAACACAAAGCCCTAAAAGTTTGTAAGCTTACCTTTTTGCTGGCCTGGACTTGAGTTGTGATTCCTTTTCAAGACCAATTTTGTCATTTAAACCTAGTTTAAGATCAGGCATCCCAGAGAGGAAGCATTTCATGAGAATCTTTCCAGTCACATCACAACGTAGAACACTCCCTATCAAGTACACCAAATCAGAAAAAGTTTGTTTAATGAAAAAGTACATTACTGTATAACAACATAAATCAGGAGCTAATGCTTTTCAGTGGTTACCTTTAGAAGACATTAGAAGATTAACACTTTCCACAATGTCCAAGAAAACCTGAAATGTGCCAGCTTGAGAAATCTGTATTCGTTATAGAAAACTTTCAGCAAGAAGGTGCAAGATAAAAGTCACCTCGTTCTTCTTATATACAAGACCCTCACGTCTCCATCCAACAGCACCTGTAACTTGAAGTGTTGCATTTGGGACAGGCCTCTCTGATGGCTATAAACATAAAGATAAGGCAATTATAATAAACCTAACCTTAAATCATATGCAAGCAATAAAGCACACGATATACAAACACCGAGAGATCAATTCAACCACACACACACATGTATAGATGTATGCATAGAATTCTGACACCTGACCTTGGATGAGAATGGAGAGCGAACCCCTTCTTGAGTGATGTAAAGCTTCAAAATTTCAGGTGAAAGATTTTGGGGATAACCAAAATCCATAATTTCTGCAGATTAAGCCACCAACATCAAATAAATGAATAGTTAATATTTCTAACATCAACTAGCACCAACAGTAAGAGTTTAGCATTTTATCTTGAAGGAAGCATATAGGACAGAAGGCAAGTTTTTTTTCTTATTAAAAAAAAAACAGAGACACAAACATGTTTAAAGTCAATCACAGGTAATTATCTGAACATAAAATACTGAAAAACCTGAATGAAATAATGGGATATAAAAGCTCATTCATTTTCTCATCAGAAAAAAATCATTTTTTTCCTGTCAAATGATAAAATAAGTAGACAGTTGTAACATATTTCAGACAAAAACTAAGAAAGCAAAACTCGATGAGTGCAATAAAGGACATGCAAGTGCAGAAGATTAACAAGGAAATTTAACCTCAGCAAATACAATATAAACCACAGCAATTTAAACATGACATCTGTGTTTTAACCTAACTGGCTAACATTTGCATCCAGAGTAATGCCAAGCTTATATTGTGTTCAAGGAGAACTAGATGACACAACTATTACCCTCATAACCATTATAAAACAAGACCATGCATATGGAGTAGACAGATGAATTTAGGAAAAAAATTCTGAGCTCCATGGTATGCAGGATTTTCAAATGAAAACTTTCACAGCCTGTTTGGAATCACTTAAAAACAGATAATTCAATTTGGAATGCTTTTAAGCCTAAAGAATTCAATTAAATTGAAGCCTAAAAACCAGATTTCCAGACAATTAGAAGTAACACCAAAATTGGTGTGACTTGGGAAGTTAGAATTCATTTTGTGGGACCCATCTATAAAAACACTAAAATACTCCTTAACATTTGCTCCTCTCTTCTTTCGTCCCCTTCCAGATTCCAGATTACACTTTCCCAGCTCTCAAATTGAGAATCCTAACTCCAAACCACACCACTGCCACCACCTCTAAGTTTGAGATAAACTTAATTAGAGAAGATACCATGCTAATATTTTTTTAATCACCCTAAAGCATCAACTTGATAAGAGGTAAAAAAGAGATAACTATTTAGAGGAGTAATATTGGAACTTTATATGGATTCAATTCATTTTTATCTATTCTAAACACTAGAATTCAGTTGAATTCTAGTGGTTTAAGATTTATTGCAAAAGCATGGATTTAATCACAAATTTCAAACAAACAATAGAATTCTATGTTAGAATTGATTCCAAATAAACTGTCAGTGAAAACAATTACGAAGACATGACGGTGACATCAAGGTTGGCAAGCTTCAGAAACTTGGTGAGTAGAAATGTTAAGGCACCAAAACCAAGCTTCTTTCTAGATCATTGTCAGGGAAACTTTGTGTTACTTGAAAACACGCCATGCTTGTCTGTCCAAAATCTTCTGTGGTCATTCTGCATGTGGGAAGCAATGAGTAGTTCTATGTTTAATTAGCAAGGTAAAGAAGTGATTTCTTTTGCTTAATAATGGAGTTAATTTCTAAGTCACTTCTTTATCAGATAAAACAGATCATCAGTAGGCTAAGTGAAGATCTTCTTGAGAATGAAGAGAGTATGATGAGGTTGATATTAACAAAGACTGAAAAGGTGGCTGCAGAATGTGGGCAGTCATGTGACCACATAAAAGATCAAGCAGAAAACAACTGCTTAGGTGGATAGCATATTTAAAAATAAAATACAAACTAGAAATAAAGAAAGAAAGAAAATAAAGGAAAAAGAAGGAATTAAGAAAACTTTTGCATTTATTCAAACTTTATTTAATTCAATATTAGATGTTAACTAGTAAAATTACAAATTTTGCCTGAAAATTATGCAACAATATCATTTGATCAATCATAAAGCATGCTCAATGATTCAAGTGATTAAATGCAACAACTCCACCAAATGATGAATAATCTACTCAAAGATCAGCATTAGTATAACTTGTTACTAAATAAGGTGCTTAGACACTAATGAGAGAGAAATGGGTTGATGATCCAGCAGTCTAAGACACAGAATACTTTGATCTGCCCAAACCAAACCTGACCTCCAGGAGCCATCTAGAACTTGGCTGATTGCCAAGGTACCTCGTAGGTGGGCAACTAATAAAAGTTGTCTGATAGGATGAACTCTAAGAAGGATGGCTAGAAAACAACAAAGCCTAGGCAAACCAAGCAAGAACTTTCTATGACACAGCATATCACAAAGACAGCAAAACTGTTGAACAGAATCAAGGCAGACTACCAAGTCATGTTGTTTCTTTGGAGTTGGGGACCTTGGGCTACATGTACTCTGCAATCTGATCATATTTTTCACTTACTTTGTATTAATTAAATGCATCATAAAAAATAAGCGTTCAAAACTTCAAATATAAATTCCTTAACATGTCATTTAAAAACATAAAGCCAACCTCACAAGCAGGATTAGTTAAGATGAGAATAGACCATTCCCCCAGCCTGATTTAGCATTGTTTTCAGATGAGTCTTCATATCAAGCAATAGAAGTTCAAGATATGCTTAATCCAGACTTGGTCCATTGACACTTGTAAGTATGAGGCTTGTTAACAAATACTTACCATCTTGTTCCAATCTCGACTTCTAAAACCCTAACTTCTCCAGTCAACTAAATTGGATACCACTACCAGAAGTGGGCTGGGCCGCGTCAGGCCATATCCCTGCTTGAACCTAGCCCTAATTTTTTTCTAGATTTCGGGCCAGACAGGAGTTCGAAAATAATTTTAGAACTCAGGCCCAAGCCTAGACCCGAATATAAGAAAACACAGCCCATAGCCCGGCCCAGGCCCATTTCCAGCTCTAACTACCACGGGCTTTATCTATATTTCCCAACTACTTTGTTTAACCACTCACAAACACCATCATGAACCTACATACTACAATTATCTGATACCACAAGTAAACATTGTCTCAAGCTATTAATGCAAGCAATACTAATTACTACCATTCATTTCTTCTTTTTTTTTTTGTTGGCTGTCAATACCACTACTCATCAATTGTCATGGCGTCTTTTCTAAAACAAAAGCAACCAATGACACGTCTTTAGTCTTACCTTTGAACCTTCATTTCTTCATCCATAATCAGTCAATAACACCAACATCCACAATCTTAATTTTGAGATAATCAACAGCCATCACCATGGAAGGAAGTACTTGCTAACTGCAAGCTGCCACAAATCACTACAATTTCCATAAATAACTATAAATAAATAGTGGTTCTAAATAATCAACTACTAAACAGACTGCCCATTTAATTCCAGCTTATTGCAACCACTCTCCTAATTACCACCAACTAATCTACCTACAAATCCACCATGCCAATGGTAAGCTCCTCAGCCATTCACAGTAGAAGTCAGTCCTCAAGTCCCAAGGACCTCTAGTTATGACCACAATAACCACTAAACCTAATCTGACTGCACTATCAAACAGCATCCAGCCATGCCCACTTAAAAAACATTACATTTTATTCTCTGAGTCATTGTATTATTCAGAAAGTAGAAGAATAAAGTTTTGCAGAAAACCATAAATGTTACACTAAGTGCAGATAATAATACAATTCAATCCTACTTACACCTAGCAAGCAGGCAAATGCCAGTCCTTGCCTGGATGGCAAAGGGGAAGGGATAACTTTAAGTTGACAGCTAGTCACAAGAAGCATGCCAAAGTATGAAATGAGCCCTAATAACGTGTTCAGTAGCAACATCATTGTTTTCGTGCATTTAAGAAGATTGTGCACGCAACAATCATAGCATAAAAATTTTTAGCAACTTACAGTGAAGACCCATAAGGAGGAAGACATGCGTTTCATCCCACAAATGGAGAAATATATTAAAGCATAGCCCGGACACAACACAATGCATTCCATAAAATGATAACATGTTACACTCACTGATTTATTACACGGATTAATAAACCCTGGTAGGTAGCTGTCAATTAGGAAGCTCAATGACCAGATTCACGCACAAGAAATACATGCCTAGTCTCTTAAAGCGCATCATGGTTGTGACAAAAAATTAACACAATGGTTTTTCTTTCACCTGGAATAATTAATTCAAACAGACAAAGAAGCAACAATTTTGTTATCTAATAATTGGTGAGTACTTACAGATATTTTCAAGCAAAACAGAATAATTGGTTCAGATGCATACCATCAAGAAGCTCGTAGATCAGAACAAAATTATTCCTGATGGCATCTTCATCGAATGCTCCACCAAAATAAGATTTGAACAATGCAACAGCCTGTCATACATCAAAGAAGTGTGTTAATAATGAAAAGATGTGATAAGGAAACTAATACGAGCAAGTTTTGAATTATTCTGTTCGCAATTGCACATGACAGTTGCTGCTGGCAGGTTTCATATTAGGGTAGAATAGTATCAACATCCTTGGTACAAAGCTACTTAAGGAAAAAAAAGGTCACAAGTGCAACACTATGAATTATGAAATGACAAAGAATCTGAAACAGTTTAGAGAAAAAATTACATCACACAAGCAACATTAGTAGGATGGGATCTTGAACAAAGAATGATAAAGCTAACACAGATTCAGTGGCAGGAGACAAGAAAAAGGATCCTCAAATAGGTAGCTGAGCATATCCAAGTAGTCTATCTGTTGTAGATCCCTCAAACATTTCATTATAGTAGCACTTGCAGCAACAGCAGCAATAAACAATTCATACGAAAGTAATGGGAGGATTTCTCTTAGAGGAGTCTAAAATTGTATTTAATTGGAAGGTCAAGATGAACTAGATACTATAATTCCAACTTCAGTTTATCCACGGACACAGGCTCTTGTTTCCTCTTCATGACACAGCATCTGTCAACATCATTGGCATGCACAGGACTTCCTTTCATCCTCTGTAATTGTCATGGTCTATCCATGCGCTGCTCTTGCTTATCATATAATTGAGTAAAAGAGAACTTGGTCTCCTTGATCTATACCTGTCACGAGCCTAACAAGCCTTCCTTCAGCCTCTTTCTGACAATTATATGAGCAGTACCACCATCTACCTCCAATCCAACCTAGTGTCCTGGACCAAGAATCTATGGTAATATGCACTGGATTAATGACTAATTTGAGCTGGCCAATGAAGTGCTTCAAAGAAGGATTATGCCTTCTGCAACCAGAAATCCCCAACGCCACTCAAGTGCTTCATCACCATGAGTTATCCATTAAATAGATATTTCTGGGGAAATTGAATATGATGTAAAAGTCATGATTCCTTAATTAGGTTCACAAGAATTTCAGAATTATTTTTACATCAGTTTTTAATTGTCCTTTTCCTTGAAATGTTATTGAGCAATTAAGAGGAACAAAAATTAGTTTTATTGCAGCAATTAGGCTCTCTCTACTCTTTCATATAAAAAATAAGGAGTTGTTCACCAGTCAGATGATCAATGAAATGTGTATTCTGTTCCTGCTGCTTTCTTTTGAGAAAACAAAGTAGTGGTAGCTGTGAAAATTTTGTGTCAAAAGAGATGGTGATAAGTTAACCTTTCATGTGGAACATTATCCAAATACATATCATTTTGCTTGGTTTCAGAAAGGTGGTGAAGTCAAGGTAACTCATCATGCCAAAGTTCCTTTTTCTATCAGGAACAAATATTTTGATAAGATTTGCTGTGATGTGGTTGAGATAGAGGCATGCCAACTTCTTTTGGGATGACCTTTGATAGAAAAGTTATACATTATGTAGACAGAAATATTTTTCTGTTCTGCAAAGACGTAAAAGAAAATTCTTGCTCCCAGGAAAGATAAGTGACTTGTTAAATCCAAAAAGGAGGAAAAGAAATGTCTAACCATCCTCCAGTTTTTTTATGATGCAACAAGAAAGGTGTTTGATGAGGGTGATATGGTCATTATACATCTTAGAAGAAAAAGGTTTCCTGCAAGCAAGTACAACAATCTTAAGAAGACAGGATTGGACCATTCAAAATTCTACAAAGGACATATGTCATTAATCTACCAACAACATCTCCAGAACTTTTAATGTTGCAGATCTGTGCATATATCAAGAAAGAAGATGCAACCTGAAGGAAACTGAGGACAAGTTCATTCAAAGTATGAGGAACTGATGTATGCGAGTCCACATCAACCATGGACTTCAAGAACAATGTTTGGAGGGGAGGTGTTCAAATCTAATCAGAAGCAGGATAGAAGTAGTTGTTAGGTTTAGTTGTAGTTATTTAATACTTTATTTATGGCAGCATAGTCAAAGTTTGTTATTTACTGTAGTCTAAAATCTAGTCTAGTTAGTCTTCTGGTAGGAGTTTTAAAGCTAGCTGAAAGTGAAAAGGAATGTTTGTAAGAGAACTATTGTATGTGCATGCATGCATCTCTACAAGAGGATATACAAACCATAGACCAAGAATTTTGTTGCACGTATACCAATCTGTAAACCATGCCAACCAGGCACAAGTAGGATACAAGGGTTTGCAGAGTTATTTCACATGTGGTGGTCTACAACCCAAGTATTTGAGTATCAAGTGCTACCAATCCTACCAGGTGTACTGTACCATGCAGGTAGGGAACCAGTACCCAGTCAAGCTTCCAATGCAGTGTCAATACCAAGAGATATATCATACTGATACTCAAGAGAGGGTGTACCAGTTGGATATCTGAATGGGTTCCAAAACTGGTATCTGATAGCCAAAGACTTGCTGTGTCCATCAATATCTAACCATGCTGGTACATGTTTGGAACTAGCCTATATGAATCAATATGACCTGCTACAAGCCCTTAATACATTGAGAGTATTGAAAATTAACTCGGCATATGAAAGACATGACACGACATGTTTATCGTGCCACCACACGACTGACAAGAGTCACATAGTATTAAATCCTTGACAGAGATGACAGACCAATTCATGATGCAACCTTGATCACTTGCTCCTAAATACACATTAGACACTAGTCAATTTGGAACTCAAAATCACCCTCTATCAAAAAGTAACTTCCTTTATTAAAATAAAAGGTCAGTTCTTATGGAGCAACACCTTAAGGAAGCATTTGACAAGGGCTGATCCACCCAGAATTATTATGGATAATTTGGGTGGAGGTGATGGCATCATAGCATTTGGTTGCATCTCGATAGTCCTATATGGTAGTGATCCCAAATGATCTCACTTTTAGAATCACCATTCAACCCATTGATCCTATACCTATCCTTAAGGGTGAGAATCCACGATCACCACAAGCTAAGATTAGGGACCGAAATACCTCTCATTTATAAAAAAAAAGATCATCAGACAAAAAAAATACACTAGTATAAAGATCATCCAACAAAAAATACTAGAATTATTTTCTTATTAATATAATATAATTTAATATTATAAGATTATATTATATTATATCATAGTATTATATAATACTATAATATAATAATAAATAATATATATATTTTAATCTAAATATTATAATAAATAATATGAAATAACGATAAAAAGCCATAATAGTTGCAAAATAAATCAAAGATAGCTTTTGTATTTCACATTCATTGATCTTGGAGTCCATAATATACAGAATAGGTTAATCACGGATACTTGAAAATCTTTAAGCACTAGGTAGGATGTAGCATACCTAGCACAGACATCTTGGATCATTAGGGATCGGATTACTTCATGAAAAGGATCACCTATGATCTAAGATCGTCGTGGTGAACCCATTATGTCACTAAATGCCCCTCAAAAGCCTGTTTGATAGTGTTTACAGGATCCCACTTCATTACTCTAAGAATGATTCACAGAACATGGAAAATGTTAACTTTCATAATGTTAATCCTTGTTACCTACAAACTTGGAAGTATTCATATAACTTGCTCAATCCAAAAAGGTACTTCATTGTCGAAAGACCCGAGTACCACATCCACAACTCCAAAACATGATAGCTTCCATATTATTGGTGGAAAAAACAAAATCCATCCACTTGTGAGTGCTTTAAAATATCTTCATATGATTTTCCCATAATGCAGAAAGTGGATCAACTATTTCACTACATTTCCTGCACAAAGTGCACGTGTGATGGGACAAGGTTTTCTTGAGATTTCTCATTACAGTAGCTGGCAAATGTATTGTTCCCTGATGTAGTTCAGGAAAAACATTGTACTAGAAAGAATTAAAAACCAAGAAACTAAAAAGGCAGCAAACTATGGTACTAAATAACACTGTCAATGAAATGCCCCTAAGGATATTCTCAAAGTAAGCGTATCCCAAATATGTTGAGAAATACATTAAGGCTTCATTCTCAGCTAAATGTCAGATTTAAAAATCCTTCAATCCTTCAGATTTATGCCCCTTTAAAACCGATGTTTTGCACAAAGTTGTATGCATACCTCACAATCATATAACACTATAATTTCCTCATATTTGGAAACCATCATCTAAGACTTTTTCCCAAGAATCATTTCCCAAGCCTTGATTGATCCAACAGAAAAAATACCTGGGAACCTGCTTTGAAGCAACCTAATCTCTTCCATTACTAGTGGAATCAATGTCTTCCTTTCCTATATTTCCTTCCATTATTTTTTACATTTCAATTGATAAGCATCCATTACAAATACATCCTCTTCTATCTAGAATTTCTCAAGTCATCCAAAAGAATGAATAATTCCTTTCCTTCAGCCTCAATGCATCCAACCCTGTATCCTTCCTTATTCAATTAACATCTGATTTCCTTCTGATTTTAAATATACACGTTATTTCTTAAGATCTGGAACTCTCATCTCAGGATTAGTTGTCCCAACCTTAATGTTTGTGATCCATGTGACGTTTACAACAAGGTTTGAAATGATTTAAATTCATTATCAAAAGGAAACGATTGTAAAGTCTGTTCACACAAACAAACATGAACCATGCAACCTTGCCTTTTCAAGTATACTTGCTGTGATGCTTCAGTGAATTCTTTGCCCTTATCTTTTCTAAAGAATAGAATAGCAAAAATTAACCATTAGCAAAGCAAAACATAAAATCTGGTCACTAATATAAATTTGATGGAATTTACTATGTAAAATCTAGGCATACTGATACTCATCAATATAATATGTGCATATATGTCAGGTGGGGTGGATTATCTTTAAGATAGCAAAAGCCAAAAATTTAGGTTCATATCCCTTTACTACAATTGCTATGACACTACATTGAGGTAACCGTGCATGCATGCAACTAACAATATAAATAGAGGAAGACAGGAATAGCAGCAATTTGAAATCTAAAAACAGATACTAGATGGCACATACCTCAACAACGAACTTGAAAGCACAAGCAACGTTGGCATTGCTGCTAACAACAATCACAATGTACACATTACTGATTCTCATGTAAAGGAAAGAACACCCTCCAATTTGCCGAACAGGACAAGTACCAAGTTCTTTTGTCTGCATTATATGCATTCGGAATGCATCCACCATATTGCCACTGGACAAGCCACAAGTTTAGAGAAAGCATGCATGTCATTACAAGAAAACCAGAAGTATAATTGATTGTGATACATTATGAGACAGTGTTATTAGATTTCTACCAGCAAGAAATGATGGAAGAATGATACAGATGATTGTTAAAGCAAGTTTTTAAGATATATGTTGCATGTAGAAATGATAAACCAAAGAGCATAAAACGAAATAATGTCAGAAGAAAACAAATCGTTTGCAAATTAAACTTAAAAAGTTAAGAACATAGAGGATAGAACAGAAATCAAGAAGTGTGGCCAATTCAGGGCATCGTAGATTTATACTCTGCCTATTGTGATTCACTATCTTTAGGTATAGGTTTAGAAGAAGTACACCACAATATGTTCTAACCTAAGAAGTGATCGACTTTATGGAAAATAGGAGAAGAATAACTTATTTCTATTAATGTTAATGAAAATTTAAGAGCAACACACTACAAATTCAAGACATTGTACGAATAACATGCAGTACATGCAACATAATCAGATTTTCCCCCCTTTAGCTATTATGCTCCCATTATGTGAATCCGATCATCATTGAGAACTAGTAATATGTGGTTATTTAATTATAAAGAACCAAGTTTTGATGCCATGAGAGGATGTCCAGTATTCTTTGTACATTTATACAAAATAAAAAGGTGACATTTTGTCCCTTTTTTCAATTGTAGTTCACCAAAAGCCAAATGTGGATTCAAACCAATAAGTGCCTTCTTTCATCCTATTCGGTGAATAATCGAACAATTCTCAAAGTAGTCCGGCAGATCTCAGCATTCTCGAGAATTAAAAAAAAAAGCAGAAAAGTTATCATAAAGGCCCAAATTTCGTTATAGCGCCAAGAAATCAAGCCAAACTTAAATTTCGCGTACCCTAGTCTACAGGAATCGTCCTTACCCGACGTCATCGCGGTAGAGGCGGTTGATGAGGACATCCCCGCGAAGATTAAGGAAGTATATGGCCGACGCGGCCACAGGCATCTCTTCTGAGGCCCAATTTCCCGCACCGAGACGAAGGAAGGGCTCCGGCACCCAGATCACCGCGATTAGATAGCCCTATCGCCCAAAGAGAAGACGGAAAATAGACGAATGCAAGTCGCCGAAGGAAGATGAGATGATTCCCTTCTCTGGTGACAATTAAAGGAGATCTGACATCTAGGGTTTCAAAAAATGAGCTACGGTTTAGAAAAGAGGAAGATTTGAGAGCTTTTCTTTTACGCTGGAAGTTGGTCGGAGCTCGGAAGTCTTCTTCCCCTCGTTGGCCTCTTTCTCCCCGCACGTGCGTCTTGGACTACGGGGCGGGACACACGTGACAGTTTGACGAGGAGCTGTTGGCATATGCAATTGAAGCTATTGTGATTAAAGTCCATGCTTGAGCGCTTGTAACAAAAGTCTTAAAATCCATTCATTGTCGTTAGTATAGGGAAATAGTAGCTTAATTTGTCAACTTTTAAGTAGTGTTTGATAAAAAAAATATTATTCATGGATAAGTGTATGAGATAGAGTTTGTCCTCTGGTTATTCCCTAGAAATATCCTTGGCTATCCCATTGATCATATCAAATGCAAAAAGGTAAATTTATAGAATAACTTTTTTTTACTCTTATTTGGAGGGATAACCAGCTATTCCTACATTTTTTAGTAGCGTTTGAATAAAAGAGGTATGGGAGGGGATATCCTATGAACCATGGGATATCCCCTCACCTATGTAGGAATAGCTGGTTAACTATGGATTTACCTTTTTGCATTTGATATGATCAATGGGATAGCTCCCTAGGGATTAAACTCTATCCCGTACACTTATCCATGGATTTATTTCCTATCTACCTTAGTGAATCCTATGGTTAACCATGGTTATGAATCTCTTTGGTTAACTTTATTTCCAGCTATCCCTTATAGTTATGGCTTTTAGGAATAAGAGGGATATCCTCTCTTATCCCTATTTCAAACACTACCTTAAGTAGTATTTGATAGAAAAAATATTATCCATGGATAAGTGTACGGGATAGAGTTTATCCCCTGGCTATCCCTTGGGATATCCCTTGGCTATCCATTGATCATATCAAATGTAAAAAGGTAAATCCATAGGATAACTTTTTTTACTCTTATTTGGAGGGATAACCAGCTATTCTACATTTTTTAGGGAATAAATTGAGGGGATAACCCATGATTAACCATGGTTAACCATAAATTATCTCTCTAGTTAACTTTATTCCTAGCTATCCTTTATAGTTATGGCTTTTGGGAATAAGAAGGGATATTCCCTCTTATCCCATATTTCAAACATTACCTAAAGTTTTTCTTTTCTCATGTAAAACTAGTATCCCACACTTTCCTTGGTTATTACTTTATCACATCATTAGCAATAACTTTTTATAGGAAGCCACCTTAGCTGCGATGGTTTGAATCTCCTTTCTTGTGGTTTAAGTTCTAGAAAAAGAGCTAAAAACAAAGAGATAAACACTCCAAGAATATTGCCAATGCTGAAAATGATAATTTTCAACTTAAAAAAAAAAAAAAAGATGCAATAGAGATCCTCTATATATATATATATATATATATATATATATATATATATATATATATATATATATATATATATATATATATATATATATTATAAGCTTTTTTTTTTTGGTTATAATATTTCTTCTTTTCTTCCTCCAAATGAAAAAAATAAAAATATAATATGCTTAAGTTTGATATAGATTTATTATATTCTTAACAATTTATGTATGTGGCCATACGTTCAAGCAACAGTGCAGAATAATGCATCCTAAACATGTACGCTAAAAGTGGCTTTATAATAGTGAGGATCATTGGTGATAAGCTAGCTATTTCTTCTCTAAATATTATCATAACACCAGAAATTCAAATTAGCAATTTATTTTTTTTTTAAAATTAATAAATAAGAATTAATGAATATCTTTTTATTTAAAGCTAGCATAGAGCAAGTCAAAAACAAGAAATCTACCATCCATGTTGGAGATCTAAAGGAAAAAAAGGGCATACATTGATTGCTTTTGATAATATAATGAAAGTGATAATAATAGATTAATTCTTTAATAAATATATTTTATTAATTTTTAATCATGATGGATCAACAAAATCATGGTATTTTCGTGCTATGATCTCAATTTATTTGATCAATTTCAAAATTGCCTAAAAAAGTCTTTCTCTTTAACATTATTCAAGGGAACCAAAGAATATCAATTCTTTTTACAAACATATATAGAGGTGCACGGATCAAAATACCAACACAAACTTTGCCTTATCTCATTTCATATTTGAAATGACTATACCCTCCGAGAACTTATAAGAATAGGAAAAAATAAAAAAAGCTCCCAAATGTTTTACCTAGTTTCTGGGCTTTGGCCATACCATCAACATTACCAACTTTTGTCCTCCCCCACTATATTTCCATTTCCAAGGGTTGGTGATATAAAATAGCTAGGTTTTTGGCATGTGCAAACTATAATAAATAAACCATTCCCCAAACAATATCTTTACTCATACATCACATATGACATGTGACATTGCCCTTTATTTATCCTTAAAGGCGGTTTGATCTGTATTAATCCACTTCGATAACCTAAGATTATATGTAAATTAGTATGTTTAATAATTAGACATGAAAATCCAAATATTAATATTTGATTCCCATTAATTTAATATTATTATAAATCATGATAATTCAAAAATTATTAAAGTTTGATAATCTCTTATTATACTCTTGACTTCTCTATAAATATTTAATAATATTTAATCTGATTGCATTTACATTAAATAATATTTAAATATTAAGTATTGTATTAAATATAATATTTAAATAGTTTAAACACTATTATATTTTTATATAATAATTAAAATTTTAAATTTAAATTAGTAATATTCATGACTTTTTTGCATATTAAATTATTATATAATATTATAAAATATTTATATATTATATAGTAATATATTACATAATGAAATATTTAATAATGTTATATATAATCGAACATATATTAAATATTTATAATATTTAATATGTATTAATTTCAAAATCAAATTTAAAAATTTGATTTTAATTATAATATTTATATTCTAACAAAAAGAAAAGAAGGTTATTTAAAAAATAAATTTAAATAAAATTTAAAAATATGATAAACTTATTATCATATTTTATTGACATAAATTAAATATGATAATTTATTATTTATAACAATAAATATTAAATTACTAATAATATAAAATTTATTATATTATATTATCACCAATCAACGTGACAAAAGACAAATTTTGATGTAAAAATAAGATAGATGGAAGCAACTTTACAAGAAAGCTAAATGCACCCAGCTTAGGCTGAGAACTAGCACTCGCATTTCCCATACAATCATGGTAGATGTCACAGGGTCAATAGTTGGACTTAATTTTTTTTCTCGCTAAAGACCTTGTGCAGCGCTAAATCCCTCAATCCAGCTAGCCTTCCCTTATCAAGACGAAAGTGAAGATAAACTTCTTTATTGAATTCCAAAAAGTACAAGCACACATAAAGACCCATCCCAATGGTCTCATCAAACTATGTGTTTTTACCTAAAGGCATTGGTGATAATATAGAGTTGCGGTGGACAACCAACCACTGAAAAGTTTTTCAAACTTCTTGAAACTGCTCGGCCAAAGTCATAGGCCATCCCAACCAACGGCTACATGGACAAAGAAGTTCTTGGAATCATCCGAACTTTTCCTTGCAGGCAATTGTTTTTCTACCTAGGCCTTCAACCAGCCGTGAACACACCCAACGGTCATATTCATCATCCCATTGGATGGGCCGAATCCTTAGCCAAAGATCATCCACCAACTTGTGCGCACCCACAATCTCTTGGCATGTTCCTATCCATGTCGTTGCGCCTATGCTCCGAGCATAGGCCCGCCAATGCCACGTCATGATCCGACCTTTGCCACGTAGGACTCCATGAACAATCCTTATCGGCATAAGATTTGCCATGGCCACGCCCTCCTGGTGTCGTGGCCAAGACCAAGCCATCCTTGTTATGGAACATCCCGCAAAGTACCCCTCTCAATATACTGGAGAGGCCTCCAGCCATCTGCCACCCTGGGGGTTCTAAAAATCTGAGCAACATTGCAAACTGGGCTGATGCCTTGCGCATGCGACCCACCAAATGCCATGCGCAGCCAAGCCCCGTGCGGCCACGACGCGCGCACCAAGCGCCCACGGCCAGCGTCGTGCGCACCAAGCCCCGCACGTGCCATGCACACCAGACTCCCGCACGACCATAGCCCGGCACGGCCAGTGCCATGTGCTCGAAGCCCTACGCAGTCAACACCGCATGCCCGAAGCCCTATGCAGCCAGCGCCGCATGCTAGAGAATCCTGCGCGCCAGCGCCATGCGGCCAAGGCCCCATGCAGTCAAGGCCCTGCGCGGCCAAGAAAATCACATGGATCAATGAGGGTCTAACAAACCACCCCACCGAAAGATTCTGACGTCCTCAAAGGAAGGTTTGTTAAGTACCTGTCAATCTCATCTTTGAACTGCCACAAGTTAGCCTCCTTTTCCTGACTAGCCTCACCTTCTAATTCACCTTTCCAATGAACCAGATACTCTGTCCGATGATTCTTTTTGCTATGGCCCAAAGTCCGATGATCCAAGATTCTTTGGATCTCCTTCTTATACTATTCCCTCATAGTAGGAGGAGCCCGCTGTTCCTGCATTCAAGAGGGATCAGCACTTGGATGATAAGGCTTCAAGAAACTCACATAAAAAGTGGGCTACACTTTTAGCCTTTCAAGTAGTCGCAACCTGTAGGCTACATTTCCCACCCGATTTATAACTTCAAATGGGCTATTATATCTTGGGATTAAACCTCGGTGTGCTCTCTTTCGACAGATTCACTTCCACATTTGTGGGGTTAGTTTTAACATGACCTTGTCTCCCACATTGAACTCTAAGGGTCGGCATCCCTGATCAGCATACTTCTTCATCCGCCTTGCAGCCTTGTGCAAGCTTTCTTGCCTCATCAAATATTTCCTGCTAGTCCCTGGAAAATCGATAGGCAACAGGACATAGGCCCCCTCTTTTTGTAAAGCCACCTCTTGAGGAGTAAGGGGTTGCCGTCCTATTGCCAACTCGAACGAACTAAATCCTGTTGCAGAATACTGATGCAGATTATAATAAATTTGAGCAAAGTCTAGCAACTTTACCTAATTTCGCTGGTTCGCTAAGATATAGTGCCGAAGATATTCCTTCAGAAGCGCATTCATCCATTCAGTCTGGCCATCAATCTAAGGGTGATTGGCAGTAGAGAATTTCAACTCCGATCCCGCCAATTAACAGAGATAGGTCCAAAACCTACCCATGAACTGAGCATCCAGATCACTAATGATCGCCGCAGGTAATCCAAAGTGCTTCACCACATTCTGATAGAATAGATCCGTAGCTACCCCTATCGAACATTCTTCTGGGGTTAGGATAAAGACATCATACTTAGAAAAATGATCAACCACAACCAAGATGGATGATAGGCTGTCCACCTTTGGAAACCCGCTAATAAAGTCTATGGAAATAGAAATCCATGGCTTCTCTGCAACTGAAAGAGGCTGCAGCAAGCCTGCTTCCTTCTTCTTTCGACTTTGTCTTATTGGCAGATAAGACAAGATTTGACATAAGCTTCAATGTCTTGCTCCATCCTTGGCCAAATGAAGGAGCGAGATAAGAGAGTCATCATACGCTCTCTACCCAGATGACTAGCCCATTGAGGATCATGGGATTCCCTCAATAACTGGCTCTGTAGTCCCCCACCATAAGGAACATATACCCAACCACCTTTTGCCATCAAAAGACCATCTTCCAACCAGTATCTCCGAGTAACACCATCTTGGACTTATTGAAGCAACTTCTGATAGCCCACATCCGTTTGAGCCACTTCCCAAATTTTGCCAGGAAAGTCTACTTCAATTTGAGTGATAGAAGCAACTATCTCTTGGACACCTCTTCTACTTAAGGCATCCACAACCTGGTTATGCCGTCCAGGCTTGTGCTCCCACAGGAAATCATATTCTGCAAGAAATTCTTGCCACAACACCTATCTAGGTGACAACGTCTTTAAAATCAAGAAAAAAGTGTTTGCCACATTATTCATCTTCACTACGAACTTGGTTCCCATCAAGTAAACTCGCCAAGTTCATAGATAATGCACCACTACAAGGATTTCTTTCTCATGGGCAAGATATCTTTGCTTGGCCTCCTTTAGTTTCCAACTCTTAAAGGCAACCAGATGTCCATCTTGCATAAGGACCCCTCCAACAGCCACGTTCGAGGCAACTATATGGACTTCAAAAGGTTTTTCAAAGTCAAGCAACTTCAGGACCGGTTTTGAAGAAATGGCTACCTTGATGTCCTCGAATGCCTTCTAACAATGATCTGACCATAGCCAAGGTTGGTCCTTCTTCAGAAGATCCATCAAAGGAGAAACTTTTCTTGAGTAACCAACCACAAATTTTCGATAGTAATTGGCTAGCCCAAGAAAACTCTCAACTCCATCATCTTATTTAGCTTTGGCCATTTAGTGATGGTCTGCATCTTCTTTGCATCTATCTTCACCGACCTGTTGCCTACAAAGTGCCCAAGAAACTTAATTTTCCCAAGGCAGAACTCATTTTTTTTCTTCTACATATAAATCATTTTTCCTCAACCGAGCAAACACCAGCCTTAAAATTTCTAAGTGATCCTCAAAGGACTCACTGTACATAACAATATCATCCAGATAGACCATGATAAACTTGTCGGTATAGTCATGAAATATATTGTTCATTAAATTGCAAAAGATTGCAGGGGCATTGGTCAAGCCAAATAGCATAACTAGAAATTCAAAAGATCCATATCTAGTGACCATAGTGGTTTTTGGTTCATCCCCTTATGCAATTCGGACTTGCCAATATCCTGATCGCAGGTCCAACTTGATAAAATGTGTTGCCTTGGACAAGTGATCAAAAAATCTGCAATCAAAGGCACTGGATACTTGTTCTTAATAGTGACCTTATTCATGCCTCTATAATCAACACAGAGTCAAAAAGAACCATCCTACTTCTCTTGGAACAGCACCGGGGCACCAAAGGGGCTTTCGAAGGTTGAATCTTCACAGAGTCCAACATTCATCCAACTGTTATTTTAATTCGGCCAACTCCTTTGACGATATTCATAGTGAGCCTTGGCAAGAGGTCTGGTGCCCGGCACCAGTTTAATGCGGTGGTTTATGCCACACCGAGGTGGGAGCCCCTTAGGCAGATCTTGAGGCATAACATCACTAAATTCCTGCATAATTGCAGCCTCCCTTGGTACCTCCATCATTTCCTTTGCATCCTCCTCCACAATCGCTGCAAGGTAGGTGTCTTGGCCTTTTCTATAGCCACAGGCCAATTGCCTTGCAGAGATCAACTCCACTTTGCGAATAGGGTCCCTTCCTTGCCCAGAAATAAAGCAAGGTTTCTTCTCATCACCAATGAGGATTCCATCCATATGTGGGATAATGGCAACTTTGACACCTAAGAAAAAGTTGTTGCCAAGTATGACATCAAAGTCATTGAGGGGCACCACCATCAGATCCAATCGGCCTTTCTAGTTGCTGATGAATATCTTGACATCAAAGGCCATGCCTTTCACGGCCTGAGCTTGGGAATTCATCGCCTTGATACGGCTTGAGTGTTTGGACACTTTCAAGCCTAAAGGATTCATCATCTTCTCAACAACAAAACTATGAGTGGTACCAGTGTCTACCATAGACAAGGCACGATGCCCATTGATTCTAGTCTGGACAAACATCAATCGAGGTCGATCCGTCGGTACTTCTTTTGCTTGAAGAACTCCAAGCACTTGAAGAGGAGCAACACGTTCAGGGCCTTCCTGTTCTGAATCATTCTCATCAGCAATGAGAGCATTCAATTTTCCCTGCTTTTGATAGTTTTTTTTGCATAATGAGGGCCATTGCAAATATAGCAGCCCGATGGGGGTTCCCTTTGTCCTTCTCTAATGAAGAGTCTGAACGGAGAAATAATCTCTGAGGCATACATGTTTTAAATTATTGATAATAATTATCAATGCGAAAATTTAAAGATTACATACTAATCTATCTAACATGCATCAAGATCATATCTTTGCCTTGTATATAGGATCGATTGATCCAAAATATGCATATAATAAAACTATCAAGATCATATCTTGATCTTCAAGATGAAGTCATACTTCTTATCTTGAAGCATGCCTTAAGATCTAGGGATCAAATCACTTACCTTAAGGCAGTTGGTAAATCCTTTTTGCTCTGCAGCCGTTCAATCGTCCGGCCTCTAGTATCGTCCACGCGAAGCCCCGAATGATCGGATTTCCGGGAGTGCTAGCTCGCGGAAAAACTTTGCTGATCTTGAATCCTCCACTTGAATCTTCTTCTAAGATCCACCACACTTCCGCTAACACCAGAATCACCAGGATTTTCTATTCTAATTTTTAGAATTCAATTCACGACATATCGTGTGTTGTTTTTTCTTCTGTGTAATCTGGTGAGGGATGTCCTCTATTTATAGTCTCTTTTAGCCAGCCCATTAAATTCTAACATTTAGAATTCCGTCGTTGGCGAAAACCAAGAGACGCCGAACCGCGCTTGGTTAATTCCGACGTTCGGTAAAAAACCAAAGAGATCGAACGAGGCTTGGTTAATTCGACGTTCGGTAAAAACCAAAGAGTCGTCAACCGTTTGGTTAAACAAAGAGGCGCATTTATTCTAACACTTAGAATTCGATTGTTTGGAGAAGATTAATGCACATTAAATTCTATATGTGAATTTAATCTCTCAGACTTATGCGAGAGGTTTGGGTTCAGTTTTTGGTTTAAGCTAATCTGAATTTATTGGACTGAACCCACATAGATCATGGTCCAAGCCCAAATCAAATTTGGCTAGTCCTGAATCTATTTAAATCCAAATCAAGTCTAATTTCAAATCAATATTTGAAATTGACTAGTCCTTCTAATAGACTTAAACCAAATTGAATCTTATTCAATTGTACTTAACCCAATTGAGATAATTCAATCAATCAAATTGATTAATTAAATCATATACGATTCTCAATCGTTGATCAGCAAACAGATCATCCTAGGAAACTTCTATGCGTGTGACTCTCTAGGTTCGAACCTAAGCCGGTAGCATAGAAACAACTTTCTATACTAATCGATGTGCCCATCTAGCAATGGAACCCGACGTCCGGATAGGTCGAAGAGTTGCCGAGCAAACTCCAAGAACCCTAAGAAACAGTTACCGTATAATTCATCCTCTTGACCACAAATGCTAAGGATGGCTTAAGAGCCTGTCAACTCTAAATAGCAAATCCATAAAGTGATTTCAATTTTAGTGATCATGTGACTTTCACATGAAGTGCCTTGGCCAAGGTCTTGCTAAATTGAAACACAAGCATTTCTCCTTTTAACGGGATAGGTCAAATTCCATCTTGATCCACAACTGACTACCACAAGTACTTGACTGCACCCAGTAACCTTTCGTAGCTGGATTAGAAATCCAGGTGGTCCGGCACCTAAGTACAATGAGTTGCTTGTAAGCCACTGGTTGTGATCTTCAGGTCTGAAGGATACTTATACCTATATCTTCTCGGATTAACTCTTGACAGTAGAGTATCCGAAATGAGTCACGTTCGGTGAAATGTACTCCTACACTTTCACCTGTATGTCATACTAGTGTCTCTACACTCCTTGGTTAAGAGGACAACCAACAAATATGATATACAAATCCTATAATTGATAGTACTATGGCCCTGTCATAGTATATCATTTGGTCGCGAACTCTTTTAAGGACCTTCAAAGATAAATCCTCCTTTATCGTGAAGGAAGATCCTAAGGGCTTCATTACAATCAGGAGTATTAAGAAGATGTTCTTGTAATGAATAAACTGCCAAATAACTTTTATTAATATATCAATTTATATACAATTTACATTAGCACAATCATCAAATGATTGGCTTTAGGATACAATTCCCAACAAACTCCCACTTAGCCTAAAGCCACTCATTACAGTATCTAATACCCATCTTCAACTTATAGTTGTCAAACTCCTTGATGCTGAGTGCTTTAGTAAATGGGTCACCTAGGTTTTCCTTTCCATCAATCTTCTGAAGATTTATGTCACCTCGGTCTACAATCTCTCGAATAAGATGAAACGGCGCAGTATGTGCTTGGTGCGCTGATGTGCTCGTGGTTCCTTTGCTTGAGCTATGGCACCAGTGCTGTCACTGTACAACAGGACTGGTCCATCTATGGAAGGTGTCACTCCAAGCTCAGAGATAAACTTTCGCAGCCACACAGCTTCTTTCGCAGCATCTGATATAGCGATGTACTCTGCCTCGCACACCGAATCTGCCACTGTATGTTGCTTGAAACTTTTCAGCAAACAGCTCCACCATTCAGGATAAACACGAAACCCGATACACTTTTGCTATCATCATGATCTGATTGGAAATGGAATCAGTATATCCAACAAGTTTCAAATCAGACTCTCCATAGACTAACCACTGGTCCTTAGTATTTCTCAAATACTTAAGGATTATCTTAACAACTTGCCAATGTTTTTCTCCTGGATCATATTGGTATCTACTCACTACTCCTAGTGAGTATGCCACATCTGGTCTTGTACATATCATGGTGTACATAATCGATCCCACTACCGAAGCATATGGAATTCGACTCATACGTTCTCTTTCATTAGGAGTTGTCGGACAATCCTTCTTAGAAAGATGAATTCCATGGCCTATAAGGAAGATAGCCTTTCTTGGAATTCTCCATGCTAAACCTCTTTAGCACTGTGTCAATGTACGTAGATTGGGATAAACCAAGCATCCTCTTAGATCTATCTCTATAGATCTTCATCCTTAGGATGTATGATGCTTCTTCCAGATCCTTCATGGAGAATTGTGATGATAACCATGTCTTTATTCCTTGTAATGCAGGGATATCATTCCTGATTAATAGAATATCATCCACATATAATACAAGAAATATAAAAACGAAATCGTTAGCCCATTTATAAATGCAAGGTTCTTCTTTATTTTTAATAAAGCCATAAATTTGATCACTTTATCAAATCATATGTTCCAACTCCTAGATACTTGCTTAAGTCCATAAATGGACTTCTGTAGCCTGCACACTTTAGACTCATCTTCAGATATAAAACCTTCAGGCTGTATCATATACACCTGTTCTTCTAAATCACCATTTAGAAAAGCAGTTTTAACATCCATCTGCCAAATCTCATAATCGAAGTGTGCTGCTATAGCTAGCATAATCCGAATGGATTTCAGCATTGCCACAGGAGAAAACATTTCGTCATAGTCAATACCATAACGTTGACGATACCCCTTAGCAACCAGACGTGCTTTATAGGTCTCAACCTTTCCGTCTGCGCCTCTTTTCCTCTTGAAAACCCACTTACATGCTATGGGTTTTATCCCTTCGGGTGGGTCAACTAATGTCCATACATTATTGTCCTTCATGGAGTCAAGTTCGGATTTCATGGCCTCAAGCCATTTATTAGAGTCAGTCCTTTGCATAGCATCCATATAGGTGATCGGATCCTCGTTGTTCTCATCGAGTTCAACAGGATCTTTATTCTGGACCAAGAAACCTAAGTATCTGTCCGGTTGATGTGGTACTCTACCAGATCGCCTTAACGGTGCATCTAAAATGGGTTTTGAGCTTGATCTAATCAACTCAGATTCTAAGGGTTCACTGGTTTGTGTTGTTCCTTCTACTTGATAACTTCCTCAAGTTCAACATTAGAGCTATTTGTTCCTTCACTAAGGAACTCCTTTTCAAGAAAAACTACTCTATTACTAATGAACAA
Organism: Calamus simplicifolius; assembly: GCA_900491605.1. Lineage (NCBI taxonomy): Eukaryota > Viridiplantae > Streptophyta > Magnoliopsida > Arecales > Arecaceae > Calamus > Calamus simplicifolius. The sequence goes on along the minus strand of UESW01003836.1, from coordinate 2,380,431 downwards.
CTTTTGTTCTTCAGTATTGTAGAAGTAATCCTTTGATCTCTTTCGGATAGCCGATAAAAAAAATATTTGTCAGATTTGGGTTCAAGTTTGTCTGATTTTGTATGTTTCACATAAGCCAGACACCCCCAGACTCTCAGATAGGTAATAACCGGTTTATGTCCATACCACATCTCATGTGGAGTTTTAGAAACAGACTTACTTGGAACCTTATTAAGAATATGACAAGCTGATTCTAATGCGTATCCCCAAAATGATATTGGCAAGCTCGCAAAACCCATCATAGACCGAACCATGTCTAACAGAGTTCAATTCCTTCTTTCTGACACATCGTTATGCTGCGGTGTTCCGAAGGAGTCCATTGGGAGAGAATCCCATTCTCTCTTAAATATATCACAAAGTCATTGGAAAGGTATTCGCCTGCTCGATCTGATCGAATGGTCTTAATACATTTTCCTGTTTGTTTTTCTACTTCTTTATGATAGTTTGAACATTTCAAACGACTCAGATTTATGTCTCACAAGATAGACATAACCGAACCTAGAAAGGTCGTCTATAAAAGCAATGAAGTAGTAATATCCACCTTTGGCATAAGTGCTCATTGGTCCACATACATCAGTATGTACTAGACTCAATAACTCTTTGGCTCTTTCACCTTTTTCAGTAAAAGATGACTTGGTCATTTTACCAAGAAGAAAGGATTCACATGTAGTTAATGATTCACAATCATCAACTCGAAGGATGCCCTCCTGAGTTAACTTGTTTAATCTGTTCTTATTGATATGACCCAGCCGATGGTGCCAAAGATAAATGTCTGTGACATCAATTGTTCTAGGGCTTACTTGAATTGTACACTACATTCACAGGCTGTGATAATTTACAATGCCATTAGATAAATGCCCAGTCATTACAGTGACACCATTCATAATGATATTCAAAGTAACATCCTTTATTAAAATTTCATAATGACTTTTGGCCAGAAGGCCTACAGAAATTACGTTCAACAAGAACGTTGGGCAAAAATGACAATCATTTAGTATAATGACATTTCTATTGAAAACTATTTCAAGAACTCCTAATGCCAGAACTGGAACTAATCTTCCATCGCCGACATTAAGGAATCTTTCATTGTCCTCAAATCTTCTGGTGACCTGTAGTCCCTACAATGAATTGCAAATGTTAAAAGGACTTCCGGTATCCAATACCCAGGTCTGATTATCATATACAGAAAAATTACAAGGTGTTATCATATAAAACCTTGTTGAGCAACATCTTGCTCCTTTTTCTTCTTTGGCCTGTTTTGATCAAGTGTGGCAATGTAAAGAGGACAGTTCCTCTTCAGTGCCATTGCATCTTGCAGTGAAAGCATTCAGCTTGACTTTTATCGACTTTCTTCTTCTGCATCTAACCCCTTATAGATGTCCTAGCATGTTGCACCTTTTTATTATTCTTTTTCTTCTTCCCTTTCCCAAAGGGTTTACGCCCTACCTTAGATCCTTCAACCACATTAACCAAACCCTTAGAGAAATGGTTATCCTTCTCAAAGTTCTGTAATAACCTCAATAAACCGTGGTAGTTGACTGCAGGCTTTGTCATTCGAAAATGAGTAAGGAAAGGTCAGAAGGATGGAGGCAAGGAATTCAGGATCGCATCTTTTCCCAACTGCTCATGTAAGGAAAAGCCAAGCTTGCTTAGGAGTTCTATCTTCTCGATCATGTACAATAAATGATCAGTGACAGGAGATCCATCCCTCATTCGAGCATTGAAAATAGCACAACTAGTCTTGTGCCTTTCAACATCGTCGGGTGTACCGAAAGATTCATCAACGCTTGAATGATTTCTTCTGGCTGAGCATTCTCGAACCGGCGACCGAATTCATCGTTCATTGCTGCTAGCATGATACAACGCACGCTAGTTCTATCATTGAGCCACTTCTGATAAGTGTCTCTCTCAGAACTTTGGGTGTTTGCATCAGGTATCTTTGGTGCAGGATTATTCAGAATATAGAATCCTCTCATGCTCAAGGACGATTTTAAGTTTCTGAACCAGCTATTGAAATTGGAACCATTCAACTTGTCACTATCCAATAGGGACCTTAATGATAAATTAGTGGCCATTTTCTATATAAGGAAAAACTAAAGTTTATTAGTAGATAAATTGATTCAGTCTAAAGACTTGGACTTTAGTCTAAAGATTCTTCCACTATTTTGTTCAAATTGGCAGCCTCTACACCCCAATTTGAAGAATTATTCTTAATTCTTTAGTGGGCACTAAGATCTACATAAACTACATACAGGCCCAAGTGAAGCTTGGCTAACCCATATGCATCTAAGAGTAGGTTCAAAACCAATTGTTTTTCCAAACAATTCTTAGTGTTCAGTTTTGCCCCATATATCTCTTCAGCAGGCATGAAGTGCCTCCACTGAAAGTTCTGGTTAGGTCCAACCATTAAATGATATAATCAGTGTAACCTATCAATAGACAACCAAGCCCGAGTGAAGCTCGGCTTACCTGACTGTCTATGTAATAGTTATGTTGACTTATCATTCAATGAATGATAATTTCGATGGTTGACAAGCACTAGGCATGGAGTGCCTCCAATGATTATCAAGACATCGGACTCATTATCACCCACCTTAATGGGAGGCTATGATTTAGTTATCATATAACTATTTCATTTTAAGGACCTAATAATTTTAGAGGATTTATTAATCTGTAGATAAATTGACTAATCAAGTTCTCCCACTGAATCTATGAAATCGGTAGAATGAAACAAGATTAAGTCAGGTTAAGTGGCACCTAAATCAGTCAGACTGATTTCCTTACAGGCATGGGTCAACCCGAATCAGGTAAATGATCTGAATCATAAATGGTTCACCACATTGACTAGGTGAGTGGGATCGATGGGAGGGATATGCCATTAACTTGTTAAAGACGCATCAATACGAGTAGCTCCCAATTAAAAACCATTCGATCGTTGATCCTAGAGCAACTTGCCAACTCATCTTGACATCATACGGTTAACCAATTCTGATTTGACCATCTAACAGATTCATGCTCAACCACGGAGCCTAATCTACTTCCATTTGGTTTAATCAAAGAGAAGGACATGATCAACTACAACTATTGTTTGATTTAGAGCATTCTTAACCTAATCTAATTAGATTTGATCAAATACTCTTATAGTCCAGTTGATTTAAACCTTAGGGTCTAACCCTTTATGGACCCGATTTAGCTAACCCAAAGGATTAAATATATTTCATGTTTACATGTCATATATTTCAATCAAGCATCACATGTATTATGTTACTACTCATAATTCCTATATTTAGATCATATCTAAAGAGATTATGAATTAACATTTGACATTCAAATTAGACTCTCATAAATATTTGTATGTTTCATAACATAGACATCATGCCATCATATATCATATCTATGTTTTATACTAAACATGCAAATATCATGTTTTTATACAACATCAATATGTATCAAATATAAATATATTTTGAGAGTGTGTGTAATCAGTGTTTTGAAGCCAAAGATCAATTTAAATTATCACGGCAATATGTCACAGAATACCTCGTTGAATGGGTAATTTGGATTTTCAATCCATCTATGACCGAATAGACCTGTGATTTGTTTTAGCCTTGATTACACAATTAATATGAGTATTAATTTACATGCAATAAATTAGATCAATACGAAACCATCGCTCTGATACCATTTGAAGGGAGAAAAAATCTCCGAGGCATTCATGTTTTAATTATTGATAACAATTATCAATGCGAAAATTTAAAGATTACATACTGATGGAGCCAGTTGACCCCATGGAGAATAATAAAAAAAATTTTGGACGGCCCAAAAGGCCGACACCTCCAAGACCGACGGCCCCAAAGGCCGACGGCTGCAAGACCAACGGCCCCAAAGGCCGACACCTCCAAGACCGACAACCCAAAGGCTGACACCTCCAAGACCGACGGCCCCAAAGGCCGACGGCTCCATGACCGACGGCTCCATGACCGATGGCCCCAAAGGCCGACGGCTCCAAGACCGACGGCCCCAAAGGCCGACACCCCCAAGATCGACGGCCCCAAAGGCCGACACCTCCAAGACCGACGGCTCCAAGATCGACGGCCCCAAAGGCCAATGGACACAAGACCGACGGCCCCAAAGGCCGATGGCTCCAAGACCGACGGCACCAAAGGCCGACACCTCCAAGACTGACGGCCCCAAAGGCCGACGGCTCCAAGACCGACGGCCCTAGAGGCCAACGCCTCCAAGACCGACGGCCCCAAAGGCCGACACCTCAAAGGCCGACGGCCCCAAAGGCCGATGGCTCCAAAGACCGACGGCCCCAAAGGCAGACACCTCTATGACCGATGGCTCCAAGACCGACGGCCCCAAAGGCCGACACCTCCAAGACCGACGGCTCCAAGACCGACGGCCCCAAAGGCCGACACCTCCAAGACCGACGGCCCCAAAGGCCGACACCTCCAAGACCGACGGCCCCAAAGGCCGATGGCTCCAAGACCGACGGCCCCAAAGCCGACGCCTCCAAGACCGACACCTTCAAGACCGACGGCCCCAAAGGCCGACACCTCCAAGACCGACGCCTCCAAGACCGACGGCTCCAAGACCGACGGCCCCAAAGGCCAACACCTCAAAGACCGACGACCCCAAAGGCCGACACCTCCAAGATCGACGGCTCCAAGACCGACGGCCCCAAAGGCCGACACCTCCAAGGCCGGCACCCCCAAGGCCGACCTCAAAGGACAACACCTCCAAGGCCGGCACCTCCAAGCTAGCCGGCCCTGGCGTGCCCAAGCTAGGCGGCCCCGACACCTCACAGGCGCCCCCGGCACCTTCCCAGCCGGCCCCGGCGTGTCCAAGCTAGCCGGCCCCGGCGTGCCCAAGCCAGGCGGCCCCGGCACTTCCCAGGCGCCCCCAGCATCTTCTCAGCCGGCCCCAACGTGCCCAAGCTAGGCGGCCCCGGCACCTCACAGGCGCCCTCGGCACCTTCCTAGCCGGCCCCGTCGTGCCCAAGCCATGCGGCCCCGGCACTTCCCAGGCGCCCCCGGCATCTTCTCAGCCGGCCCCGGCATGCCCAAGCTAGGCGCCCCGGCATCTTCCCAGCCGGCCCCTATGTTTCCAAGCGAGTCGGCCCCGGCACTTCCTAGCCGGCCCCGGCGCGTCCAAGCTAGGCTGCCCGGCACCTTCCCGAGCGGCCCGGCAACTTCCTAGCCGTCCCCCTACACCTCCAAGCAGGTCGGCCCCGACACTTCCTCCACGTCTCCAGTCCCGCCGAGTCAGCCAAGGCCATCCCAGGCCGGCCCGACTCGGCCCCGGCGTCTCCAGTCCCGCCGAGTCGGCCAATGCCATCCCAGGCCGGCCCGACTCGGCCCCGGCATCTCCAGTCCCGCCAAGTCGGCCAAGGCCATCCTAGGCCAGCCCGACTCGGCCCCGGCGCCTCCAAGTCCGTCGATTCGGCCCCGCTCCGGCACTGCCTTGCCAGTTGGATTGGCCCAGCCATCTCGGGTCGAACCGGCTCGGCCCTGACAAGTCGGGATCTCCCAGTTCCCGCCAGATCAGCCCCCAGCGGTTCAAGAAACCATCTCTCTGACGCGCGCCGCCCGACAGCGCTAGACACGCGCCGCCCGACAGTGCCGACGCGTGCCGCACGACAGCGCCGACGCGCGCCACCCGATAGCCCCGCCAGCTGATGGGACATAGCCCACTAACCGGCCCAGATTCATGCGAGGGCTCAGCAGATCTTCTGACTTACGTAATCCCACGTGATCATGCCAGAATCAACCCCTATAAAAAGGTGAATCCATCCGGTAAACAGGTACACGCGATAACCCCCAAAATCGCCAACTCAACTCTCAAAGGAATTCCTCCTCCCTGAGATCCCTCTTTTCACACAAAACAGGGCTCACTCGAGCCCTTCTTCAGATGTGACCTCAGTCACTAACTTGGCCGTCGAAGGGTCCCGCCGGAGACCCCCTCCGGTCCCGGGACTTCTTTGTAGGCAACCCGGCGAAGCGAGGATTCAAGAAGCACCTCCGTTCCGACGTCCAGGAGAGGTGATTGAGCGTCATCAGATTGGCGCGCCAGGTAGGGGGATAAGAAAAAGTAGCGAACGTTCTCCCTGAGCTACATCTTTCGTCCCCTCTCTTCTTTCAGAAGCCATGGTGGTGACGCAAGCTCAGGATGCCTCCGTCAGCTATCCGGCAGGGCTCCTCCCGCCAGCTAGGCAGTAGGAGGCCGATCCCCCTGCTACCAACCCTCCGGTTGCCAGCCCGCCACCGAACGCCGCTGTCCAAACAGCGGAGCAGCTGGCAACCCTCTTCCAGCAAGTCTAGAATCTCACCGCTATAGTTCATGGGCTCCAGCAGCAGTAGTCCGTGGCCACTTAGCACCAAACTGCTCCCCCCGCCAGTCAACAGTCGGCGAGAGGAGGTTCCCCTCGGCGGGAGGCTGGTCGACGCGAGACCGGCTGACGCCCGGCTTCCCCTAGGAAGCCTCGCTACGAGCCCCCCAAGCGGCCGCGGTCCCCCGACCACGGCCTCGGCAAGATCAAGCTTTGAAAGTAGCAGTTCATGAACTGCAGAAGCAATGCTCGGGGGCCACTCAGCGGCACCCCAAGCCTCTCATGTCGCCCACGATAGCTGCACCAGTGGGCTAGCGATCCGCTCGCTACAAAAGCTAAGTACACCGCACTTAAGATGATTTTCGTTCATTAATACTTAAAAATGTCATGCAGGGAAGACCTACCTTGCATCAACATCCAAGGCCAACCTCTCTTTGGCATCAAAAAGCCCTGGGCCAGCCAGGCACCAAAGACCGACTCCGAATCGGCAACAAAGACCGACTCCGCGTCGGCAACAACGACCGACTCCGCGTCGGCAATAAAGACCAACTCCGCATCGGTAACAAAGACCGACTCTGCATCAGCACCAAAGACCGACTCTGCGTCGGCACAAAGACCGACTCTGCGTCAGCACAAAAACCGACTCCGCATCGGCAACAAAGACCGACTCCGCGTTGGCACAAAGACCGACTCCGCGTTGGCACAAAGACCGACTCCGCGTCGGCACCAAAGACTGACCCCGCTTCGGCAACAAAGACCGACTCCGCGTTGGCGCCAAAGACCCGTGAAGGCAAATAGCTATGAAAAAGCTAAGTATACTACACTGAGAAAAAAGTTTCTTTTCATTAGTGTCTGAATGCATTACAGGAAAACCAACAAAGATCAACTCCGCGTCGGCACCAAAGACCGACTCCGCGTCGGCAACAAAGTCCGACTCCGCGTCGGCACCAAAGACCGGCCTCCACGTCGGCACCCAAGACCGGCCCCATGTCGGCACCCTCAAGCTTAAGACCTGCAGATTCCAATCAACAGAGTTTCCTGGGGGGGCAGATCAACCCTGCAGAAGGAGACCAATCACTTTAAAGAAAGAGGCACCTGAGCCTGGCCCAAGCACCCTCTGGTCACCCTCCGGGGTTCAAAAGGTTCTCGACGGCCTCAACTTTGCCTCATCGGCTTCATCTTAGCCTCAACGGCTAACTAACGAGCGTCCCCCCAAAAAAGTTAGCGTACGCTACTTTCAGTGGCGGGCGTGAGGTAATCAATTTGCCTCCAAAAATTTCTTGAAGTTCTACACTCCTTTCGCTTAGCTGATGCAGAGCACGCAAGCTCAAGGAGTGTGGGGGGCATTTGATGGAGCCAATTAACCCCATGGAGAATAAAAAAAAATTTTGGACGGCCCCAAAGGCCGACACCTCCAAGACCGACGGCCCCAAAGGCTGACACCTCCAAGATCGACGGCCCCAAAGGCCGACGGCTCCATGACCGACGGCTCCAAGACCGACAGCCCTAAAGGCCGACGGCTCTAAGACCGATGGCCACAAAGGCCGACACCCCCAAGATCGACGGCCCCAAAAGCCGACACCTCCAAGACCGACGGATCCAAGACCGACGGCCCCAAAGGCCGACGGCTCCAAGATCGACGGCCCCAAAGGCCGACGGACCCAAGACCGACGGCCCCAAAGGCCGACGGCTCCAAGACCGACGGCCCCAAAGGCCGACACCTCCAAGACCAACGGCCCCAAAGGCCGACGGCTCCAAGACTAACGGCCCCAGAGGCCGACGCCTCCAAGACCGATGGCTCCAAGACTGACGGCCCCAAAGGCCGACACCTCAAAGGCCGATGGCTCCAAAGGCCGACGGCTCCAAAGACCGACGGCCCCAAAGGCAGACACCTCAATGACCGATGGCTCCAAGACCGATGGCCCCAAAGGCCGACACATCCAAGACCGACGGCTCCAAGACCGATGGCCCCAAGGCCGACACCTCCAAGACCGACGGCCCCAAAGGCTGACACCTCCAAGACTGACGGCCCCAAAGGCCGACGCCTCCAAGACCAACAGCCCCAAAGGCCGACACCTCCAAGACCGACGCCTCCAAGACCGATGGCTCGAAGACCGACGGCCCCAAAGGCCGACACCTCCAAGATCGACGGCCCCAAAGGCCGACACCTCCAAGACCGATGGCTCCAAGACCGACGGCCCCAAAGGCCAACACCTCCAAGGCCGGCACCCCCAAGGCCGACCTCAAAGGATGATACCTCCAAGGCTGGCACCTCCAAGCTAGCCGGCCCCGGCGTGCCCAAGCTAGGCGGCCCCGGCACCTCACAGGCGCCCCCGGCACCTTCCCAGCCGGCCCCGACATGTCCAAGCTAGCCGGCCCCGGCGTGCCCAAGCCAGGCGGCCCCGGCACTTCCCAGGTGCCCCGGCATCTTCTCAGCCGGCCCCGGCATGCCCAAGCTAGGTGGCCCCGGCACCTCACAGGCGCCCCCGGCACCTTCCTAGCCGGCCCTGGCGTGCCCAAGCCAAGCGCCCCCGGCATCTTCTCAGCCGGCCCCGGTGCCCAAGCTAGGCGCCCCAGCATCTTCCCAGCCGGCCCCTACGTCTCCAAGCGAGTCGGCCCCGGCACTTCCCAGCAGGCCCCGGCGCATCCAAGCTAGGCGGCCCGGCACCTTCCCGAGCGGCCCGACAACTTCCTAGCCGGCCCCCTACACCTCCAAGCAGGTCAGCCCCGACACTTCCTCCACGTCTCTAGTCCCGTCGAGTCGGCCGAGGCCATCCCAGGCCGGCCCGACTCGGCCCCGGCATCTCCAGTCCCGCCGAGTCGGCCAAGGCCATCCCAAGTCGGCCCGACTCGGCCCCGGCGTCTCCAGTCCAGCCGAGTCGGCCAAGGCCATCCCAGGCCAACCTGACTCAGCCCCGATGCCTCCAAGTCCGTCGATTCGGCCCCGCCCCGGCACTGCCTTGCCAGTTGGATTGGCCCCAGCCATCTCTGGTCGACTCAGCTCGGCCCTGACAAGTCGGGATCTCCCAGTTCCCACCAGATCAGCCCCTAGCGGTTCAAGAAACTGCCTCTCTGACGTGCGCCACCCGACAGCGCCAGACACGCGCCACCCGACAGCGCCGACGCATGCCGCCCGATAGCGCCGATGCGTTCCGCCCAACAGCACCAACGCGCGACGCCCGACAGCCTCGCCGGCTGATGGGACGTAGCCCACTAACCAGCCCAGATTCACGTGAGGGCTCAGCAGATCTTCTGACTCACCCAATCCCACGTGATCATGCCAGAATCAACCCCTATAAAAAGGTGAATCCACCTGGTAAATAGGTACACGCGATAACCCCCAAAATTGCCATCTCAACTCTCAAAGGAATTCCTCCTCCCTGAGATTCCTCTTTTCCACAAAATAGGGCTCACTCGAGCCCTTCTTCAGCTGTGACCTCAGTCACTAACTTGGCCGTCCGAGGGTCCTGCCGGAGACCCCCTCCGGTCCTGGGACTTCTTTGCAGGCAACCCGACGAAGCGACGATTCGAGAAGCACCTCCATTCCCGACGTCCAGGAGAGGTGATTGAGCGTCATCACATACTAATCTATCTTACCTGCATCAAGATCATATCTTTGCCTTGTATATAGGATCGATTGATCCAAAATATGCATATAAATAAAACTATCAAGATCATGTCTTTATCTTCAAGGCAAGAAGTTATACTTCTTATCTTGAAGCATGCCTTAAGATCTAGGGATCATATCACTTATCTTAAAGGCAATTGGTAAATCCTTTTATGCTCTGCAGCCGTTCAATCGTCCGGCCTCTAGTATCGTCCACGCGAAGCCCTGAATGATCGGATTCCCAGGAGTGCTAGCTCGCAGAAATGATTTTGCTGATCTTAAATCCTCCCACTTGAATTCTTCTTCTAGGATCCTCCACACTTCTGCTAGCACCAGAATTACCAGGATTTTTATTCTAATTCTTTAAAAAATCAATTCACGACATATCGTGTGTTGTTTTTCTCTTCTGTGTAATATGGTGAGGGATGTCTTTTATTTATAGTCTCTTTTTAGCCAGCCCATTAAATTCTAACATTTAGAATTCTGCCGCTTGGCGAAAACCAAGAGACGCCGAACCTTAGCGCTTGGTTAATTCCGACGTTCGGTAAAAAACCAAAGAGTCGTCGAACCGTAGCGCTTGGTTAATTTCGATGTTCGGTAAAAACCAAAGAGTCGTCGAACCATAGCGCTTGGTTAATACAAAGAGGCGCATTTATTCTAACACTTTAGAATTTCGACGGAATTGTTTAGAGAAGATTAATGCAAGACATTAATTCTATATGTGAATTTAATCTCTCAGACTTATGCGAGAGGTTTGGGTTTAGTTTTTGGTTTAAGCTAATCTGAATTTATTGGACTGAACCCACATAGATCATGGTCCTAGCCCAAATCAAATTTGACTAGTCCTGAATCTATTTAAATCCAAATCAAGTCTAATTTTAAATCAATATTTAAAATTGACTAGTCCTTCTAATAGACTTAAACCAAACTGAATCTTATTCAATTGTACTTAACCTAATTGAGATAATTCAATCAATCAAATTGATTAATTAAATCATATACGATTCTCAATCATTGATCAGCAGACAGATCATCCTAGAAAACTTCTATGCGTGTGACTCTCTAGGTTCGAACCTAAGCCGGTAGCATAGAAAACAACTTTCTATACTAATCGATGTGCCCATCTAGCAATGGAACCCAACGTCCAGATAGGTCGAAGAGTTGCCGAGCAAACTCCAAGAACCCTAAGAAACAGTGACCGTATAATTCATCCTCTTGACCACAAATGCTAAGGATGGCTTAAGAGCCTGTCAACTCTAAATAGCGAATCCATAAAGTGATTTCAATTTTAGTGATCATGTGACTTTCACATGAAGTGCCATGACCAAGGTCTTGCTAAATTGAAACACAAGCATTTCTCCTTTTAACGGGATAGGTCAAATTCCATCTTGATCCATAACTAACTACCACAAGTACTTGACTGCACCCAGTAACCTTTCGTAGCTGAATTAGAAATCCATGTGGTCCGGCACCTAAGTACAATGAGTTGCTTGTAAGCCACTGGTTGTGATCTTCAGGTCTGAAGGATACTTATACCTATATCTTCTCGGATTAACTCTTGACAGTAGAGTATCCGGAAATGAGTCACGTTCGGTGAAATGTACTCCTACACCTTCACCTGTATGTCATACCAGTGTCTCTACATTCCTTGGTTAAGAGGACAACTAATAAATATGATATACAACATCCTATAATTGATAGTACTATGGCCCTGTCATAATATATCATATGGTCGCGAACCTTTTTGAGGACCTTCAAAGATAAATCCTCCTTTATCATGAAGGAAGATCCTAAGGGCTTCGTTACAATCAGGAGTATTAAGAAGATGTTCTTGTAATGAATAAACTGTCAAATAACTTTTATTAATATATCAATTTATATACAATTTACATTAGCACAATCATCAAATGATTGGCTTTAGGATACAATTCCCAACAGAGTCATTCCACTTGGCCTTTAGTTTTGCCTTCCCGATGTCTTTTGTTTTCTTTCCACCACCATCTTTTTATTTTGGAGTCTTCTTAGGAAACTTGTTGGTGGGGTAAGACTTTTTGGAATGATTGGGAGGAGACTTGATTATTCGGATATCCATCAATTTTTCCATAGCAGCCAATGCGATAGATAAGTCTATCACGCCTTATCTCCATAACTTCAACTGAGCCCACAGTTGAAGGCCAGATAAGAAGTTAAACAACTTATCTGCCTCCAACATATCCTTGATGTCTAACATGAGGGAACTGAACACCTTCACATAGTCCCTCACATTGCCATCTTGCTTCAGTTTTTTCAGGGCATCCCTGGCAACTCAAGAGGTATTGCAGGGAAGAAATTTGTTGGCCCAGATGGCAACCCAAGAGAGGGGGGGTGAATTAGGTTCTTAAAAAAAAATAGTACTTAAAAATAATTTATCAAAGTAATAGTGTACAAGGATATGTGCAATGAGTGTGGTGCTAAGAATGCAAAGCAATGATAAAGATAGAGTAGAGAGAAAGAGAGACAAGCATGATAAACACATGAAATTTATAGTGGTTCGATGTTAGCTACACCTACATCCACTCTCAAGTAACTCTTGGGTCCATACTATAATCATCCTAATTACAGCAAAGTTATTTTTTAAGCTCACAACTCAAACTTGTTGTTTTACAATAGGATCATAACGAACCCAGCCAGTTTTCACAGGATCACCAGCACAAAACCTATCCCAAGCTTTCTGGCTTGAACAAGGCTGATCTGCCTCCCTTGATTCAGTCCTCTGATTGAATCAATCAACAAGAATAACTAAAAAATAGTTATAACAGATATAAAGCTCCTCAAATGACCAAATAAGATAATATAATCAAGATAGAAATAGAAGAGCTTAATTTAGAAGATTTTGAAGTTGGGCTTTTCTTCTTTTCTTCTTTTTCTCTATTCCTTTGAGATGATCTTCCTTAAGATAGGATTGAAGCTTTTTAAAGAAACGTTGAGGTAGAGTCTCTTGAACAACTAGGGCTTTTTCCTCTCCTTTTGATTTGATAGAAATTCTTTAAAGTTGGCTTTTGAATGCTTTGAATTTCTCTAAACTCAGTTTCGAACAAAAGGATTTCGGATTTGAACTTTATCTTTTTGATTTTTCACTTCTATTCTCTCTTTTTTTTCTTTTTTCTCTTCTCAAAATAGTTGGATGGCACTCCTTTTATAATCTTCTCTAAATCTACCTTTAGATAAAAACTAGCCATTAAAAGTACTTGAGGAGGTGTTTAGCACAAAAGAGAAAAGAGTCGTTGAAGTTTGTTGGAGAAAAGACAAGCTCTAGAGTCATCTCTGACACTTCTGAAATTCATCTCTAACAAGTTAGAGTCGGCTCTAATAAGACTTGGAGTCGACTCTAACTCGGGATGTTCAAAATGAAAACTTTTGCCTATTTCAGAGTTGGCTCTGGCTTTTCGAGGGGTCAATACTTCTTGTGCAGGAGTCAACTCTAGCAAATACGGGAGTCAGCTCTAATGAAGCCCCAAAAAATCACTCTCTATATAACCATTAGAGTCGGCTCTAATCTGACGCAGAAATGAGACTCTCTGTCTTTCGATTAGAGTCAGCTCTAATCTCTATAGGAGTCAGCTCTAATCCGTACCGAAAGTATCAAACTATTCTGATATGCTCCGGAGTCGGCTCTAATACTTCTAGAGTCGGCTCTAATTACTGAAACTTGACACTGAATACAAGACATGGATTCAAACTCAATTTTCTTTGGATTATGATTAAATAAACATTTAAATTCCTGAAATACTTAATCAAAATCATTAATAACATAAGAAGTATACTCATGTAATTTTTGTTATTCATCAAAATCAATAATTGGGTCAACAGAATTGATTCTTCAATTCTTGCTTCAGGGCCTCCCAAGTGTGAATCTCAGGTCGACCGAGATCATTGGTCCAAGTTTGCCACCAAAGTTTTGCATTACCCGCAAAATACATGTAAGTGATGAAAGCCTTCTCTCCCTTTGGAACACGAGCAGCCTTAAAGTACTGCTCCATGTCCCAAAGAAAATTCTTCAGCTCTTTGGCACTCCTAGTGCCATTGTAAGAATGTGGGTCAGGGACCTTCATTTTGATATTTCCATGACCCTAAGGATGGGTTTGCACCGCCGACTTGATCAGCCAGATATTCGACACCGCCTCGTCAATACAAAGTTATGTAGCCCCCAATGACTCCTACAGCATCATTAAGGTTGTTTGACAAGCTTCGACTTGTGCCCATAAAGGAGACGCTTGGTTTGCTTGAGGCAACCTAACAATTGCCTCCAACCAGCCATTCTTTCCCTCAAAGCCTCTATGTTGCTATCTCTCACCAGCATTGATGCAACAATTCTCCTGAAACAAAATCTTCAAAGAGCCTGCAACTAGGCTCTGATACCACTATCATTGAGCCAATAGTTGGATTTAATTTTTTTTTTCTCGCTAAAGACCTTGCGCGGCACTAGATCCCTCAATCCAACTAGCCTTCCCTTATTAAGATAGAAGTGAAGATAAACTTCTTTATTGAATTCCCAAAAGTACAAGCACACACAAAGACCCACCCAATGGTCTCACCGAACTATGTGTGTCTTTGCCCGAAGGCATTGGTGATACATATAGAGTTGCAATGGACAGTTCTTCCAATCGCTGAGAAGTTTTTCAAACTTCTTGAAACTTCTCGGCCTGAGTCATAGGCCATCCCAACCAACGACCACATAGACAAAGAAGTTCTTGGAACCATCTGAACTTCCCCTTACAGGCAATTGTTTTCCTACCTAGGCCTTCGACCAACCACGAACGCACCCAATGATCATGTTCATCATCCCACTAGATGGGCCAAATCTTTAGCCGAAGAGCATCCGCAAACTTGTGCGCACCCATGGTCTCTTGGCATGCACCCAACCATGTCATTGCGCCTATGCTCCGACCATAGGCCCGCCAATGCCACATCACGATCTGACCTTTGCCATGTAGGACTCCATGGACAATCCTTGCCGGCACAAGATTTGCCAGGGCCACCCTCCCGATGCCGTGGCCAAGCTTGAGCCCATCCTTATCATGGAAAATCTCGCAAAGTATCCCTTCTCAATACACTGGAGGGGCCTCCAACCATTTGCCACCCCAGGGTTCTGAAAATATGAGCAGCATTGTAGACTGGGCCCATGCCTTGCACGCGCCGACCCGCCAGATGCCATGCGTAGCCCAACCCGCGCAGGCACCCACATGGCCAACGCCGCGCACGCCAAGCCCCGAATGCACCGCGCGCTAGAGAATCCTGCGCGTCCAGCATCGCATGGCCAAGGCCCCGCACGGTCAAAGCCCTGCGTGGCCAAGAACCTCGTGCGATTCATTGAGGGTCTGACATTAGGGGCATTTGGGTAAGCAAAATCTTCAAATTTTGCTCGAGGTGGGGGTATTTTAGGAATTCTAAATTCCATCCCAACCCATCTTTTTAGGGAGCTTCTAAATATACCGCAAAAATTATTCTCCACACCCTTAATTTTTTAAAAAATTTTCAAATTCGGGGGTGTGGAGAGCAATTTTCTCTCTGCGCCCCCCCAAAAAATAAAATTCTTAAACTACCCCTCTCCCTCACCCCACCTGATCGCTCCCCTCCTACCCTCTTCCCTCTTTCTCTTTCCTTCTCCTTTTTCGACCGGCAGTGGCGACAGCATGGCACCGCAGCAGCGGTGATGGCGATCGCAGCAGCGACGGTGGCAACAGTGGTGGCCCTCATCGATCGGCTCCCCCTCCCGGCCCCGGCCGCCCCTGGGCCCCTCGGCATTGGCTTCCCTCCCCTAGCCTTGGCTCCTCTTGCCCCCTAGCCCTCATCTCCCCTTGGACCCCGGCTGGCTCCCGAGTCCCCTCCCCTGCTTCCCTCGTTGGGCGCATCGTGACTTTTTGGTCCAATCCATTGCTTTTGATGGCGTTCAAAGGCAAGAAGGCGTGCTACTTCAACACCGGCGTCATGGTGATGGATTTGGGGAGGTAGAGGGAGGGGGGCCACACATAGAGGATCGAGGAGTGGATGGAGCTTCAGAAGTTGATGCATATCTACGAGCTGGGGTCACTGCCGCCGTTCCTGCTTGAGTTTGTAAGTTGAATCGCAGCGGTGGAGCACCGGTGGAACCAGCACGGGCTCGTTTAGATCATAAAACTTCTATGTTCGGCTCTATGTGGCCGAACAGAGGCCTCCTGTGTAGCCCTGTGTGCCGAACAGAAAGCCTTGTAATGGGCCGAACAATGATACTTTGTTCGGCCGACCAATAGAGAAAAAATTCTAAGAGTATAACGGTTATTATGCAATGGAGTAAACTGAGTATTTTATTTTTTTAAAGTGCGGTGTGGAGAGTGATTTTTGCGATGTATTTAGAAGCTCTCGTCTTTTTACCTTCTAGCCTACACTGTTAAAACCACATGATAAAAACCCACCCACCACCACCACCACCTCTCTCAGATAAATTTGTTCATCGATTAGTTTTATTATATTATTATTATTATTATGCACCCCCTAGGGCTGGATCCCAATGGGGCTTTTTCGGAGGATCACCGGCTTTCTTGGCCTAGAAAGGGATGGTGGCAACGAGCCCAATGGCCGCGTTCCTTCTAGCTAGGTGCCCACATGGCCAACGTCGCGTGCGCCAAGCCCCGTACACACAACGCATGCCAAACTCCTGCATAGCCAGCATCGCGCTGCTATGGCTCGGTACGATCAACGCCGCGCACTAGAGAATCCTGCGCGTCCAACGCCGCACGGCCAAGGCTCCGCACAGTCAAAGCCCTGCATGGCCAAGCACCTATGCGGCCAAGAACCTCGCGCGATTCATTGAGGGTCTAACATTAGGGGCATTTGGGTAAGCAAAATCATCAAATTTTGCTCGTGATGGGGGTATTTCAGGAATTCTAAATTTCATCCCAACCCATTTTTTAGGGAGCTTCTAAATACACCGCAAAAATTACTTTCCACACCCTCGAACTTTTTTAAAAAATTCCAAATTCAGGGGTGTGGAGAGCAATTTTCTCTCTGCACCCCAAAAAAAATAAAATTCCTAAACTACCCCTCTCCTCACCCCACCCGGTCACTCTCCTCCTACCCTCTTCTCTCTTCCTCTTCCCTTCCCTTTCTCAACCAGTAGCGCAGCAGCGGCGGTGGCAACAGCGCGGCCCTCATCGATTGGCTCCCCCTCCTCGGCCTCGATCACCCTGGGCACCTCCAGCATCGGCTCCCCTCCTCTAGCCTCCGGCTCCTCTTGTCCTCCTAGCCCCCATCTCCCCTTGATCTCCGGCTCGCTCTCGGGTCCCTCCCCTGCTTTTTTTCATCAGGCGCATCGTGACTTTTTGGTCCAATCCGACACTTTTGATGGCGTTCAAAGGCAAGAAGGCGTGCTACTTCAACACCAGCATCATGGTGATGATCTGGGGAGATGGAGGGAGGGGGGCTACACGGAGAGGATCGAAGAGTGGATGGAGCTTTAGAAACTGATGCATATCTATGAGCTAGGGTTGCTGTCGTCATTTCTGCTTGAGTTTGCATGTCGAATCATAGCGGTAGAGCACCGATGGAACTAATATGGACTCGTTTGGATCATGAAACTTCTTTGTTCGACCATGTGACAGACTCTTTGTTCGATCCTATGTAGCCAAATAGAAAGCCTTGTAATGGACTGTACAATGATACTTGGTTCGGCCGACCAAATAGAGAAAAAATTTTAAAATATAACGGTTATTATGCAATGAAAAAATTAAGTTTTTTTTTTTTTTTAAGTACGAATGTAGAGCGTAATTTTTGCGGTGTATTTAGAAGCTCCCCTCGCTTTACCTTCTAGCCTACGCTGTTAAAACCAAAAGATAAAAACTCCACCCACCACCACCTCCTCAGATAATTTGTTCGTCGATTGGTTTTTATTATTATTATCATTATTATTTGCACCCCCTAGGGCTGGATCCCAATGGGGCTTTTCCGGAGGATCGCCGGCTTTCTTGGCCTCGGAAGGGACGACGGCAACGAGCCCGACGGCGGCGGCGAGGTGGAGGAGGAGGCGGAGGACCAGACGGGGAAGAGCTTGCCGCGTGGCCGCGCCAGAGGTTTCAACGTCCAGGTCCCCGTCACCGTCGAGAGGCCTAGCGTCGGGCCCGTCCTCACACCTTGCAGTCTCGGCGAAGGCGGAGTCCAGGTGCTTGCCTCTTCCCTCCACCCTGTCTTCCTTCTGACTTTTGTCGTATCGATGAAAGATAGGGGTTTCTTTGTTGAGTTTTGATTTCTTGATGAATTCTATAATGGGTTTCTCATGAACTGCAATTTATTGAATTGGGATCTCCGAGGTTTTGTTTTCTACGATGCAAAGCTGGGATTTTTTGGATTCATTTGTGCCTTTGGATTTGCATTGGTTTAATTGATAAAAGCAACAATGGAGCTTCTTTTTTCTCGGTAGAGTTTAATCATGTTTGTTTGGTCAGCAAGAAAAGTATGGTAAACGGGTGATAAAGGAGGTTAGATGTGTATTATTTTGGGGTAGGTAGGTTTGGGGCACGTGGAAGTGGTAAAGGAAATAAGAAGGAAATAAGACTGAATTGTTCCTAGGGATGATGTGTTTGTATGAGTAATTATATGTAAAGTGGAATATCCAGTATGTGAAATCCTTGTGGAGATAAATTGCCAAGTGTGACCACGTATTGTGATGTTCATCTTAAGCTGGTTAGCAATGAATGAACCAAGAATTTCAGTGATTGTGTGATAACACTTTTCTTGATTTGAAGAACAAGTTAAGAGTCTGAGGGCTATCTATGCATGAAAGAGGGCCCTGAATCTATGGCCTTGATCATGTTATCATTATAGCATACTCCTCTGCTTACTAGTGATTGCCCTCACTTTTCTATTGGCACTAGGAAGGAACTAATAAAGTTTGATTTGCTATTTACAAAGGTATCAAGATCTTGGATTTTATCAATTTAGTTCATTGATTTCTGATAGCAATGATAATTGTGGGGTTATGCATCAAATAGGATGAGGTGGGTAGATAGAGTTATTAGACAAAATGTTGGGGATATGTTTTCCCTGGGGTTCTTATTTGAAGTAACTTTTGGTAATAGGTACACTAGGATGACTATAACAGAGATATGCTAGATATGTAAGCAAATGAAGCAGAAGAACTGGGGGCTAGTAGTGTCTATAGTCATATGTCTGTTGGAGGAGAGTCCTAGGATGTCATACGAAGTTGATTTCTTCTTTTTTAAATATATACATGTGCAATCACATGCGTTTATACATACATATGTGTGTAACTTCTTGTTGTCTACAGCAAATGGAAGACCATAAAGAGTTTGAGATGTGGCATGTCAAGCAATGGATTGAACATCATAATGTGATGGAAGATGCTGTCATCGATGTAGTGGCATATGTTGTAGAAGCGAAGGGAGAACAGAGAACAGAACCTCTAGACATGGATGAAATTTATCATAAAATAGACTATATATCAATAAGTAAAGTGATAAAAAAAAGGGTTGTATTATTACAATGGGTATAATTTGAGAACTAATTGATGATATCTGTGATTTGACTGTAATTAAGTGTCAGGGATGTGACTAGAAGATGCCTAAAAACATGATACTGAAATCTTCAACAAGGATCATAAGAATGCTGAATCTTTTGAAAGAAGCCATTATCATAACTATCAGGCATTGTTGAAGTATTTTGATGCTGGCATTATGAATCGTTATTAAGCAATACTTTTGTCATTATGAATCCTTATTATGCAATACTCTTACTAGAGGCAACCTTCAAACCTTTAAAATAATTTCAGGCTTTCTAAATCATTTTGCTGAACTTCTGTCAGTGCCA
This sequence comes from Calamus simplicifolius, assembly GCA_900491605.1. Taxonomy (NCBI): domain Eukaryota; kingdom Viridiplantae; phylum Streptophyta; class Magnoliopsida; order Arecales; family Arecaceae; genus Calamus; species Calamus simplicifolius. The sequence goes on along the minus strand of UESW01003836.1, from coordinate 2,360,617 downwards.
GCTTAAAAAAAATTAAGGGAGACATTGAAGTTAAGAATTTGCACAAAATCAATATCTGATTATTAAATCTCAGCTTCAGCAAGCTTCATAAAAAATTGTTGAGCTGCTTATGACTTTAATTATTGAACTGTTGGAAATTGCCACTGGAAGAAGAATGGTGAATGAGAATCAAAGGTGGTGAGGAAGAGAGGACGGAAGAATTTGTATAAATGAAAGAACAAAGGGACATGTGTGTCTAGTTTTACATGTAAATGGAAGAACTTCTGGTCCATGGATTTTCCTTATGAGAATTGGAGCAAAATTAACTGAATATTAGATTTCCTATGTAATGAGGCCGTGATAGGACTTCATCAACCTTATGCATCTTGGATATTTTGAGTAACAGGTCAAGGTTTTGATGGATATCTGTATCCCGATAGTAGGACCTTAATTATAAGGAGTTATGAATTTTTACTTTAACCAACCATCGTCATTTCAAATGTAATTCATGATAATGAATTTGCTCTTAAATTTTGTTTATTGAACCTTGTGCACTCTCTCTTTTTTTCCTTTCTTTTCTTTCTTAGGAGTGTGGTGTTAATTTTTGATGTATTTTTTATAAGATCCATACTTTGTGAAGTCTTTTTGTTTAATGCATTGATTTTTATTTGCAATGATAAGTAAACATGATTCCACACCAAATAGGATGAGGTGGGTCGACTAAAGAATATAGCTTTATGAGATATAAACCTAATTTCCATTATGAATATACTGGTCTTCATTGGAATGATCATGGTGAGAAGGAGAACTGTTATGACTTACATATACAATAGATAAAGGGAGATCGAGTGGAACTGTTGGGAGTCAGCATTGACTAATTGTCTTTCGCACGAGATTGCTGTGTTTGTTTCTTCTCAAGCATTATATCTACAGCAAATCTAAAACTTTTTACCAGGGGGTGACTGATAGTTTTCGTGTTTAGGAACTGAAACGGGATTAAGTTAAGAATCAAGAGGCAATGTGTGGATGAGATGAATGCGAGGAACCCTAGAGAGCATTTATGTTTATGGAACCTTATATTGTCATCATGGAAAGTAGCAGAGAATTTGAGTGGTCACATAACAGAACGTGGTGGGGGATGTGATTCTTGATCGTGTAGCGGCATTTGAGAGAAATTTGATGACTTTAAAAGTGTGTTTGACCTATGATATAAATGGGTAAATTTTAGCTGAAGAAAAGGAGTAACATAATACAATCATAATTTTTTTTTTTAATGGGATATTGATTGACAACATAGCTAGCTAGCTGCCAGCTATATCTATATTATGTACATTGAATGCCAGGAAATGAGACAAAAAAGATGCCTAGAACATCATGATGAAATCTTGGAGTGAGAGTATTTCAGCATTCAATGACAAGTTGCTGGGAAGAATCCACAATATATCATAACCATCAACCTTGTCTCGACAATTTCTGGTCAGTCTTTTTTGATCAATAATCATATCAACTGAAAGATCTGGCTTGTAATTTATACTATGTGGGATTTGAATAATGTTAAGGTTTGTAAGAAATTGTTGAGAACCAGTCATTCATTTCGTCCTGGATCTTTTCTTGGTCCAGGGATTCAGATGGTATACAAGGAGATTAAGGATCGACGAGGACGGAGACGTCGCGGATGAGTTCCTGGACGAGATTGCGCCCGAGGCTTCCACCACCACCACTAATACGCGACCCAGGTTTCAGGTGAAGTACAATACTCGTGCCACTGCCATGGCCACGAGGAAACAGGTTATCGCCGTTGATGGGAACATCAAGCAGAGCTTGGAATACCAAGGGAAATTGCTGTGGGTTTGAACGGGAAAATCGGCAGAGGCTTTCGTGATAACGCCACGGTCAAAGAATCGCTGCTGGTCCCTGGAAATCGGCGTCATTGGTGGTGGAGCTTGGTCTGCGCTTGCCATCAACCCCAAGGCCTGTCGGGGTGGTAGAACTGATTTTGCTGTCATACCAATCATTCGTGCTGATATAAAACATTAAGTGTGATCTGTTCTGGACACTGCATGGTGATCATCTCCACCCATTGAAAATTACTACACCTTTGATTACTGCGAATGATGAAAAAAGAAAAGAAAAAAGATTTTATTGTCTTTGAACGCTTTTGACGCTGCAATCGTTTTTGTTTGGGTTGAGATAGGAAACTAAAAATAATAATTAACAAAATAAAAATAAAAAAAAATCTCGTGCTTTGTCTTTTGTATGCGGATCGATCTATGTCGATTGTGTCTCGTTCCGGACGTATTGGAAAGGCCAGGGACTCTGTAAAATATGGCTCTAAAGCGAGGTCATGATCAGTAAAATGATGAATGGTTAACCATTGTCTCCTCATTCATGCTTTAAATCAACCTATAACCGGAGCTTGCCTTACCTGGGCAATGAGATATTGTGTGTTTGATTTGAGGCGAAATCTTGGTGCGTTAATGTGTGCTCTCTAGTAATAATATGCGCTACACTATTCATCCTGGGTTCAAAAACAACCTACAGAGCCTGGATAATAAGTGGAGATCGAAGGCACCGTCAGCCAAAGCTGGAGCGGTGCCTGCCGACCGGTGGTTGGTGTTAGTGGTGGAGGCGGTCGTTCCGGCCGGATAGGTGTGGGGACGGTGGTTCCGGCAGCCGGAGCTGGAGCGATCTCCCGGCGGCCGAAGCTGGACCGGTGCCGACTGGTCGGTGGGCATTGGTCTCTTCCCTATGCCTAGCCTTCTCTCCGTTTCGGTCTTGGCCTTCCTATTCTTGGCTCGCTCGTGGGCTTCTTCTTATCCTTGGAAGATGTCCTTATCCACCGTGCGCGGTGCAGAAACGTGCGCACTTTGATTCGCGTGCGCATATTCTGCACCGCACGGGATGCACAAAGACGCTTCTCTTACCCTTGGCTCGCTCGTGGGCGATCTGCTACCCCTCCTCCTCCGTCCGGGCCGCGGCCTTCTCCCCCCACCTTCTCACCTCTCGCTTCGATGCTGCGCTTTATATCCGTTTGAATTGGCAATAGAGTAGGGCGATGCCACGTGGCTTATCATGTGGAGTGCATGCAAGTGATCTCAATCGCTGTGCTGCCACGTTTACAGGTGGACAGATAAAGCGTGTCACCGTCTAAGCTCTAAGCTGATTGATTTGGTCACTATTTTGGCTATGTGGCCACCTTAGCCAAATACCGCTGTTGTTTAAGGAAAAAAAAAAAAAAGAGCCGCCGCCTCCTTTCCTCCCCAGTAATATTCTTTCGGCACCGTTTTCTTCCTCTCTCTCTCTCTCTCTCTCTTTACATCATCCCTTTCCTTTCATTTTCTTTTCCTTCTTCAATATTCTTCCTTTATTTTTTTTTGACATCTGCTCTCTTCCAACATTCCTTCAGCATTAGCCTTTTTTGGCTCTAGCACTTTTTTTTTTTTTGGCATCATGTTTGATTAAACGAAAGGTCATGACCGAACAAAGACCCTTCGTTCGATCAAACAGACCTTTCATTCGTTTCTGTTTGACCGAACGGTATCAAAAAAAAAGAAGAGCGTTGAGGACGAAGAGGATCGATATCGAAAAGCTAAAGAGGAGCGTCGAAAGAGAGCATATGCTGAAAAATGAGGAAAGAATTCTAAAAAAAGAAGAGAAGATGGAAGAAAAAGGATGGTGCCAAAAAGAAGGAAGAGAATGATACCAAAAAGAAGATATTTGGGAAGGATAGAGGTGTAGAGAGAAAAAAATTTTAGAATGAAAGAGGACATACTGAATAATTTGAACGGTGCAAATAAAAATTCCCCGGTTATTTGTTTGCCAGAGGGGAGCAATGCAGGCCATTTTTCGTATGAATGTGTCCGAATTCCGCACGATGTCATGGTGATATTTCAGCATTTAAGAATAGTTAGAGCAAAGGCCCGAAATTCAGGAAAAGAGAATGCAGTTAGTTTGCCAGATGCTTAAAAAAACAATGAAAGAACTTTTAATAGATGTAAGAGTTGTTGATAGGTGAAAACTAAATACAAATATTAGAAAGGCCAGGACAATAAACAATAGAACAAAGCACCTATACTTCCAATAAGATTCTAAATTTAATGAAAGATTGAATAATTCATTTTCGATTTGATTTTGCATGAATAATCTAATGAATCTTATAGGGAAGTGAGCATTTGTAAATAACTTGATTTTTATAAAATTTGTATTTTTTTCTTAAGTTTATAAAATGATATGTACAATATTAGAATTTCTTCATCATATGGATTAGTATGATTATTATTTAATTAAAACCTAAATTGAATGAATATTGACTTGATAAAGTAATTTATCTAAGCCTATTTTGGTGAATGATTGCCGCTGTTAGCGTGGATTTATATTAAGTATGGATCTTATAAATTCTAAATTCTTAATGGGAAGAGCTCACATTAAGTTGCTTATGTAATAACCCGTCTTAATAATAGTCCTATTTTATTGACTAAACGTTTCTCCTATTAAAGTGATAACAGCCCCCCTCCCTTAATACCTGAACGCTCGCTTGATGGGGCATGCGGTGAAGGAATTGGGTATAAAAAGGGACCCATCCTAAGGTTTTAGAACATGGTTCTCGAGAGAGATCCTAAGGTTTTAGAATATGGTTCTCGAGAGAGATCCTAAGGTTTTAGAACATGGTTCTCGAGAGAGATCCTAAGGTTCTCGAGAGAGAAACCTAATCCTAAGGTTCTCGAGAGAGAAACCTAAAAAGCGGACGCATTGAAATTGAGTCCCTGATCAAGAGCAATCATGAAGGCATACACCATCAGAATGCGATGGCTTGTTGATTAGAAGACCGATACATCGAGAGGAAGAGGGAAGATCAATCGAGATCCCTTCCATCGAGAGGAAGAGGGAAGATCAAGAGGGAAGATCAATCGAGATCCCTAAAGAAAGGATAGACCATTAATAATAATGGCTGGAGGTAATTTTCGATCATAATAATATATTGATATCGTGATCAATATGTTTAAATTAAGTCTTACATTTGGTATAAGAGCTTTTTAAAACCTCTGCCTTATTTTGTGAAGATTTCTATAAGTTTCTCTTTTCAAGCAATTTATGCCGCGTGTTTTCCGTTTTCAATTTTTCGGATCTCAGGTTGGTTTCGATCAGTTCTTATCTTTGTTCACGGAATTGATAAAAACCATTAAACCTATTTCAGATTCCGATTTTTGCGGAAACAAAACGTGGCTTCTTTCTTTTCTATTAAAAATTTCTTTCTAGCATTAAAGGTTTCTCGGATTTCTTTTTTATGATATTAAAGAGATAACATTAAAGAAAGAAAAAGAAAAGAAACATAGCATTAAAGAAAAGAAAAACTAAAGAAGAGAAATGCAGCGGAAACGTGGCTTCAATAACCACATACGGTGACATATTAAAAAGGAAAGAAAACTTTCGGTTTTCGCTTTTCTCGCTTATGGTCTTTCTGTTCTCTCACGGGATTTAAAATCTGGATTGGTTGGATTTTAAATGCATTTATTATCTGTTTAATGTTTTATTAAATCATGTAACATGATTTATTTTTATCATTTATTTCTTGAGTTTAAATTTTTGTATTAAAATACGCCTCTTGAGTCTCTATGCCTACGGTGTTTTGCATAGACTGGCCCAAGGGAATAATGAGCTACGGCCGGACGTGTTTTAATTAACAAAAATTTTTCTTAAGATGATAATTTTAAAATTCATTAAATAGATATTGAAATGTTGTCTTCTATTAGATTTATTCTATGCATGAATTTGGTGGTAGTGTGAAAATCATAGTGCAAATCCTTTCAAGGTCTATTGGTCAGTTGGTGTCTAGAAAAGTAAAGAGATTGTGGTTACTTAATTGGTTCCGTTGACTGACCTAAGGAAAGCAACGGGGGGACCCCCACTTCTCTTTCACTGGCCTGGCCAATTTGACTAACTCAAATCTTGATTTGGAAATGTTACGTTGATTAAGATCACTATCTAATAATCATTCTAAATTGGTTAATCTATATGCATATAATGTCATGTGATCAATATGATGTTGATTAATTGAGGAGTAGCCACAACATCTTTGATTAATCAAAATTATATATTAAGTTGCAAAGATCACATAAGGTTAGATGACATTAATTGTGACTAATTATATTAATGTAATGAATCTTATCCCACAGGAATTTTTGTTGCACTAATATAATTAATTAGGATGCGATAACAAATTATTTTCTTAATTACCCACAGGAATTAAGAAAGGAATATAATTTGTTAGTCACATCATTAAGCTAATGAGTCTATTTGAGTATAATAACTTAGCCCACAGGTAGTTATTGTATGTTATTGATTCATGTTATTGCATGTTTACATTGGTAAAACATGACATCAAGTTATATGCCTCAAATTCAATTACATGAACATGATTTTATTTTTTATGCAGCTATTTTGCCTGTTAATATTTCTGATATGAAATGTGATATTTTGATTTAAGTGGTGATAATTATAAATTATGAAAGGAGAGAATTCTTCTTCAATTAGGGTGCATGGATATTGACTATGCTATCAGGAAGGATGAACCACATTCAGTTACATCTACTAGCACTCAGGCTGAGATTGTTGCGTATGAACGATGGGAACGGTCCAATCGCCTCAGTATGATGTTCATACGTACTAAAATTTTTGCTAGTATACGTGGTTCAATTCCTGAGTGCAAAAATGTCAAGGAACTTTTGAAGGCTATTGATGCATAATTTGAGTCTTCAGATAAGGCAATGGCTAGCACCCTAATGAAAAAATTATCATCAATGAAGCTCACTTCGGTTGGAGGTGTGCGTGAGCACATCATGAAGATGAGGGACATTGCGGCTCAGTTGAAATCCCTAGAGGTTGAGATGTCAGAATCTTTCTTGGTGCACTTTATTTTGAGCTCACTCCCACAGCAATATAGTCCCTTCAAAATATCTTACAATACACATAAGGACAAATGGTCAATTAATGAACTTCTGACCATGTGTGTTCAAGAGGAAGGGAGGCTGATTTTAGAAATGGGAGAAGTGCACATTTAGTCACTCACAGAAAGACTAAAGCTCCCAAAGCCAAACGCAAAGGAAAGGGTAAAGTATCCATCCATACAGAAGACAAGAAGGAGTCTAAATGCTTCTTTTGCAAGAAGAAAGGGCATATAAAGAAAGATTGTCTCAAATTCAAAGCTTGGCTTGACAAGAAAGGTACTCTAACCTCATTCGTATGTCATGAATCCAATTTGGTTATATGTCATAATACATGGTGGATTGATTCTGGTTCTACAATCCATGTTTCAAATACCTTGCAGGGTTTTCTAAATCAAAGGAAACCATTGGGAAGTGAACAAAGCATCTATTCAGGAAACAAGATGGGTTCACATGTGGAAGCAATTGGAACGTGCAGACTTATTTTACATTCTGGTTTTGTTTTGGATTTGGAAAAGACATTTTATATTCCAAGTTTCTCTAGAAATTTGATTTCAGTGTCAAGACTTGTACCAGCAGGATACTCCTTTAATTTTAATAAAAGCTCTGTTGATTTATTTTATAAATCTAAGCTTATTGGGAATTGTACATTGTCAGACAATCTTTTCAAATCAATCTGAAAAATAATACCACCTATAATGTGATGCACGCCCAAACTGGTATGAAAAGATGTGTTATAAATGAGAATTCCTCTATTTTGTGGCATCGGAGATTAGGTCATATCTCCATTGAAAGAATTAAAAGATTAGTAAAAGATGGAGTACTTGATACTCTTGATTTTACTGATTTTGACACTTGTGTGGACTGCATAAAGGGAAAGCAAACCAACAAGTCCAAGAAAATGCCAAGAGAAGTTTGAAATACTGGAGATCATACATACGGATATCTGTAGCCCAGATATGGATTCGTATGGTCAGAGATACTTCATCTCATTTATTGATGACTATTCACGATATATGTATCTCTACCTACTTCATAATAAGAACGAAGCATTAGATGCCTTTAAGGTATTTAAGGCAGAAGTAGAGAAACAATGCGGCAAGCAAATTAAAATCGTGAGGTCAGATAGAGGTGGAGAATATTATGGTAGATACACTGAGAATGGACAAGCACCTGGTCCGTTTGCTCGATTTCTTGAAGAAAATGGAATTATTGCACAATACACCATACCAGATCTCCTGACCAAAACGGTGTAGCTGAAAGGAGAAACCGGACATTATTGGACATGGTAAGGAGCATGATTGTCAGCTCTAACTTACCTAAATCCTTGTGGACTGAAGCTCTTAAAACTGCTGCGTATATATTGAATCGGGTTCCAACCAAGGCTGTTTCCAAAACGCCATTTGAGTTATTTAAAGGTTGGAAACCAAGTCTGCAACATATACGTGTTTGGGGATGCCCATCTGAAGTAAGAGTCTATAATCCACAAGAAAAGAAATTAGACCCAAGGACTATTAGTGGATACTTTGTTGGATATGCTGAAAAGTCCAAGGGTTATAGATTTTATTGTCCATCTCACAGCACTAGGATTGTGGAATCAAGAAATGCAAAATTTCTTGAGAATGACTTGATCAGTGGGAGTGATCAATCTCAGTGTTTGGCTTCTTCTGAGAAAGATCATTCAGTTATTCCAGCTTCCACTTCAAGTGAGGGATTGGTTGTTATTTATAGCACTCCTCAAACTCAATTAAGTGTCCAACAACCAGTCATTGAGATTTCACAAGCTGATGGTAATCTAGAAGATCGTGTTGTTCATCAACAATCAGTTGTGCAAGATACTCCTCAAGAGGTTATTGACACAACATTAAGAAGATCAACTAGAATAAAAAAATCAGCAATTCCTAGTGATTATGTTGTGTATCTACATGAATCTGACTATAACATTGGAGCCGAAAATGATCCTGAAACGTTTTCACAAGCCATGAGTTCTAAGGAATCAAACTTGTGGTTCAATGCCATGAAAGAAGAGATGGAATCTATGGCATCTAATCGAGTCTGGGATCTTGTTGAGTTGCCTAATGGTGTAAAAGTCATTGGATGTAGATGGATCTTCAAAATAAAGAAAGACTCACAAGGCAACATTGAGAGATATAAAGCAAGACTCGTTGCCAAAGGATTCACTCAGAGGGAAGGAATCGACTACACGGAGACATTTTCTCCTGTATCCAAGAAAGACTCTCTCCGAATAATTATGGCATTGGTAGCTCAATTTGATTTTGAGTTACATCAAATGGATGTGAAGACCGCATTCCTTAATGGAGATCTAGAGGAAGAGGTTTACATGAAATAGCCTGAAGGATTTTCCTCTAGTGATGGTGAGCATTTGGTTTGCAAACTTAAGAAATCCATATATGGATTGAAACAAGCCTCACGTCAGTGGTATTTAAAATTTCATGATGTGATCTCTTCCTTTGGTTTTGAAGAGAACATCATGGATCAATGTATATACCAGAAGGTTAGTGGGAGCAAAATTTGTTTCTTGGTCCTATATGTGGATGACATTCTACTTGCAACCAATGATAAAGGGTTGCTGCATGAGGTGAAATAATTTCTCTCTAAAAATTTTGATATGAAAGATATGAGTGAGGCATCTTATGTCATTGGCATTAAGATCCATAGAGAAAGATCTCGAGGCATTTTGGGATTGTCTCAAGAAACTTATATCAATAAAGTCTTGGAGAGATTTCGGATGAAAAATTGTTCACCAAGTGTTGCACCTATAGTGAAGGGTGACAAGTTCGCTTTGAACCAGTGCCCTAAAAATGAACTTGAACGGGAACAGATGCACAACATTCCATATGCTTCAGCTGTTGGAAGCCTAATGTATGCTCAGGTTTGCACAAGACCTGACATAGCATTTGCAGTAGGAATGTTGGGAAGATATCAGAGTAATCCAGGTTTAGACCATTGGAGAGCTGCTAAAAAGGTCATGAGGTATCTTCAAGGGACCAAGGACTACATGCTTATGTATAGACAAACTGATCATTTGGAGATAGAGGGCTACTCAGATTCGGACTTTGCTGGCTGCGTTGATTCTCAGAAATCAACATCAGGATTTATATTTATGTTAGCTGGTGGAGCCATATTATGGAGGAGTGCAAAGCAGACCTTGACTGCTACCTCTACTATGGAAGCGGAGTTCGTTGCTTATTTTGAGGCTACATCGCAAGGTGTATGGTTGAAGAGTTTCATCTCAGGGCTTAGAATTGTTGACTCCATTACTAGGCCAATTAAACTGTACTGTGATAATTCAGCTGCTGTATTTTAGCTAAAAACCATAAGAGTGGTAGTCAAAGTAAACATATCGACATTAAGTATTTAGCCATAAGAGAACGCGTTAAAGAGAATAAAGTGGTCATAGAACACGTTAGCACTGAATTGATGATAGCTGATCCTTTGACTAAAGGCATACCAATTAAGAAGTTTAAGGATCATGTGATAAGAATGGGAGTTGGTTCCATGATATAATTGTATTGATAACAATTTGTACAAAGAAACTCTTATTTCAATCGTTTGTTTATTTCTCATTCAGGTGTACACGTTATATGACTTTTGAGAAATGACAAACTTTTCTTTTGGACTCTGAATAAACATATGGTTTATTCATTATGTTATGTTGTCACATTTGGAATGGTGATAAAGAAATTGAATGCATTGTAATACATAGAAGATAATACTCAATTATAGAGGACCTATCGCTATGATTCATGTATTTAGTTTCTTGTTCAGTGTTGATAAAATATACGGACCAAGTGGGAGAATGTAATAACCCATCTTAATAATGGTCCTATTTATTGACTAAACGTTTCTCCTATTAAAGTGATAACAGCCTCCCTCCCTTAATACCTGAACGCTCGCTTGATGGGGCATGCGGTGAAGGAATTGGGTATAAAAAGGGACCCATCCTAAGGTTTTAGAACATGGTTCTCGAGAGAGATCCTAAGGTTTTAGAACATGGTTCTCGAGAGAGATCCTAAGGTTCTCGAGAGAGAAACCTAAAAAGCGGACGCATTGGAATTGAGTCCCTGATCAAGAGCAATCATGAAGGCATACACCATCAGAATGCGATGGCTCGTTGATTAGAAGACCGATCCATCGAGAGGAAGAGGGAAGATCAATCGAGATCCCTTCCATCGAGAGGAAGAGGGAAGATCAAGAGGGAAGATCAATCGAGATCCCTAAAGAAAGAATAGACCATTAATAATAATGGCTGGAGGTAATTTTCGATCATAATAATATATTGATATCATGATCAATATGTTTAAATTAAGTCTTACAGCTTATCATAAAGTAAAAAGTATATTCTCATCTTATAAATATAGCAATTAAAATATTGAGTAATAAAAGAAAAGTTTTTTCTCTTAGTACACACATACAAAAACTTTAGTTAAATCCTGAATGAAACAAATGCAATGAATCCTATGATGAACTTAGATGCAATTTACCTTATGTTGTTTGTGCACATTTACTTATTATATTTTGGATCTCATGACATTTTATGAATTTTGTTTGGCAGAAAATTTAAATTGTACACAGCTTAAAAAAAACACTATACAAATATATTTATATATAAATTATAATTTTGAATATAGACCATCAAAAGTCTATTTTTTAATGGTTTCAGGGTCCAATTGAAAGGAACCCATGGGAACCAATCAGCATCTTCACATGTCGGTTGATAGAAACAAGCTGAGAGCACACCAATACCCTATTTAATTGTGATGAGGAATTCATAAGAATTTAAAGAGGCTGCCCGCGGGTCACATCTCTCTCTAATATATATATATATATATTTATATGTATGTATGTATATGGCTAATCTCAAAGATTAATGGAAGCACTAATAAGATTTGGACATCCCTGATGGCTGAGGCTTAACTTGATGTTTGGTTCAATCTAACGACACCCACACCAACTGAAATTTGAGCCTTTGATTGCTCTTGCATTGTCTCTACATCATCCAAGGATTCTTTTGCAACTCCCAAACACGCAAAGGACAAGCAGCAGCCCCACCTATAACCCAACAATCCTTTCATCCAGCTCAGTTTGTCCGATAAACAAAATTTATCAAGAGCTGGACATAATTACAATGCAAACTTGATTCAGCCAGTGAAAGAAAGCATGTTGACAAAAGACTACCAATCCACTCTAATGACTTGACCTAAAGGATGATACTTGTGATACTTTGATTAAGAGCTTTGAACATATACTATTGTTTTTGGGGATCACTCTGTCAAACGTTGGAGCCTGACTTCAGCTACGCAGCTTGGGTTATTAGGATTTACCTATAGATAGATGCTAGGAAAAGGAGACAAAAGAAAAAGATTGTTCGAAAATTGGGACCTATAACTTCTTCAACCATACAATAATGCGTGACGCTTAGAATATGTCCAATATCATCCATGCCTAATAAATGGATCCAGCCAAGTTGCTCAACTTTGATATTAGCCTATCAGTGATGGGTAGTTGTGCTAATGAGGGACGGTGTAACTTAATTATTAGGTAGGATGATATCAGACTTATCATAAAAACAGCTGACTTGAATTTTGGCTCAAGGAATGGATCCCTTGTTCATTGCCAAAATCCTCACAGGACTCTGTTTCCGTAGGCTCTTTAGATATTCATAGAGAATTCTAGATGGATACATACTTTGCAATATATTTTAGCAAAATACCATATTGTTGAGAAAGTATTGAGCTACATGCCAAAATAGGTAATTCTAGATATGCTTGGATATCCTGGATATCAACAGCCATGAGACAAAAAACTTAGCCATTCTTTGATAAAACTTTCATCCTGTTTATGAGCAATAAACAATATACATACATCAATTGCCTCAGAATTTTTCATGTTGCATTAACATTTTCTTTAGGAAAAGTTTTGCTGAACTGCCCTCCAATGCAGCAAGTAAGCGCACATCGATCGTGCGGATTCATTGCCTGCACATGTCAGCGCGCGTGTAATAGTCCATTAGGCTTTATCGCGCATCGTACACGCATCGACACGCACGGACGGTCAATCCGTGCATTCGGTGTGCGATTGCTGCACCGAAAGCAAGTCTTTTCCCTATGAAGACAAACAATTAAGAAGTAAAGATTAAGATGTAAAGATTTCCTTGCCATATAAGTTTGCCTGCCGTTTGCCAACCTGGCAAAAGACCAAGGAAAGACTCCTCAGCACATATACTACAAGGCTTCCCTGTGGTTTAAATATAGATAGATATTTTAAACGTATATAGAAATTTCATTGCACGTATGGAATCTGTAATCATCACAATTAAAATGGACAGAGCAGCGCACTTAGAATCATTTTGATACTTTGGTTGGTGGATTGAGATTGCTTTACATTACAATTTCAGGCTTCACAAAATGTGACTTGATCTCTTTGTGTGGCAGGACAACAACTCCATTAAGGAAAATTGTGTCCCCGACATGGACATCCTCTCCAAGCACTGCTAGGCTGCTGACTTGAGCTGACTCCCCAATCGTTGAATGCCATCCAACGATGCTACCCGACACATGTGCAGATCTCTTCACCCGCACCCCCTTCATCAGGGTGCATGACGACAACCTCACCCCGGCCTCGATCACACAGTTGGGACCAATCACCACATCAGGCCCAATTAAGCACCCTTCACCAATCTTCGCACTTTCACCGATCAATACATTCCCAATGATGTTGTGCCCCACTGCCAGGTCCAAAGATGATTTCCTTCTCAGATAGTCCAAATATAATTTATTGCCCGTCAGGTAATCCTTGGGCTGCCCAACATCCATCCAGAAACCATCATAGACCATGGCATATAGGTGTCCTTCCTCAGCAATGGAAGGGAAAATTTGCCGTTCTAATGATGTGGGACTCAGCGGAATTCTATTGAGAACACAGGTGTTCAATATGTAGATGCCTGCATTAATTTTGTTACCTACAAATACTGCTGGTTTCTCAACAAATTTCTTGACACTTCCTGAATTCTCATCCAGAACCACCACTCCATATTTCGATGGTTCAGCAACCTAAACACAGTGAAGCAGATATACACAAGCATTTAGCATCCGCTCCTTACCATGCAAACATAAATCAAAGACAGCCTCTCTAAAACTCATCAAGAATATCAGGATATCTAGCTCTCATTCTTCTTTTACTATTCTTATAACATGAAATGATCTTGGAGAATTTAGGGTGGAAAATGAACTCTACCTTGGTTACCATAATTGATGCTTCACCTCCATGAGCATTATGAAATTCAAGCATCTCTTTTAATGGGAATTCACATATGATGTCACTGTTGAGCACAAAGAATGGCTTGTCAGCCTCCTCAAGCAGTTTCTCCTTTGCCAGGGCCAAAGGGCCTGCAGTGCCCAAGGGTTCATTTTCTTGAGAGCAGATGATCTTAATCCCAAGATTCGATTCAAACTCTTGTAGAAAGCTTAGCATGACCTGTGAACAAGTAACCCTATGAAATCGATGTAGCAAAACAAACTTGTAGATAGATAAGAAAGCATTTTGCTCACCTGTGGCTGGTAATTGATGGCCAAGATGACTTCAGTTACTCCAACAGTTTTAAGGGCTTCAATCTGATCAATTACATATGACAATTAAACTTCATATCAAAAGGTGGTGGAAAAATAACAAATCAACAATGGCTTGGAGCATACCCATGTAAAGTATAATGCGATTCTACAAAGGTAGAGTTTGCTTTCAACTAACCTGATGCAAAATCATCGGCTTGTTGGCAAAGTCAACAAGAGGCTTTGGCATGCTGAGTGTCAAGGGTCTCAATCGAGTCCCAAACCCACCTACAAGGATGAGTGCCTTCATGGTGACTTAGGTGCTAATGCTCCTCTATCTGGATTAATCAGTAATCAGAGTTACCACTTCACAGCTGAACTTCCTCATTATATGTTCTGAAAAGAAAAACTAGCTCAAGATACCCTGGTATTCTCACAAGATAATTTTCCACATCAAAGATGTATTAGCTAAAAATAAATTCTTAATGCTTAATTAGGAGATATATTCGGCATAGTTATTATTTAATTTCAAGGATCTATCAGATAACTCTGTATTCTTAAACATTCATCAACTGCTGCAGTATGGTAACTATTCTTAAATAAGATCATTTGGGTATACCAAAAATAATGACAACCCGAATGGGTCCACATATCGCAGGTCATGAATTATTTGATTCTTTAAAAATAAAAGGACCTGCCAATTATTTCCAGTCCGACAAAGAAGCAAAGCTGTCACATTATAACTTCTCAGAGACTCCATGTGGCTTCCCTCTAAATACCATTAAATGGAATTAAGTAACTCAAAAGATTTCAGAGTACAGTGCGATAATTTTATGATTCCAGATACTACAGGAGAAGGGAAGAACTGAAACTATTTGCAAAGTGACCCTAAAGCATGAGTCGCTTACCGACTCCCTCAATAGAGAAGACATGCCTTGGATGTGCATCCATAATCTCCCTTTCCCATGTCAATAGCCTTATTAGATCATCCATTATTTAAATATACTGATAACAGTTACATTAACAAAGAGTATATTAAAAAATGATTTTAATCTCATCAATTCCAGCTCCCAACTCTAATAATGACATAATTCAAGAGAACGAATATATAAAGGCAATGAAACATAAAACAATGAACAGAACATCTTACTACACTAGAAAGCATATGATGGTTAAACCAATCTCATCATCCATTATACCACAAGGGGGGTAACCAAATTTCCAGTTCTAATGAAACAGTTTCCATCAAGAGAAGAAAAAAAAAACCATCAAAACCCTGTCTTTATCTCTCTAATACAAAAAAACAAATAACAAAGAAATCAAATGGAACCTCCCTTCACTCTTTCTTGCTTTTTTTCCTCGCAGCACTATATAAGCAACTGTACATCCAAGAAACTCGCAAATATATGTCGATCACAAACCAAGAACTACTGAATAATAAATCTTTCCTCTCTACGAACAAACAGCTGAAAAACCCTTATCTTATCAAATCCAAACCACTCTCAGAGTAAGCTCAGAAATCGAAGAGCGACTGAGGTCAAAGCCCAAGCATCCCTTACCTTATGAGATCGAAAATGAGCAAGACGCCACGTTAATCCCACTGCAATCCGGAAAAACCCTAAACCTAACCCTAACTCTGGAGAGAAGAGCTCCAAAACCCTAGGGTTCCGCCAGGGAGCTTAGGGGGCGAAGGGCATCGGAGCTGAGGTGGGACGCGAACGCCGTCGGCGAATATTAATACATTTTATATTATTATAAAGAAAAGTGATGATTCGATATTTTCAAACGGCTTCGCGACTCGCAGCCGTACACGTGTAACTTAAGAAATAAAACGACGAAATTGCCCCTGGAGGTTTTAAAACTCCGATCATACGCCGTTGGCGCCTCTTTCGGGTGGTGAGCTGTCGGGATCTTGCTTCGCAACTGGCCATCGTGGGTCTTTTCTTCGTTTCCCCATCCCAATCTGAACCGGAACAAGTTCGCAGGAAACGCTTGTAGAACTGGAAACGGATTCGATCTTTATTATATATAAAAATATCAATAATTCCGGTGTTGAAGGGAACTGGCCCATTGTATTTGATATAAAAGAATTCCTAAACCACAATCTTCCGACACCTAATGGATGATAAATTATTACTATTATTATTATGCCATCGAAAATTTAATTAAATCCCATCCATAGGTGATGTGGCTAATAAAAGTCACGTGTAAATTAATGACCAAAAATTATCCAACGAAGGGAGTCGTTAGGATACTGACGGCCCCCGCCTACAAGCAACTCCAAGATGGCCCTGATGGCCCCAGCCTACAAGCAGCTCCAAGACGGCCCCGATCTACAGGCAATTCCTAGATGGCCTCGGCTCCTAAGCAGCCCCTGCCTTCAAGTGGCCCCAAGATGGTCCCAATCTACATACGTTTCCTAGGCAGCCCCGGCTTCTAGGTGGCCTCTAGGCGGCCTCTGCCTACAAGCGGCCCCAAGTCGGCTCCGATCTACAGGTGGTTCCTAGGCAGCCTCGGCCTACAAGCGATCCCAAGTCGGTCCCAATCTACAAGCGATTCCTAGGCGGCCCCGACTCCTAGGCGGCCTCGGTCCTTATTTTATCTTATCTTCGAGGCTCACCTCAGCTTCCCAAGCAAGCCTCTACTTTTGACAAAGCCGAACATACTAACCACCCTTGATTCATATCAGTCTAATAAGATAAATTCTGTCAGTTCTAGCCCAAGCCCCCAAAGGTCATAACCCATTAGGCAACATTAATGACCCTGATCAGATGAGGCCCCAAAGGCCATTGCCCATCATGTAACATTAATGACTCTGATCAAATAAGGCCCCAAAGGTCATAATCTATCATGAAGCTACAATTCTCCAAACTAATAAAGCCCAAAAAATTATCAGGAAGATTTAATGACTCTGATCAAATAAGCCTTGAAAGGTGATCATCTGCTATGAAGTATCAATCACCCAGATTAGAGGGGATGAATCCGATCCCATCGGTTCTGACATTCTATCTGTAAAAGTCATGGCTTATCATGAGATTCCAATCTTATTAAGCAAGTCATACATGCTCGAATGATCAATAAAACGGGTAAGAAGGACTCCTGACCAAAGTATAAGTACTCAAACAAATACTTAGAGAATTCTCTCACCTTCTTCCTAACTCTCATTTGAGCTTTCTTAAGTTCACGGCTGTGACATTGATCACTAACTTGAGCGTCGGAGTGAAGCTTTCTTAGGACTTCTTGCAGATTTTGGTGCCAAAGTGAAGCTCCTCTAGCAAGCTCATGGTACATTCATTGACGCTCAATAATATCAGCTCAAGGTGATTGAGCATCATTGGCATCGTTTTCGGTCTTAGACAATCTCAAACTTGAATCAATAATTCTTTGTCCTCTAGTTTTGAAACAAAAGCTTAAAACATTGGAGGAATACCTCTCGGCATCACGTCAGCCAACATGGTAGAGACGCTAGTTTTATATGTACATCTAATAAGGAGTGAGTCATCGTATGTCGATGTCAAGCATGGATCATTCGATTTCAATTGCATGAGCACTTAATCACTAAGTGTTTGATTGGCTTTATTGAATTTGATAATATTAACGCCAAGTCACCTTCCTTGAACATTGAAGAAACGAAGATCTTTCTCGGTAGACTCTTGCAAAAAAAGTCCCTGAAAACCAGATATTCCGATGGAAACCCTCCGACGCTCAAGTCAGTCACTCGGGAACAGACAAGAGTTAACTAGGAGAAAGAGGCTAGAAAACTAGAGTTCAGGATCATTCCCTCATCGTAAGTGTGGGCCTTTATACCTGTTCGAAGGTTCTCCTCTTTCATGTTTCCAGAAGGTTGATGATTTCGAGATACTGTTGATCAATAACGGACAAAAAGGCAAGGCCGACAGTGATGGATCGTGGGCGTGTCAGAGGTGTCCTGCCTCACTTGCCACCTGCCAGTGCAGCATTACAGGTGTCTGGGGGCTATGGTTGCACCAGGCGCGCGCCATTACGGGGTATGGCCACATGCAGCCACAGGCGAGTGGTGGACCATACGCCGTAACGGGGTATGGCCACGCACTGTTATGGGGGAGTGGTGGACCATAAGCCATTATGGAGTACGGCCACGTGCTATTACGGGTGTGTCAGGTGGCTCGAGGCCATAGGTTGCTGGTCCCAGGGCTGGACCATGATGGAAGCCCGAGGCCGAGGGTGCCTCGGAGGCTGAAGCCCGAGGCCGAGGCTGGAGCTCGAGGCCGAGGGTGCTTTGGAGGCTGAGGGTGTCTCAGAGGCCGAGGCAGGGCTCCGTCAGTCTCCCACACTGTTAACCCTGACGGTGCTGGATCAGCCACACAAGATGCCCCCTCGCCCCTGAGATGAAGCGGGCCCATCTCTATGAGGCGAAAGGGGTGTCACCTCCCCAGTGGCTGATCCCTGTCAGTTGCCAACCACTTCCGAACACGTGTTTCTGGGCGCTACAATGACTTTATGCGGGTGACGTGGGGGACATGAAGGGATGACCACTGCCGTCTACTCGATCTGCGGCAATCGTCCTCAAGGCGAGGTTGTCCTCTTGAAATCCACGAAAAGCGGCCTCCATCATTGCCATCATGACGGTGACATCAGCGATGTCCCATCATTGGCCGGATGCGGATCGTCCACGTGCTGAGCATCTGCCGAGGCGACCCAGCCTATAGCGGAGGTCCGCGTGGCTGAGTAAGTAGAGCGGAACGATTTGAAATCGTTTTAAGCCGAGCGAAGGACTGGCCTCCGTTACTTTGCTTCAGTTGTCTTCTTCCTCTGGCCCCCGACTTCTCCTGCAACCTAAGAATCAGCCTTCCATTTTCTTCTCCAGGTTATCCCTCTGTCCCCTCCAGACCTTCCTTTTTCTTCACCACTTCCCGCCATGGCCTTCTCTCCTTCTTGGTCCTCTGCTCCTCCTAGCAACCACATTTCTTCCTCAAGGCTTCGTGCCTCTCCTTCTCCTCCCCTCTTGTGGTCCTCCGATCCAGAGGATCGCGCTCCCCTTGCCCAGTGGCATGTCACCAGCCGGGCTCCCACGAGGAGATGCCCGGTGGCCGTCGGCAGGGCTCCAGCGAGGATTCGCCGGGCGGCGGCCGGCACCTCCTCGAGGGTGGGGGCGAAATCCCCGACGGGGACTGCCTCCACGGTAACGGGCCAGGACCTGGCGAATATTAGGGCCTGTTACAAGATCTCTCAAGATGTCGGGCTTTTACTTCCGACCCCCGATGACAGGATGGTCTCTTCCTGGCCCGGTAGAGTGGCCGTTTATGAAATTTCTTTTAGATTAGGTCTCCGCCCGCCTCTTCATCCTTTTATCATCAATCTTTTGGATTATTACTCCTTGACCCCCACTCAGCTGGTCCCGAAGTCCCTTCGGACCATTTGTGCTTTCATTATTCTCTGCCACCACCTTCAAATTACGCCCCAACTCTCCCTCTTCCGCTGTTTTTACATCCTTAGGCAGCAGACGGGTTGGTGGCTGTTCCAGCCCCGACCCGGCCGTGTCCTCAAGCTGCTTCTCCCCTCCTCCGTCAAGGGATGAAAATCTCGGTTCTTCTTTATGGACCTCGACCATGTTAAGCCCGGGTGGGGGGATCCTGATCTTCGGCCCAACATGAATTCCACCATACTCCCAGGAGATAAGGAAGCACTGGGGTACCTGTTGACCGCCGACATCCCCAGGTACAAACTACTTATGTCGGAGAACAATTTTCGGTTGGTGGGCCTCACCACCCAACCGGTGAGTAGAAGGCATCCCATACTTAGCCAAATTGCCCTCTCTTTTCTTCTCTGTCTGTTTTTTTTAACTCCAACTGATGTTGCGCAGCAATGAAGCCTCCAACCGCCATGCTCAGGAAGGCTGCAGCCAAGAGGATGAGGGCCCAAGGAGGACCGAGAGAGGGGCAGCAGGCCTCGGCCTCCAAACGCCCGATGGTGCGGGCTTCCCCTCCTCCCGAGCGCTGGGGACCCCCGACTGCGCCTGTGGATCTGACGGCTGACACCCCACCAGAGGAGGTGAGGGTTGAGGGGTGACCGAGAAGCCCCAAGTGCCTGCCGAACCAGCCCCGGCGGATGCAGAACAGGGCCCAAGTGCCGAATCTTCAGTGGCAGCAAGCCCACCTCTGGAGGAAACGCCAGCGGGCAGCCCCCCACGCAACGAGCCCGAGCGCGCTGAGGCCACCAAGGAAAGAGGGGCCGGACCGACCCCCTAAGGGTTTTCCTTGATGAACGACGGACGTCAAGCGGAATGGCTCATGTCCCAGGTCGTTTAGTTCGACTTTCAGGAGGAACTCCGGAACCTGGGGGCGACCAGGTTCTTCAGGGAGGCCTTCTCAGCCCTGGTCCGAGTAAGTTACCTTCCTCGCCCTTGACTTGAAATTTCAAATAGTTTGCCTGGCTGACATCTCGAGTACAGGTGACGAACTCCCTGGTGCTCACTCGGGAGGCCATCGACAAAGGGGAGGCCATCCTCCGCCAGGTCCAGCAAGACGCCGAGGACGCCCAAGCCCGGGCCGAGGCTGCAGAGAAGGCTCTGGAATCAGCGAGGACCGATCGAGCCGATGAAATAAAGAGGGCCGAGAGCAGAGTGAAGGCTAAAGCCAGTCGAGTGCAAGTGGCACTCAGTCAACTTACCGAGGCCGAGGGCGCCATCGAAGCCCGAAACCTTCACATTGCCGAGTTGAACTCGGTCATCCAAGTGGCCGAGGATAGGACGAGGCATGCCGAGGAGGAGGCGGAGCATGCCAAAGAGGCTAAGAGAACAGCGGTAGCCTTTCTAGCCGCGGAGAGGGAGGCCAGGTTTGCCGAAGTGGAGGCCGCCGCTGAGGCTAGGGCTGTCGCGGCCGTGGAAGAATTCAAGGCATTAGAGCACTTCGCCCATGAGCTGGTCGAAGCTAATGCTGATTCCTACATCCAAGGGTTCCGCGATGCCAGGGAGAAGGTGGCTCGGGTCTTGAAGCTCCCCCGTGGCTTGGAGATCGAGCCGGACCAAGAGTCCGAGGGGGCTCCCTCAGATGATGAGCCTGCGGCCGATCAATAGTTTTTGTGTTGTAATTTTTCCTTCTTTTTGTTTTTGTACTAAGTCTGACCCAGCCGGCATTTTGTAAACACTTCGATATCAATGAAGTATAATTTTTATCTGCCATGTTCTTAAGTCCCCAGCTCGCCGACGTGGGACCCTTAGCGGCCGCGTCGGCAGAGGGGTAGCTCTCGTGACCATAGCTTAGTCGTGTAGGGCCGGACTCTGGGAGAGTCAAGGTCGAACCTGGGGCCATGTCCACCCCGGGGACTCGGGCTTTCGAGCACCGATGGAGCATCGGTCTTGGACTACCGAGAAGAACTCGGGCTTCTGAGCACCGATGGAACATTGGGTCTTCAGTGCCAATGGTATATTGGGCTTTTTGTTGAGAACCGATGGTACATCGGTTTGCCAGTGGTACACTGGGCTTTCCATGCCGAGCTGGCCTCGGGCTTTTTGAATCCGATGGTACATCGGGTCTTCAGTGCCAATGGTATATTGGGCTTTTTGTTGAGAACCGATGGTACATCGATTTGCCAGTGATACACTGGGCTTTCCATGCCGAACTGGCCTCGAGCTTTTTGAATCCGATGGTATATCGGGTCTTCAGTGCCAATGGTACATTGGGCTTTTTGTTGAGAACCGATGGTACATCGATTTGCCAGTGGTACAATGGGCTTTCCATGCCGAGCTGGCCTCGGGCTTTTTGAATCCGATGGTACATCGGTCTTCAGAGCCAATGGTACATTGGGCTTTTTGTTGAAAAGCTGAGATACTTAAACTCATGTTTATTAATAGCGGGGCAAGAGCCTGAAAGAGTACAAATATGAAATTTAACGTAAGGAGAGGGTACATTATTGATAATACCGACGGAGGTTGTCAGCATTCCACGTTCGCGGGAGCGGCCTCCCGTCCAGCTCTTCAATTTTGTATGCTCCGTAGCGGAGTGCCTCGGTGACTCGGTAGGGTCCTTCCCAGTTCGGTGCTAACTTGCCTCCTTCCGTCGGTTTTGAGATTTTGGCTCGCCGAAGGACGAGGTCCCCCGGTAGGAAGGTCCTTGGGCGGACGCGAGCGTTGTAATACCTAGCCGCTCGCTGTCGGTAGGCTACCATCCAAAGTCGTGCTCGGTCCCCTACCTCTTCCACTAGGTCGAGGTTGGCCCGCAACTGGTTTGGATTGTCCTCTTCGCTATATGCCTCCACCCTGGGGCTTGGGGCGCCGATCTCTATAGGAATGACGGCTTTGGACGAGGCTGAAGGGGGTCTCTCCAGTGGGGGCACGTGGCGTTGTGTGGTAGGCCCATAGCACGTTGTGGAGCTCCTCCACCCATCGTCCTTTGCAGTCATCCAGACGGGCTCTTAGTCCTTGAAGAATGATGCGGTTAGTCACCTCAGCCGCTCCGTTGGTTTGAGGATGCCCTATGGAAGTGAAATGTTGATGGATGCCGAGCTCGGTGTAGAATCCTCGAAAGGGTGCGTTGTCAAACTGCCGGCCATTGTCGGTGACCAGGGTATGCGGTAGCCCAAACCAGCATATTATAGACTTCCAGAAGAAGGCCCTCACCTTGCCCTTGGTGATCTTGGCAAGCGCCTTAGCCTCAATCCATTTGGTGAAGTGGTCGACGGCCACTAGCAAAAATCTACGCTGCCTAGAGGCCGAAGGAAATGGTCCCAGAATATCCATCCCCCACTGGGCGAAGGGCCAGGGTGCCGCCAGGGGGGTCAGTTGAGATGTCAGCTACTGCTGGATGCTGGCATGGCGCTGGCAGCTATCGCATCTTTTGATAAGCTCGGCTGCATCCTCCCTTATGGTTAGCCAATAGTACCCCTGCCGCAGGGCCTTGTACGCCAGGGCTCTGCCCCCAGATGACTCCCGCAGATACCTTCATGGATTTCTCGCAGGATGTAATTAGCCTCCATGGGACCGACGCATCTAAGGACCAGGTATGAGAATGATCTTCAGTAGAGCTTCCCATACGTCATTAAGAACTTCGAGGCTCGCCGCCTGAGCAGTCTGGCCTCAGTCAGGTCTTCAGGGAGGGTACCATCGGTCAAGTATCAGATGTAGGCATCCATCCAAGAGGGCTCTTGCTCGACCGGTAGTGCTTCCTCTGCTGCTTCAATGCTTGGGACTTGCAGATGCTCCACATATGTCCTTCCCAAGGTCCCGTTGGCCGAAGTGACCAAGCAAGACAACGCATCAGCCCTGGCATTCTCCGCTTGGGGAATGTAGCTGACGCGGAAGTATGAAAACCGAGAGGCTTGGGACTGCACCTTGATCAGGTAATGAGACACGATCGGGTCTCTGGCCTCATACTCCTCGGCGACCTGCTCGGAGACCAGCTGGGAGTCCGTGAAGGCCCTTAGACGTTCCGCACCAAGCTCCTTGGCTAGCTTCACCCCTGCCAGCAGGGCTTCATATTCTGCCTGATTGTTGGTGGCCGAAAAAAGAAACTGGAGGGCATACTCCACCACCTCCCCCTCGGGACTCGCAAGAATAAGTCCGGCTCCACTCCCTTGAGCGTTCGATGCTCCGTCTACATGAAGAATCCAGTCTTCTTTCTCCACTCCCTCGGCCGTAGGGGACTCCATGCGCGCCTCTGGGTGCAACTCTTTCGGGTGCTCCTCGGCCCAAGTGCACTTGACCAAAAAATCGGCTAACACCTGAGACTTCATTGCAGACCTTGGCCAAATGGATAGATCGAACTCCCCCAACTTGATGGCCCACTTGGCCAGTCGACCGGAGGTGTCAGGATGGGACAGAATAGTCCGAAGGGATTGGTCCGTGAGCACCACTATTGGATGAGCTTGAAAGTAGGGTCAGAAGCGCTGAGCGGCAACCACCAGGGTGAAGATGATCTTCTCGGTCTTGGAGTATCTTGTCTCGGCATCGTGGAGCATCTTACTAGTGCAGTAGACCGGCTTCTGCACTTCGTCGGCATCCATGCGGACAAGCACAGAGCTGATGGCCTCAGGGGAGGCCGCAAGATACAGAAAGAGCTCCTCCCCACCCTTTGGCTTGGACAGCAGCAGCAGAGTGGATAAAAACTTCTTTAGCTCCTCGAAGGCTTTCTGACATTCCTCCGTCCATTCGAAGTTGTCGACCTTGCGCAGCGCCTTGAAGAAGGGCAGATACCTTTCTGCCGACCTTGACGTGAAGCGGCTCAAGGCTGCCATCCTTTCGGTCAGACGCTGCACCTCTCTCTTGTTAGCCAGGGGCCTCATATAGAAAATAGCTTGGATCTTGTCAGGATTGGCTTCGATTCCTCGCTGAGTCACCATAAAACCTAGAAACTTGCCCGCCGCAACCCCGAAGGCGCACTTGCGGGGTTTCAGCCTCATCTGGTACTGGCGTAGGTTGCCGAAGGTCTCCGCAAGGTCGGCAACATGGTCTGTGGTGTGGGTGCTCTTAGTCAGCATATCGTCCATGTACACCTCCATGTTGCACCCGATCTAGTCCTCAAAGACCTTGTTCATCAGCCTCTGATAGGTGGCCCCCACATTCTTCAACCCGAACGTCATCACTTTATAGCAATAAATTCTCTTCTCTGTGACAAAGGAGGTCGCTTCTTCATCCGCTGGGTCCATCCTGATTTGGTTGTATCTCGAGAATGCGTCCATGAAGCTGAGGGTTTCGTGGCCGGATGTTGCGTCCACTAGCTGGTCAATCCGAGATAGTGGGAAGCTGTCTTTGGGGCACGCCTTATTAAGGTCGGTGAAGTCCACGCACATCCTTCAACTCCCACTGGCCTTACGGACCATCACGATATTTGCTAGCCAGTCGGGATAGTGCACATCACGAATGTGACCGGCCGCCGTCAGCTTGCGCACCTCTTCGTCTATGACCTTCTGTCTGTCTGAAGCAAAGTTCCTCTTCTTTTGCCGAAAGGGTCGGCACTCCGGCTTGATATGGAGTTGGTGGGTAATCACTTCCTCCAAAATGCCTGGCATGTCAGATGCCGACCAGGCGAAGATATCAGCATTGGCTCGCAGAAAGGCGAGGAGTTGGTTGCGGGCCTCTTCCGGAAGCAGGGCCCCAACTTGGATAGTCTGCGCCGGATCCTCTCCCAGAGGAAAGGCTAGCAGGTGCTCGGCCGGTTCTCCCCTCCTCTCTGAGTCTCGGGGTCCAGCACTTCTGGTGCAGGTGCAGATACCACCCCCTGAGGACTGGGGGCTATGTGGCACCACAGTGGTGGTGGATTCTGTTCCCCCCGCATCTCTCCGATCCCTTCGCTGGTTGGGAACCTCACCAAGACCCTTTTGGTGGAAATAATAGCATCCAAGAGGTTAAGTCCGGGCCTTCCGAGTATGGCATTGTAGGCAAGAGGCACCCGGACCATCAGAAAGCTCATGAAAACTGTACTTTGACGTGGGACCGTGCCAGCCATGATAGGGAGAGTGATCTCTCCCTTGACCTTCACGGAGTCTCGGGTGAACCCCATCAATGGCGTAGCGACAGGTCGAAGTAGGCCGGGAGACAGGTTCATGCGAACAAAAGCATCGTAACTCAGAACGTCCACCGAGCTTTCACTATCAACCAGAATTCTTTTTACAAGGTGTTTAGCAATCATCATAGACACGACGACGCTATCATCGTTTTTATTAACCACCCCCTCTAGGTCTCTTTTAGAAAAAGGGATTACAGAATCTAACTTTCCCTCCTCCCTCGGCCTCTTGGATGGGCCACCTGCCCCCAGGAAATCATCGCCACCGTCTTCTCGGTTGGAGCTTTATCGATCATCGGTGGCGGAGGCGCTGATGGGCCAGGAGCACCCGGGTTTTTCCTCTGAACGAACTTCCCCATATGGCCACGCTGGATAAGGTCCTCTATCGCCTTCTTTAGCTGGCGACAGTTGTCGGTGTTGTGGCCGTGGTCCCGATGGTAGCGGCAGTACATGTTCTTGTTGCGCGGGATCTTCGGGTTCAGTAGAGGAGGGCGCTGAAGATAGGGCTCGCCCTTGATCTCGAGCAGGATGTACGATATCGGGGCGAGCAAAGGAGTGTAGGGCCCATCCCTTGATGCAGGAGCTCGAGGATGATTGTCTGGTCGACGGGGAGGCTCAGGCCTCCTGGGGCGAACTTCGGCAGGTTCTGGAAGGGCCGGCTTCTTTGCGGTACTTCTGCTAATTTCGCGCTGGGAGGAATCAGCCTTGTCGGTACGATGTATTTCTGGGCTCGGCTTAAGAGCTTGGCGTAGGAGCCGGGCGGCTTCTTGTCGAGGGAGTATGCGAAGAGAGAGGGGTGGAGCCCTCGCTTCAAGGCCAAAGTGGCCACGGAGTCCTCGAGGTTGTAGACCTCCAAGGCCGCCTCCTTGAACCGAGCAACGTAGTCCCGCAAGCACTCGCCACTCTTTTACTGGATGGAGAAGAGACTGTCTGCCACCCTTGGAATCTTTCGGCAGGCATCAAAGTGGGCCAGGAAGGCCCTCTCCAGCTGGCGGAAGGAGTCGATACTCCGTGGCGGGAGTACCAGGCTCGAGCAGCTTTCTTCAAAGTGGCGGGGAAGGCGATGCATAAGAGCGAATCGATTGCCCCCTGGACCTGCATGGGGACCTTGTAGCTTTCCAAATGGTTCAGGGGGTCCGTGGTCCTGTCATACGGGTCCAGCTGAGGAAGACGGAACCGGGTTGATATCGGTTCCTCCATGATGTGGCGGGACAGCGACGGCCGGCTGTCATAATCCAACTCCGGTGGGTTGGTGATTCGGCGACTGAGCTCCTCCACCCGCTGGTTGTACTCGTTGAGCCGGCGCTCAGCTCGGCGGGCAATTCGGCCGTCGAAGGACCCCTCCCTCGAAGATTCTGAAGAAGGGGAAGAGTGGCAGTGATGCCGACGAGGGTGCTCCGCCTCCCTCCCATGTCGCCACTTAGGAGATGCACTAGCATGGCGAGAGGGTGACTGGCGCCTCTTGGAAGTTTTCCGGCGGTGAGGCTTGGGCGAAGCGCGGTGGTGGCGAGGTTCTCGGATGGGAGACCTCCTCCGAGCAGAGTGTTGGCTGGGTTGGATCACTCCTGGCACTAACGGGAGAGGCTCCGGTTGCTACGCAGCCGCCGCTTGATGCTGTAGGCCTTGGACCACGGTCACCAAAGATTGGACTTGCGCGGCAAGGGTGGCAAGCCGGTCTTCTTGAAGCTACTGCGGTGGCGGTGCAGGGATGTCGGTTAGGGGAGCCGAGGGGCCAACCGCCAGCGGATCAGCCCCTTGACGCTGCCCCCCAGCGTGACTGGTGGAGACCTCTTGCGCACGGGTCGTCACCATCGCTTGAGAGCTTGGGGAAAGAGAAGTTGTCTCTGATAGGTTCGAAGCTTTTCTCTTCTTCCCCCCTACCTGGTGCGCCAATCTGTTGACACCAAGTCACCTTCCTTGAACGCCGAGGAAACAGAGATCCTTCTCGGCAGACTCCTGCAAGAAAAGTCCCCGGAGATCGGATATTCCGGTGGGGACCCTCCGACGCTCAAGTTAGTCACTCGGGAACAGACACGAGTTAACTAGCAGAAAGAGGCTAGAAAACTAGAGTTCAGGATCCTTCCCTCGTCGTAAGTGTGGGCCTTTATACATGTTCGAAGGTTCTCCTCTTTCATGTTTCCAGAAGGTTGATGATTTCGAGATACTGCTGTTCAATAACGGACAAAAAGGCAAGGCCGACAGTGACGGATCATGGGCGTGTCAGAGGTATCCTGCCTCACTTACCACCTGCCAGTGCGGCATTACAGGTGTCTGGTGGCTATGGTTGCACCAGACGCGCGTCATTACGGGGTATGGCCACACGCAGCCACAGGCGAGTGGTGGACCATACGCCGTAACGGAGTATGGCCACGCACTATTATGGGCGAATAATGGATCATACGCCATTATGGAGTACAGCCATGTGCTCTTACGAGTGTATCAGGTGGCTCAAGGCCATAGGTTGCTGGTCCCAGGGCCGGACCATGATGGAAGCTCGAGGCCGAGAGTGCCTCGGAGGCTGAAGCCCGAGGCCGAGGCTGGTGCTCGAGGCCGAGTGTGCCTCGGAGGCTGAGGGTGTCTCGAAGGCCGAGGCGGGGCTCCGTTAGTCTCCCACACCGTTAACTCTGACGGTGCTGAATCAGCCACATCAGATAACATTATGTTTTCCTTTGAGAGTAATCTAAAGAATATTGGGGTTCAAGTTGTTCAATTGTCCCTCCATTATTTATGAGGCCACATTGATGTGTTTTCAAGTCGTTGGAATTTTTTTTTTCAATCTATTTGAAGCGGGTGTGCTTGATGAAATGTTTATGTAGATTGTTTTCATTGCCATAGGATAATGATACGGCCAAATTTCAGAAGCATTTAGTATAAGTCTAATATAATTCCAGGCTAGGTTGTTTCTTTTGATGCATTTAAACCCCCATTTTGATTGGATTCATTTTCGCTTATTTGATTGAAGAAGAGGAAAAATTATGCATAAAGCTGACATACTTTTTTTTTCATCTATCAAAAAGTAAATATCATAAAGAAGATGATATTTATTAAAAAAAATTTAAGAATATACCAAACGAGCACTAAATGTTATGCCTTATAAGTATCTGATAAGAAAATCATATGAAAAGGAATGGATTAGGACCTATGTATTGTTTATTTTTTTTATATATATCAAGATATTTTTCATCGCTTTGAATTATGTTTAGAATTGCAATAAAACTCATCTCCATCCTCCTTGGCCACTTTAATGGAACCAAAAATGCTTACTTCGTTGTGAAGAGTGAACAAATCAGTTTAATTATATTAATAATATCAGCATTAACTAGTCGGTTACTATACAGCATGCATTTAGAGGGTTAAGTCATCCATCTCTCGTAGAAGATGAAGTAAGATCTAGCATGAGATTGGCGGCTGTTATATTTAAAGACACAAAAATAAAAATAACCTTAGTAATCTCTTTAAATTTGCAGTGAGGCTTTAAGGAATGATGATAATGTAACATCGGATGGTTCTCTGTATTAATCCCATCCAATTCATTTTGTAGACCCTATCCTTTTTTTATATCATGTCAACTTACCCTGAACCCATATAGAAAATCTTATGCTCCTATACAAAAATGGATGTCCAATCTCTTACTAAACTCTGTTGAGAGAAAGAAGGTCCATCATGTACATTCTCACAAAGGCCCATCAACTACCCATAAAAATCTCATATAATAAACTTTTTACCTTGTCATGGATTACTTAAGAGCTAACATAATTCCTTTTATTATGAACTTGGTTCCACCTAATTTGGCTGGAAATAATAAGTCCACCTATGCCAACATACAATTATTCTGTTTGGATAACTGGATCTCCTTAATTTGGTATGAGGTTACCATCCCTTGCATGTGAAACTTCAATTGTAGCTGGTCCCATGATTGTTCGTTTACACACAAAGGAATGTGACCCTTTTTTTTGAGTGCATGATAAGCTTAAGGACACACTACTATTTTGATGTGTCTAGACTAAGCAACCTAATTTGTTTAACTTGTAATCATTCTTTTGTGAGTTTGTTTGCATTGGCCTCCTGAAGCAGGAATTATTACAAGATGCTTTGATGAAGTTATAGTGGCAGAATTGTGGTAGGGCACAGGATCATTGGGGTTAGGTAATGAATCAGATCGAAGATATAGAATGTTCTGCAACATACAATTTGATTCATAGGTTGGTCCTTTTAAATCCCTTCAAGCATGCAACCTTGATCAACTTAGTGTTAAAGCTTGTGAAAGTCAATATCAACGTGTATTTAGTCTGCATTAATTATATGCTATGTAATTAAACATATATAAAGGACCAAGGGATCAATTAATATTTTTTAGCTAGCATTTTGAGGTAAAATCTTGGATTATTATATATGGTATTAGGGTAGAATTAGACTATAGCTCGTAAGGACTAAGAGACATTATGAATAAACTATTTAGAATTGATTATAGATCGATAGTAGCGTTTGTACTTAAATCTAATTAGACATTGATCCCTAACCTGGCAAGAATATTAGGACGCAAATAGAAGGATTATGTAAGACCTTATAATGATGTGCGCTTAGCATTATTTCAAATATATCAATTATTGTAGTCCATATATAAATTACATGCAAAAAGAGTTGAGTCATAAACAAAATTACTTTGATCATGGTTTTTTAATAGTTGACAAATCTCAAGGAAGCCTAATGCTAAGATTCATGTTAATCAAATGATGAAAATGAAACAATACTCTTTAACCCATGCTACTTCCCTTCTCCCATCACAAGTACTTAGACTTGTCCAAGCACCCTTTTACACACACACACGCACACAGAGAGAGAGAGAGAGAGAGAGAGAGAGAGAGAGAGATGGGTTTCTGAGTGGAAATGAGCAGAGCAGAATTTTTTTTTTTTTTTTTTTTTTGATGATTAGCTCTCTTGAAACCTGCAACTCTACATTGAAAATTTTCTCAAATTTGCAGAAAAATTTACTTAAATATTTTACTAATCTTAAGTTTATTAAAAATTGGCCACTGCCAAATCTAGTGGGTTACTTTTGAACCAAGGAGAGCCTAACAAGCACAATAGCAGCATGCCAAGCCTAATAAATGGAGTATTATATTACCCATTACTTCCATGTCTAGAGTAGGCCTGGAGCTTGGCCCAACGCTAAGGTTGGTTTGGGTGTATTGCTAATTTCCTGTAATACAATTGCAATAAAATTTGCATTTAAATAATTCAGATCATCAGATCAGACTTGAAGTAGATATGTTTAGTCTTCAAATTGCCACCATCCATGCATTATGTGACAGCCTGTGATGGTACAAGCCCTATGATATCATCATCATGCAGCAAATTATCCCATGTATCATGCGGGGCCTGCAAAATCTCGTTCATTACTGCAGTGGTTGTGGAACTAGACCTGTCTCTAGCTCACCTCCCAACTAGAGAAGACCTGAGTTCAGGACCAACAAAAATCAGCTTCAAGGTTTTCTGACACACATGTTAGGGTTTATACCTTGATGAGCAGCAATGGGATTCCCCGTTCAACAAGAACTAGAACTAAGGATTTCTAATCCTGTTAGGTTTAGACCTTGATGAATAGCAATGGGATTCCCCGTTCAATAAGAACTAGAACTAAGGATTTCTAATCCTGTTAGGTTTAGACCTTGATGAATAGCAATGGGATTCCCCGTTCAACAAGAACTAGAATTAAGGATTTCTAATCCTGTTAGGTTTACTTCTTGAAAAGGAGGAAGATGGGGAGGAGAAAGAAAGGGCTGCCGCCCTATGATGAGAGAAGAAAATTTTTGGGAGAAAAGAATCTGTTCTCTATTCCATCCAAACCCTAGAGACTAGAGTTTAAATACATCCACGAAGTGGGCCAGGCCCAGACTCAACAAAAAACTCCCATGGACTAAACCAATGAGATTAAACTAATCCCCAAGCCCGTGTACACCCGTGACTTGATTTAATCTCAACCCTTGGACTCAAACCCAGCCCAATACAAGTTAGCCCACCTGGGCCTTGATAGCACCACACCAGGCCCAACAATCTCCACCTTGGTGCTTTCAAGGCCTCAGCACGTCCACTGTGTCCATCAGCTTTAACAACGAAATACACTTTTGAAAACTGTCCCGTGGAAGAACCTTAGTCAGTGCATCTGCTGGATTTTCTTTGGTGTATACCTTCACCAGCTCCACCTCACCATCTTCCACCAGCTCTCTGATCCTGTGGTATCTGAGGTCAATGTGCTTCGTCCTGGCATGATAGACTGCATTCTGCGCAAGCATCAGAGCACTCTGGCTGTCACTATGCACCTGGACAACCTTCTGATCAAGTCCCATCTCCAGCATCAAGCCCTTCAGCCAAAGAGCTTCCTTTGCTGCCTCTGTGATACCTATGTATTCTGCCTCCGTGGTAGATAAGGCTGTGATGGGCTGCAGACATGATCTCCACGATACTGGACCACCAAACAGGCTGAACACAAAGCCTGTTGTGGATCTCCTAGTGTCCACATCTCCACCAAAGTCTGCATCCACATACCCATATAACTGCCCACGAGCCTCCTTGGATAAGTTGGATCTCTCAGCACCTTCTTGCTGTCCATAGCAAATACCAACCCCAACTGTACCTACCAAGTACCTGAAGATTCCCTTCAGTGCTCGCCAGTGCTCCCTACCAGGCTGCGCCATGAACCTGCTCACCTGGCTCACTGCATGGGCTATGTCTGGCCTACAACATACCATGGCATACATAAGGCTCCCAACACCAGAAGCATATGGTACCTTCTCCATCTCCTGAGCCTCCACCTCAGTCTGTGGTGACATGGTCTTCGATAAGGAAAAATGTGCTGCCAAAGGTAGTGCTGTCGGTTTGGCATCCTTCATCCCATATCGCTCCAGAATCTTTTTAATGTAGCCACCCTGACTCAGATGCAGCACACCTTGGATCTATCTCTGATGATTTCCATCCCTAGGATCTTCCTGGCTGGCCCCAGATCCTTCATCTCAAACTCCCGAGACAAAGCTATCTTCAGTTCCTGTACAGCCTTCTTACTCTTGCATGCTATCAGCATGTCATCTACATACAAGAGTAAGTACATCCTAGACCCATCATCCAGAGATTTAACATACACACAAGAATCATACTCACACCTGAAAGTCCAATGCTCCTAACATAAGTGTCAAATCTCTTGTACCACTGCCTCGGCGACTGCTTCAGCCCATACAGAGATTTCTTCAGCAAACAGACTTTCCCATCTGATCTTGGTTCTCTAAACCCTGGTGGCTGCTCCATGTAGATGCTCTCCTCCAAATGACCATGGAGGAATGCTGTCTTCACATCCATCTGCTCCAGCTCCAAGTCCTGAGCTGCTACAATACTCAATAATAGTCTGATGGAAGTGTGCCTGACAACTGGAGAAAATATCTCACCATAATCGATGCCTTCTTTCTGAGAGTATCCTTTGGCCACTAGTCTTGCCTTATACCTGATACCCTCTTGTTCTGAAGCTCCTTCCTTGCGCTGATAAACCCATTTACAACCAATGGGTTTCTTTCCTTGTGGCAGCTGGACCACCTGCCACGTATTATTGCTGTGAAGAGACTGCATTTCCTCTGCCATAGCATGGATCCACCTATCTCTATCCTGACTTTCCATAGCCTCCTCATAGGTGAAAGGGTCTCCATTCGCTGTCACCAGGGCATATGACAACGAATCCTCAAAGCCGTATCGAACTGGTGGTCGCACGTTCCTCCTGGGCCTTTGCTGTGCGATCCCAGTATCAGTCCCCTGTCCAGCTGCATCCTGCTGAACTCCCTGGCTTCTACCCCCTCTGTCAGTCCTCTCCACCTGAATCTCAAATCCTCCTGGTCCACTAGCAAATGGCACAACTGTATAGGAGGTTGTCTGACTAGTGTTACCGTGTTCTACCTCCTGTAGTCCCTGCTGTGCATCCATGCCACTTCTGTTCTGGAGGATTGAGCTCTCATCAAAGGTTACATCTCTGCTGATGACAACCTTCTTCTCCAAGGGGTCCCATAGCCGATACCCCTTGACTCCTCGCGGGTAGCCTAGGAACACCATCTTCTTAGACCTGGCATCCAACTTACTCCGCTCCCCAGCTCCAACATGCACATATGCTGTGCATCCAAACACCCTTAGATGGTTTAGGCTTGTCTTCCTTCCAGACCATATCTCCTCTGGAATGTCTCCATCTAACCTGGTGTGCGGTGACCGATTGACCAAGTAGCTAGCTGCATCTACTGCGTCAACCCAGAACATCTTTGGAAGCCCTGCCTGCAGCCTTAAGCATCTTGCCTTTTCCAATAGTGTTCTGTTCATCCTCTCAGCCACCCCATTCTGTTGAGGAGTTCCCATCACCGAGAAGTGCCTTCTGATGCCCCACTCCTCACAAAAAATCTGGAACTCCCTGCTGGTGTATTCCCCGCCATTATCAGACCTCAGACACTTCACACTTTTACCCTGCTCCTTCTCCACCTCAGCCTTCCAGATTTTGAACTTGGTGAAGACCTCTGATTTCTCCTTCATAAAGTAGATCCACAGCTTCCTTGAGAAATCATCTATCAGGGTCATAAAGTATCTGGCCCCATTCCTTGCAGAAACTGGGGCTGGTCCCCAGACATCTGTGTGTACTAACTCCAGGGGTTCAGCACTCCTAGCTGTGCTGACTGAGAACTGTACTCTCCTCTGCTTTCCCATCTGACAAGGCTCACAGATCTCCATATCTCCGCTACTCAAGTCTGGAAGCAGACCTCTCTTGCTCAGTTCTTTCATCCCCTTGTCTCCCATGTGGCCCAGGCGGTAATGCCACATCCTGTACACATCCCGGGGATCTTGCTCCACAGCTGCCACCTCAGATTTCACAGTCATCACAGAGCCCTCCATCTTGTATAGATTATTTTCCAGCCTCCTCCCTCTCATCACCACCATGGCTCCATTGGAGATGTTCAGAACTCCACTCCTGGCACGACTGCTGAAGCTGTATCCAGTCCGCTCCAAGTACCCCAGTGATACCAGATTCTTCTTGAGTTCTGGAACATGCTTCACACTGGTAAGAGTGCGCACCATACCATCAAACATCCTCACCCTCACTGTGCCAATACCTGCCACCTTGCAAGGGTGATTATCTCCAAGAGTCACATTCCCCTCCTCAACCTCTGTGTAAGTACTGAACCACGACCGGTTGGGAGTGTAATGATGAGAACAGGCTGAATCCAAGGTCCACATCTCTGTGCTGTGCCTGTGATCATCTGATACAACCAAGAGATCATCCTCCACCTCCTGATCTGCAACTGTACTCACAGACTCAGATCCTCCTTTTTCTCCCTTCTGATTTTTCCACTTAGGACAATTCTTCTTAAAATGTCCTACCTCTCCACACTTATAGCACTTCAGCTCTCTCTTGCCTTTCCTGGACTTTGATCGTCCTCCAGACTTACTTCTGTCCCTGCCCCTACCTCTGCCTGTCCTTTCCCCAACTGATAGACCCTCCTGGGGAACAGCTTCCTTGGTCATCTTCTCCCTCTGCTCATTCGTCGAAGCACCGAGACAATATCTTCATAAATTAATGTCTCCTTCCCATAGAGCAGTGTTGTGACCAATGAGTCATAAGACGTGGGCATTGAACATAAAAGCAGAAGTGCTTTATCTTCTTCCTCCATCTTGACCCCAACATTCAGAAGTTCATTGCTCATCTGGTCGAATATCTGGATGTGACCCAGCACATCTCCACCTTCTGACATCCGAAGGCTGTAGAGGCGCTTCTTCAACATCAACTTGTTGCACATATTCTTCCCCATATAGAGGGTGTGCAACTTCGTCCAGAGTCCCTTCGGGGTCTTCTCCTCCAGCACTGAATAGAGGACTGAATCCGCCAGACAGCCCCTGATCATTGAACATGTCTTCTTCTCCAATGAAATCCACTGCTTGTCTGTCATCCCATCTGGCCTTTCCTCCAAAGCCAAATCTAAACCCTGCTGCACAAGGAGGTCCTCTACCCGGACTTTCCACATGGAGAAACTTCCCTTCCCATCAAACTTCTCAACCTCTATTTTTATGCTACTCCCCATGGCCAATTTCAAAAATAGCACAAAAATAAATTTTATAAAATAGAGAAGTACCTTGACGAGATTCTGTTGAAATTATTTCAACTCCTTGAAGGCCTCCAGATTACTCCTTGAACCAGGCTCTGATACCACTTGTTAGGGTTTAGACCTTGATGAATAGCAATGGGATTCCCCGTTGAACAAGAACTAGAACTAAGGATTTCTAATCCTGTTAGGTTTAGACCTTGATGAATAGCAATGGGATTCCCCGTTCAACAAGAACTAGAACTAAGGATTTCTAATCCTGTTAGGTTTAGACCTTGATGAATAGCAATGGGATTCCCCGTTCAACAAGAACTAGAATTAAGGATTTCTAATCCTGTTAGGTTTACTTCTTGAAAAGGAGGAAGATGGGGAGGAGAAAGAAAGGGCTGCCGCCCTATGATGAGAGAAGGGAATTTTTGGGAGAAAAGAATCTGTTCTCTATTCCATCCAAACCCTAGAGACTAGAGTTTAAATACATCCACGAAGTGGGCCAGGCCCAGACTCAACAAAAAACTCCCATGGACTAAACCAATGAGATTAAACTAATCCCCAAGCCCGTGTACACCCGTGACTTGATTTAATCTCAACCCTTGGACTCAAACCCAGCCCAATACAAGTTAGCCCACCTGGGCCTTAATAGCACCACACCAGGCCCAACAACACAGATATATACCAAATCAATGAACCGTCTTCTTTTATAAGAGCACTAGTTCTGGAGTGCTAACCCTGGATGAATCCAGTGTTTAACATAGCAGTCCTCTGTGATAGGGTTACAGGTAAGCATTTGTAGTTGCAACGAAGAATAGTTTGATATCTCACCCAGAAAATGAAATTCTTTTGATGGCTATGTCAACATGTGCAGTGCAGTACTTAGAAGGCAGTAATATATTGAAGAGTGTGATGATGGAATCTGCTTTCAAAGGGACACTCGTGTCTTCTCTTGCGAGTGCTTTAAGATTCATGTCCAACTGTGTCTTCTCCGATCTCCATTGTACTTGGACTGTATTTCCAATCATCTCTGTCTAAGCTATGGTGACCCCTCCTGCACATAGTCCGGCAGCATCTGATGGGGCAAGGAGTGCTAGAGGACCATGGCGTCGAGCTCCGGTTGACCAATTCGGTTGGGTTGCCCCATCGCCCTTCCTGTCTGAGGTTGCGGAGCTTGTTCGACTATTTCCAGACATCATCCAGGTTTCGGTACAGTCGCTGAAGAACAAGATGAGCATTTGGGGGCAGCAAGCGATACTAGCCCGGAGTCTTTTCCGATGGGTTTTGCTAGAGGCAATAGTCAGAGAATTTCACCACGCTGGAAATCCTGGGGATGTTGAAGCGATTTCTCTAGCTCACCAGCACTACATTTTCTGCTTCTCAGACTCCCAAGCCAAAGACCTAGTCCTAGGGAGGCCCTGGGTGGCTAATGGTCAAGTGCTTGCGGTTGCGGAGTGGAAGCCTAAATTCATTTCGGCGGATGATTCTCTCCTTCAAGCCCTGGTTTGGATCCATCTTCCTCAACTTCCGATGAAATTCTGGGTAGAGAACATCTTATCCTCCATCCTTCCGGTGACGGAGATTTCTTGTACTCGGATGATTCCATCAAAGCAAGGAAATGGGGAAGGGGGGGGGGGGGGGTTTGCCCGAGCTTGTGTCCATGTCGACCTGGCTAATCCCTCGGCTAGGGGCGCAGGTTCGAGGGATCGGTGATCCCTTCTATCAGCAGTTCTCATATGAGAACATTGAAGGCATTTGTGCTCACTGTGGCTCCCTGCACTTCGTCGGTTCTTGCGTGTCATCGGGGGATCAGGCGTCTTCCTCGGCCGGCCCTAGGTTTGGTCCCTGGATGGTCGCTATCCTGCAATGAAGGCCCACCCAGGAACAGAGTCTGGCTCCCAGGGAGGTGGCTCAGCCGAATTCTGGTCACATCTCTATTTCTAAGGATGGTTGGCAAATTCCAAAGAAATTTGCCCGACGATAGAATGACCGCTCCCCTGCCTCGCCGGTGGTGCTGTCGGATCAGGGATCAGGGCGGGGAGGTCCGTCCTCTCCCTCCTTGGCAGTCTGCGTACCGATTTTCACTGAGGATCAGGAGACCACTATGCAGCCCCAGTCTGCATGCCGAGCTACTGATAGAGTGCCAGTTGTCACTGAGGGAGGAGTTCAGACTGATTCTCTGAAGCCTGATACCATGCTGCCTGAAAGCAGTGAGGGCAATCCTTTTTCTAATTTGGGCTTTGGAAAAGGGTTCAGGTGCCTGAAGACCCGTAAGGAATCCAATCCTGGTCCATCTAAGAGGGCCCGTCCTGTGGAGCCTACGACAAAGAGAGTAGCCTCCAAATCCTCTAAAGCAAAAGGGAAGGCTCCTCTTGCTGTTAAAGGCAGCGGACAACATTCTTTACGTTTTTGGCTTCCTCTGACTCTGCCCAAGGGTCGAATACCCTGTCTGGACCGGGGACCAGGAAGTCCCAATGTAAGGTGGGGCCCGACCTAGGGATTGGTTCAGTTACCTCTCATTCGAACCAGTTGGTGGGTTGCACCCATGAGTCTATTGTACTACAGCTAAAGTAGGCCATCCAGCAAGCTGGTACTGTTGAAGTGGACTCATCCCAGTCTGATCACTGCTGTGCTGAGGGACCTGTGGAATGTAATGATGAGATGACAGGGGTTAGGATCAGGGTTCTCCCCAACCAAGCCTCGACATGAAGTTACTTATCTAGAATGTGAGAGGAGCACTGAAACCATCATATCGTTCCTCATTTGGGAGGCTTCTACAGCTTCATAATTTTGAAATTTGTATTCTGTTGAAGACCCGATTATCTGGGGCTAGTCTGGCTGGCTTTCGCAAACAGATTTTCAGATCTTGGGTGTCTTATGCAGTTGAGTCCGTCGGTCTCTCTAGTGGTATTTTGGTACTGTGGAGGAACAACAACATTAGAGTGGATGCATTTTATTATTATGGTCAACATGTTACTCTGGTCATATCCGAGGGGAGCTCTATCCCTTAGCTCCTATCGAGTGTTTATGATAGTACTGACTATCGAGAGCATCGAGTGCTTTGGGATGAGCTTCAGTTTCTTCTTGCCCAGGAATTTCCCTCCCTTATTACAGGTGATTTCAATTGCATTATGGGGGCCTCTGAGAAGAAAGGAGGCAGGCAATCTGCTGGATTTGTCGGCCGAGCTGAATTTAGGACCTTTATATCTTCTGCTGGCCTATTGGATTTAGTGTTCCAGGGGTCTCAATTCACTTAGTGCAATAATTGACAGGGCTCGGCTAGAGTCTGGGAAAGACTGGATAGGGCCTTGGCCATTTCTAGTTGGCTTTAACTTTACCCTACTATCACTGTCACTCACTTGTCCAGAATTGCCTCCGATCACTGTCCTGTTCTTATTTCTACTGATGTTACTACTCAACGGAGCAGGTAGTTTAGATTTGAGAAGTTCTGGACTTCCTATTATGCTGCTCGTACCATCATTTCTAAGGTATGGAGACTACTTATCAGAGGGAATGCCATTTATAAGTTATCTAGGCGTCTAGTTCTTGCTAGACATCGGCTCTCCAAATGGAATAGATTGAAGATGGGGGACATTATGAAACAAGTTGAGCAGGTTGAATCTATTATTACTACTCTCCATGCCAAAGAGAATCAGGAGGGCTTTCTTACTGATTATGATCTGTTATCACTTTGATCCAGTTTGGTGCTCCACCACTCCCTTCTGATGTAGCAGAAGATTTTTTGGAGACAGAGGTTTCGGATCCAGTGGATTCAAGAAGGGGACTGTAATACTAGATTCTTTCACCAAACCACTCTAAAACATCGAGCGAGTAACCTTATCAGACGTTTAGCTGATGCTGAGGGATAGTTCCAAGAGGATGTCCAGGTGATCAGGGATCAACTTTTTTATTTCTTTTAGTCTAGATAGACTGAGCATGCTGGTGATGGGTTCCCTGTCTATCCTGTTTTGTCCTCAGTAGAGTCACTGGTGCAGAGAATGACCTTCTTATCCAGTCGATTAGTGTTGAGGATATTCGGATGGCTTTGTGGGATCTTGGTGCTGATAAGGCTTCTGGGCCTGATGTATTTCCTTCATTTTTCTTTCATCACTGTTGGAGTATTTTGGGTCAGGAAGTTGTGCAGGCGATCCAGCTTGTCTTTCAGTTGAAAGTTATTCCCGCTGATTGGAATCGAACTTTCATTATCCTGGAGCCTAAATAGCCCGATGCTTCCATTCCTCAGCACTATCAGCCTATGAGTCTTTGTACTACCTTATATAGGTATGCACTCGACTCTTGGTCTCTAGAATGCGTGTGGTTATCCCTCGTCTCATTTCATCGAAGCATAGTGCCTTTCTCAGAGGGCGTAGCATCACTGATAATACCCTATTAGCTCAGGAATTCATACATGACCTTTAGAGAGCTTGTGGTCGTCAGTGTCTCATGGCTGTTAAGCTGGACATAGAGAGAGCTTATGACAGAGTGAGCTGGAATTTTCTGAACAGTACTCTTCATGAGTTTGGATTCAAGGAGCTATTTATTGATTGGATCATGGCCTGTGTTTACCAACTGTCGTTCTCTATCCTCATTAATGGTGGCCAGACTAATTACTTCCACTCTACGGTTGGGTTGAGGCAGGGATGTCCTCTATCCCCATTTCTATTTGTTCTCTCGGCTGATGCATTATCTCAAGCTCTACATTAGGCATAGCAGGGCTCTTATCTAGTCTTTTACAGTGTTGGCCCCCAAGGGCCCTCGATCTCTCACCTACTGTTTGCTGATGACTGCATATTCCTAGGCAGGGCTATAGTGCGCAATGCACCCACTTTTGCCACTATACTTCAAACTTACTGTCTAGCCTCTGGACAAAAAGTTAATCTGAGCAAATCCTTGATATGTTTTAGTCCGAGGTTGACTCCTACTTTAAGGGGGCCTATCATGCAAATCATGGGCATCTTTGTGCAGGCTGACTGGCTATCCTATCTGGGAATACCTATAACAGGGAGACGACCAAGGATCTCTGACTTTAGTGACCTAGAGAGACGTGTTCGAGATCGGCTGGACAGATGGCAGGTCACTGGGCTACCTATGATGGCGAGGATTACTCTATTACGATCGGTGCTCTCTTTTCTTTCTCTCTATCTGTTATCTAATGCTATTGTCCCACTGACTTGCTTGAGGAGGATTGAGCGATATTTCAGGGACTTCCTCTGGGCCTTCATGCATGATGGACATGGTATTCATCTATTGGCTTGGGATATTGTCTGCTTGCCGATCGCTGAGGGAGGGCTTGGGATCCAGTCCCTCACTGTCAGGAGGGAGGCATTAATTGCTAGGCATACCACTCGGTTCTTGCTTGATCCGCACTATATGTGGAGTTCATTCATGCGTGCCAAATACGGTGATTGAATTTCTTCCACTGATCCACAACCTTCTCGAGGGCACTCTTTCTTTTGGAAAGAGGTCTGCCGGCATGCTCCGACTATCCTGAATAGCATATCATGGATGAATGGTGATGGAGCCTCAGTGGATGTTGTTCGGGATACATGGATTGCTGACCTTCCCTTGTCTCGATGGCCTACCTTTGTCAGCACTACCATTCCTAGTAGGATGAGAGTCATTGAACTTACTGCCCAGGATCACTCTACCTGGTCTATCCCTTTGCTATTCAGCTTCTTGGGGACGAGCTTTATCATTACATTCTTTCTATTCCTCTCATCCTGGGTCACACCCCGACATCATGGTTTGGAGGAGATCCTGTTTGGCTCGTGCTTCTATCAGGGACCTCCTCCAGGTTTATAGACCACAGTCACAGCAGCCGTTGGATGTGGCTTGGATCTGGCACCTTCCCATTCATCCTAGGGTCCGGCTATTTGTATGGAAGCTTGCACGGAATTGC
Organism: Calamus simplicifolius; assembly: GCA_900491605.1. Lineage (NCBI taxonomy): Eukaryota > Viridiplantae > Streptophyta > Magnoliopsida > Arecales > Arecaceae > Calamus > Calamus simplicifolius. The sequence continues at coordinate 2,318,650 of UESW01003836.1, read as the reverse complement.
CTTCCTACTTGTTCCGTGCTCTCTAGGCAAGGATTGGGTATCCAACCTACATGTCCGTTATGTGGCACTGAGAAGGAGATGGTTGACCATGCTATCTTCACCTGTTTCAGAGCTAGACAGATCTGGCAGATTTCTGGCGACCGGCCTTGGGACGTTGGTGCTGCTTCTCATTGCATCTCCTTTCTCGACTTGATCAGGCAGGACTTGAGGAGAGGCATCCTTCAGAGGGGTACGACGAGGGCTTACATAGCTTATCAAGTCTGGTTATGCCGAAACCGGCTTGTGTTTACTAATGTGTCTACTCCTTCACATAGGATTGTCAGGACAGCCTTCTTCTTATCAGATGAGTGCACTTTTCATCGGCCATTTCTTGATTCTGATAGCCCTAGCCCCTAGGGTTCCCATGCTACCTTGGCAGCGCACTGGTGTACGGTCTTTATATCTTGGGAGCCCCCACTTTCAGGATATGTTAAAATCAACTTTGATGGAAGTGTTCATGATAGATATGCAGGATTGGGCTTTGTGATTTGAGGGTTGGATGGTGCGATGCTGGCAGCTGATGAATTCGGCCTTCTTGACTCCTCGGTGCCGCTAGCAGAGCTGTATGCCGCTTGGGCTGGTATTTTCTGTGCTATTCGCAGTCTGAGCACCCATAGTCTTATTATTGAGGGGATGCTCTTACTGTGATTCGTTGGCTCCGTTAGGATCATTGTAATCATATGCCTACCAACCTCTTGATTTATGGCATTCGATCTCTTCTTTAGGATATGCACTACATCCAAATATGACACATCTATAAGGAAGCCAACTCAGCGGCAGATTGAATCACCGTTAGGATGGCCTATCACTTTGGTTTTTGAAGTTGAAAGCTAGAAGACTTATGTCCTTTTGTTCTAACTCAAATTTTATACTCTAATATATTGGGTTCGACTTATCCTAAATTAGTGTGATCATTCATCTGTACCAAAAATGAAACACAATAAAAAAGTATGATGATTTCTTTGAGGAAAGAAAAGTGTGATGAATTAATTCATCAAAACTGAGCTGCCTTTTTTAGGTGCAAAAAGATTATGACAGACCACCGCATCTCACAGCCAACGTGCTCCATATATCACTGCACTCATTCTCGGGCTTAGGTGGCCCTTCCACAGAAGACTACTGCTACTTCTCTCTCTCTCTCTCTCTCTCTCTCTCTCTTTGACTTTAAACTCATCAAATACCTCGGATTTCTCAGGACATGAATTCAACTCGGTCATGCAATGTAAAATCCTAATGATTTTCTGGTGCCAGAGATGGTTAAAAGGCTAATGGCGCATTTGGTATAGGGTCAAATGGAATAGAAAACTATTCCTTGAATTTTAAACTTTTCTTCTTCTTTTTAGGTTTTTCTTAAGGTTTTTTTTTTTTGGGTGGAAGGATATAATCTTTTTTTTCCTTTGCCATACAAACTTTTAACCTAGAAAAGATAGATTAACAGAACTTAAATACAAAAAAATATTCTAAGTGCAAATAGATTGAAATATTAAAATCAATAAAATATTAAATAATTTCATCATTTATTATTTATCAACATAATTAAATATAGTTAATAGAAAAATTTTTATACCCTTAAAATTTGAGTACGTGTTACTTTTGTAACTACTTTTTACCTCGGTTTCTTTTAACACCATTTGTCATTATTAGGTTAACACCTATTGAGGGGTAAAATCGTTATTACATTATTGATCGCTCACATTGGCGATGAGGTCGCACCCAATCCAAATGCCCAATCCAAATGCCTTGCTTGCTAACTGGCACAATATTCTGGCAACAAGCGTCTCGTCATAATGAAGAAAGAGAACGAGACGGAAAAAGGGCCACGTTATATGCTTGGGTTCTCTGAAGGGCCACCTCATTAATATTCGGTAGTCAAGTCAATAGGCTGGAGCATTTAATGGTGCAGAAACGGTTATAATAACTTGGCCAGCATTTAATGGAATAAAAAGAAAGGAGAAAGCATGCCTCGGCACTCAAGCCCCACCTCATTTAGGCCGAGCCATGCCTCGGCGCTCTCATTCAAGCCAGCTTCAATATAGCTCAACCAGCCTCAGCCTCGGCCAGCTTTAGCATAGCTCGGCCAACATAGCTCGGCCATCATAGCTCGGCCAGCCTTAGCCTCGACCAGCTTCAGCATAGCTCGGCTAGCCTCAGTCTCGGCCAACATACCTCGGCCTCCGCAACCATGCTATGTCTCTTGAATCAAGGCATTTATGGCCTCATAAAGGCCACGTGCATCCACTTGCTTCAAAGCATTTATGGCTTCCACGTTGGCCCCTTGACACCTACCTCCGCGAAACCATAATGACCGAACAACATCGTTCAAAATATCTCTGCGGAATCCGGCGCGTAAAAATTCGAATCAACTATAACTGAATAAGATTCCATGCGGCGAATCATGCCGAGAGGTGGCCTAGGACCCGCAAGAGTGGCTTAGGTCCATGTGATCATTAAACCTCATGGCATCAACTAGCTCTCCCAGTCGTCGATCCTCTAACTGACAAGATACGAATCCTGCTGGCATCATAACAAACTCGATTCCGATCTCAACGGCTTTCAGACCTACGATGCCTCCCAGCAGTCAGGTGATCCTCTATAAATATAACCGTCTTCCTGCTTCTAAGGTACATGCGCGCGCACTTGCTCATTAGAACCCTCTCTCCTTTTGCCCTATCTTCCGCCATTAGCGCTCTGCTCTGAGCCCTGGAGGGACTCTTCAGCGAGAGCCTTCTCCCCATTTTTGTTGATTGCTGATCTCCACTTACTTGAGCGTCGAAGGGTCTTCCGCAGAGGGCCACCCCCAATGCCTCTTGCGTGAGGACTGTTTTGCAGGTCCACCCAAGCGGAGAGCCCACGCTGCAGCCCGATCGCTCCCTAGTCGGAGGACAGATTTCAGCAGCAACAAATTGGCGCTAGAGGAAGGGTCCTCAAGTCCCATAAACTTGTGATCCAAGAGATAAGGATCTCGATCTGAAAGAGAACTCCTCCCATAGCCAACCGAAGAAAGGCTACTTCCGAAGCCCGAGATCAGGTCGCCTCCCAAAGGCCTGATCCGGTGAGCAGTGTTGTGCCGCCACCACCGCCAGTTGAGACTCCATCGCCACTGGCGGCCCTGGTGACCCAGGACTAGTTCGCCTCGCTAGTCTAACAAGTCCAGGCTCTGGCTCACCTGATTCAGGGGCGCTCCGAAGCCCCCCGTCCGGCTGCTCCTGCCCCTCACCCTTCTGAGGAGGATGCAGCCCCTGCTCATCTAGCGACCTCTTCTTTCGGCCCGCATGGGGTCATGGACCCCCCTCGTCGTCCCAGAGAAGCTGAGCTAGCTCCTTAAGGAGTCTGCGGCAGAGATCTCCCTAGATCTCGGCGGGCCCGATCCCTCTCCCCGGTGTTCTCTCGCCACGATTCAACATCGTCTCAGTATCCTCCTCGTCCTGCCCCTTCTGCTCTTCCTGATAGGGATATCCGCCGCCAGCTCCAGGAAATGCGTCAAGAGTTAGACGCCGCCAAGCAGGCCCATCCGCTTTAGAATAAGGCGGAGCAGGGCATCCCCTTCTCTAGGAAGATCATGGAGGAAGTGATTCCCTCCCACGTCAAGCTGCCTACTATCGAGCCTTATCATGGCTCCTTCAACCCGACGATCATCTCAGCAGCTTCCGGTCGATCATGATGTTCCATGAGGCATCGGATGCGATCCTCTGTCGCGCTTTCCCTTCCACCCTCAGGGGATCTGCTCGAACCTGGTTCAATGCTTTGAAACTAGGTTTAATTAATTCCTTCGACGAGCTGAGCCGCCTCTTCATCAACCAATTCGTCAGTAGCCGTTGTCACAGACGAAGGTCCAAATCCCTCTCTGAGGTTAAGCAGAGAGAAGGGGAGTCCCTGAAGAAGTATCTCGGCCGTTTCAACACGGCCATGTTAGAGGTGGACCACCTTAATCATGAGGTGGTCATGTCCGCCCTAGCGGGCAGAGTATTGAAGGAGAGTGATTTTTACCTGGCACTGGAGGTCAGCTACCCTCCAAACCTCTCCGACATGATGGCTTTGGAAAACAAATATGCAAGAGTCGAAGAATCACGGAGAGCTGCCCGAGCCGAGCTTACGAAGAAGAAGGAGCCCAATGGCTCAGATAAGTGCTGACCTGCTCGTCAGCCAAGCCCGCCTCACCGCCAAAGGATTCCTCAACCGCCACTAAGGAACCACACCCGGAGCCCGCCTAGGAGGTTCAATCGATTTACTCCACTTACTGCTCCAAGAGCGGAGATCCTTATGAAAATCGAGCGCCAGCTCCCTCGACCTCCTCTCTTCGAGGAAATGCGGCCCGGAGAGACCCCCTGCCAAGTATTGCCGCTACCACCACGACCATGGCCACGACACCGAAGAGTGCTAGCAACTGAAGAATGAGATCGAAAGGCTCATCCAGCAAGGTAGATTGGATCGGTTCAGGGGAGCCCCCGAGCCAAGAAACGGGGGCGATCGCCGGCCTGAGCCCCAACAGCAGCCTCTTCCTCCCCCAAATCCTTTGGTCGCTGGCTACATTAATGTGATCGAGGCGATCGGTGATCATTCAGGCGGGAGGGACGATGAAGAAGGTTCGGCGCCGAAGAAAGCACGAACTGACGAGCTCTCTTTCTCCAACGATGACTTCCAGGGAATACAGTTCCTGCACGATGATGCGCTAGTTGTATCTCTTAATTTGAACAACTATGATGTAAGCCGAATTCTCATTGATAGTGGAAGCTCCGTCAACGTTTTATACCTCGATGTGTTTGTGAGGATGAAACTTCTCATGGAGAATCTTCGAGCGGTGGACTCCACCCTAATGGGGTTCACCGGCGATGTAATTACCCGGAGGGGGTCGTGACCTTGACGGTCCGAGCAGGAACTTGGCCTTCCGTTGCCACTGTGTATGCAGATTTCCTAATGACCAAGCTCCGGTCGCCTTACAACCCGATCTTGGGAAGACCCGGCTTGATGTCCCTCAAAGCCGCCATCTCCATCCCACATCTTGTTATGAAGTTCCCGACCGAGCGAGGGGTTGGCGTAGTTCGAGGAAGCCAAACTATAGCTCGGCAGTGCTTCATCACCAGCCTGCAATCCAGATTGCTCGAGGTTGATGGACTGGACGCTCTGGAGGATTTCGCTGAGCAACGAGGAGAACCAGCCGAAGAGCTGGAGGAGGTACCGCTGGACGAAGCTCGGCTCGACCGAACCATAAGGATCGGATCGCTACTGAAAGGGAAGCCCCGGCTGGAGCTGATCGACTTTCTTTGAAGAAACGCTGATGTTTTCGCTTGGTCAGCTTCTGACATGCCTGGGATCAGCCCGGACGTCCTCGTCCACCGTCTCAATGCAGACGAGAAGTCCCGACCCGTGAAGCAAAAGAAAAGAAGCTTGCCCCTGACCGGCAGAGAGCAATTGAAGAAGAGGTGGACAAGCTCATCAAGGCAAACTTCATTCCGGAGGTAAATTACCCAAGCTGGCTATCCAATGTTGTTATGGTGAGAAAGTCGAACGGAAAATGGCGAATCTGCATCGACTTCACCGACCTTAACAAAGCATGCCCGAAGGATAGTTTCCCTCTCCCCCGGATCGACCAGCTCGTGGATGCCACCTCCGGTCATCAGATGCTGACGTTCATGGATGCCTATTCAGGCTACAACCAGATTCGAATGGCACCCAAGGATGAAGAAAAGACCGCCTTTATAACCGATCGAGGTATCTACTGTTATCGTGTCATGCCCTTTGGTCTAAAAATGCAGGCGCCACTTACCAAAGGCTGGTAAACAAAGTCTTCAAGGAGCAGATCGGCCGGAATATGGAGGTGTATATCGATGACATGCTGATTAAAAGCAAGGAAGCGTCCCAGCATATTGGGGATCTTTCTAAAGCTTCGCGACACTCCGAAGGTATCGGATGAAGCTCAATCCAACGAAGTGCGCCTTCGGTGTCACCTCGGGGAAGTTTCTGGGCTTCATGGTTTCTCAGCGAGGCATCGAAGCCAACCCGCAGAAGATTCAAGTGCTTCAGCAAATGATGCCCCCAACATCTATCAAAGAAGTCCAGCGCCTGACGGGAAGAATTGCGGCCCTCAACCGCTTGTGGCTCGGTCGGCCGAGAGGAGCCTTCCTTTTTTCAAAGCCCTTCAATCTGCCAAGAATTTTCAATGGACTCCCGAGTGCCAAAAGTCATTCGAGGACCTCAAGAGATATCTTGGCTCGCCACCCCTCCTCAGCAGCCCCAATCCGGGAGAAATGCTATTTATGTACCTGGCAGTCTCTAAAGGTGCGATTGGCTCGGTTTTGGTTAGAGAAGAGAAGAAGACCCAGAGGCCGATCTACTATGTCAGCAAACTTCTCCGAGACGCCGAGACAAGGTACATCCGAATCGAGAAGCTAGTCTTGGCCCTGGTAATATCGGTTCGGAGATTACGACCATATTTCCAAGCACATTCTATGACGGTCCTTACCGATCAGCCCATCAAGGCAGTGGTCCATCGCCCGGAGACATCAGGAAGAATGGCTAAGTGGGCCATTGAGTTAAGCGAGCATGATATCCGTTATCAACCTCGCCCGGCCATCAAAGCCCAGATTCTAGCCGATTTCCTCCTTGAGTGCACCATCCCGGAAGATGGCTCCACTCCAGACTCCTCCGAACATCCAAGATCTGACGCCCTGTGGCTCCTCCACGTCGACGGATCCTCCAATGCCAATGGCTCTGGTGCTAGTTTGATCCTCACCAGCCCGAGGGGACGACCTTTGAGTACGGCGTTCGATTCTCCTTCCCAGCCTCCAACAACGAAGCCGATATAAGGTCCTGCTCGCTGGACTCCGAATCGCCGTGATCTGAAGTGAAGAGGCTGAATGCCTTTACCGACTCTCAGTTGGTGGCCGGTCACGTGCGGAGCGAATTCGAGGCCCGGGAGCCTAACATGATTCGGTACCTCCGGCAGGTGCGGGACTTGCTTTCTCACTTCTCTGAATTTCAAGTTATCCAGATCCCCATATCCGAAAATGCTCGTGCCGATATGTTATCCCGACTTGCGACCGCGGAGTCGATGAGTTCCGAGCAAAAGTTTCTCCTGGAAATCCTGAAAAAACCTAGCATCACGGAGGCAGACTGAGTGATGCAAATTGAGGTCGAGCCATCCTGGTTCGACCCAATATTAAAGTATCTTAAAGAAGGGTCGCTCCCAGCCGACCGCAAGGAAGCAAGGAAACTGAGATTGCAAGCTACCCACTATGTGCTGATCGACGATCAACTGTATAAGCGGTCCTTTTCCATGCCACTGCTCAAATGCCTCCGCCCGTCCGAAGCTGATTATGCTCTTCGGGAGGTACATGAAGAAATCTGCGGCAACCACCTAGGGAGTCGATCTCTATGCCACAAGGTGCTGCGCCAGGGATATTACTGGCCTACCATGCAAAAGGACGCCGATGATCTCGTCCGAGCCTGTGACCCGTGTCAGAGGCACTCCAGCATCCAGAGGCTCCCCTCCGCTAGTTTGGTCCCTATTTCCTCCGCTTGGCCTTTTGCTAAGTGGGGATGGATATTCTTGGTCCTTTTCCCCTCGCCACTGGACAGAGAAAATTTTTATTTGTTGCCATTGACTACTTTACCAAGTGGGTCGAGGCCGAAGCAGTAGCCCAGATAACTGAAGCTCGGGCTAGGGACTTCGTGTGGAGATCCATCATTTGTCGCTTTGGCCTCCCGCATACCATCATCACCGATAATGGCAAGCAATTTGATAATCCCAAGTTCCGAGAGTTCTGCGAGGATCATGGCATCAGTCATTGCCTCACCTCAGTAGGGCATCCGCAAGCCAACGGAGAAGCCGCGGTAACAAACCAGACCCTGCTTCAAGGGATTAAGGCTCGGCTCACCAGAGCCCGAGGCAGATGGGCGGACGAACTTCATCATGTTCTATGGGCCTACCGCACTACCCAGAGAATCCCCACCGACGAGACCCCATTCCGAATGGCCTTTGGCACGGAAGCCGTCATCCCCGTGGAGATAGGCCTCCCCTTTTCGCGAGTGAAAAGCTACTCAGAAGAAACTAACAATGAGCAGCTCCGAACCAATCTCGACTTGGTGGAAGAGATCAGAGAAAAAGCTCGAATCAGAATGGCTGCGTACCAGCAAAGAGTGGCCCGCTACCATGCCTCTAGAGTCAAGAGCAAATCCTTCTCGCTCGGCGATCTTGTCCTCCGAAAAGCATCTGTCTCCAAGCCGCTGGAGCAAGGAAAGCTCTCTCCAAATTGGGAAGGTCCTTATCAAGTGGCGGAAGTCATCGGACCTGGCACCTACAAGCTCCAGGACCTGAACGAGAAATCCATTCCCTGGACGTGGAGTTCAGACAACCTCCGCATACATCATCAGTAGGGTACGCCTTCTATAGGTTCGCTCCATTAACTGTTATGGCATATTGCTTCTATGATTCATGGCATGGTTGCTACAATCACTTCTCCAAAATAATAATGAAAAGTAGATGCCACTTGCTAATCCTCGGCACGACCGAGCTGTCTCCTTGAATAGGAAATCTTCGTACCTTGGCTGGGCCAAATCCTATTCATCGAAGACTTGGTATGGCCGAGCACCCCCAGTACGGCTGGGGGCCAAGTGATCTCCAAAACCCCATCCGGATTCGGGCAGCTTACAAGCCCCGGCTGAACCGAATAGCAAAGAAACCTCGTTCGGATTCGAGCAGCTTATAAGCCCTGGCCTAACCAGGTGACCTCCAAAATTTTATCTAGATTCGGGCAGCTTACAAGCCCCGACCGGACCAAAAGACAAAGAAACCTCGGTTGGATTCGGGCAGCTTACAAGCCCCGGCCAAACCGAATGATCTCCAAACAGTCTCCGTACCTTGGCCGCACCAAGTAAAATACAATCTTTTAAATCCTCGACCGGGCCGAGCGATCTCTGTACCTTGGCAGCGCCAAGTAAAATAATTTTTTTGAAGGCTCGGCAACACTGAGTAATTTATTATTTGAAGGCTCGGCAACACCGAGTAATTTATTATTTGAAGCCTCGGCTACAACCGAGTAAATTAATATTTGGAAGCCTCGGTTACAACCGAGTAGCATCTCGGGAAGGCTCGGCAACACCGAGTAATTTATTATCTAAAGGCTCGGCAACACCGAGTAATTTATTATTTAAAGGCTCGGCAACACCGAGTAATAAATTTTTTGAAGGCTCGGTAACAACGAGTAATCTATTCCTGAAGACTTGGCAACAACCGAGTAATAAATTTCCTAAAAAAAAAGTACGCCCTTACTAAACTCATTATTGTTCATTGAATTAAATCTAGCTTTTGAAGGCCTGCAAAATTCTTATGACTCTCCTTGAAAGCTACAATGAGAAGCAGTTCATATAAATCCTCGGCTGGGCCGAGCGATCTCCGTACCTTGGCAACGCCAAGTAAAATATAATCTCTACAAATCCTCGGTCAGGCCAAGCGATCTCCGTACCTTGGCAGCGCCAAATAAAATATAATCTCTACAAATCCTTGGCTGGGCTGAGCGATCTCCGTACCTTGGCAGCGCCAAGTAAAATATAATCTTGAAGGCTCGGCAACACCGAGTAATTTATTATTTGAAGGCTCGACAACATCGAGTAATTTATTATTTGAAGCCTCGGTTGCAATCGAGTAGCATCTTGGGAAGGCTCGGCAATAACCGAGTAATAAATTTTCAAAGCCTCGGCTACAGCCGAGTGATATATTTCTAAAGCCTCAGCCAATCCGAGTGATACAGTACTAAAGCTTTGTCCCAGCCGGATAATTTCTCGGATACTCTAGCGCAACTAAAGCGCCTTATTTTACTTCAGCAAGAGGGCCACCCAGGCCTTTCTCTAACCTACACAGAGATAAATACTTCCTCCACAGAGGATCGAATGATGTGACCCCCAAATAAGATTGCTCCAGAATTCTACTCCCTATATCCGAAGTTACACTTCGGATTAGGGAGTGGGGGGCATATGTTGAGGGTAAAATTATCATTACATTATTGACTGCTCACATTGGCGATGGGGTCGCACCCAATCCAAATGCCCTGCTTGCTAATTGGCTAGCCGGCGCGACATTTTGGCAACAAGCGTCTCGTCATAATGAAGAAAGAGAACGAGAGGAAAAAAGGGCCACGTTATGTGCGTGGTTCTCCAAAGGGCCACCTCATTAATATCCAATAGTCAAGTCAATAGGCTGGAGCATTTAATGGTGCTTCATAATGACTTGGCCAGCATTTAATGGAATAAAAAGAAAGGAGAAAGCATGCCTCGGCACTCAAGCTCCGCCTCATTTAGGCCGAGCCATGCCTCGCGCTCTCATTCAAGCCAGCTTCAACATAGCTCGGCCAATATAGCTCTGCCAACATAGCTTGGCCAGCCTCGGCCAGCTTCAGCATAGCTCGGTCAACATAGCTCGACCATCATAGCTCGGCCAGCCTCAGCCTCGGCCAGCTTCAGCATAGCTTGGCCAACATAGCTCGGTCAGCCTCAACCTCGGCCAACATACCTTGGCCTCCGCAACCACGCTATGTCTCTTGCATCAAGGCATTTATGGCCTCATAAAGGCCACATGCATCCACCTGCTTCAAGGCATTTATGGCTGCCACGTTGGCCCCTTGACACCTACCTCCACGAAACCATGATGACCGAACCACAGCATTCAAAATACCTCTGCAGAATTTGGCACGTAAGAATTCGAATCAACTATAACTGAATAAGATTCCATTCGGCGAATCATGCCCAGTGGTGGCCTAGGACCTGCAAGAGTGGCCTAAGTCCATGTGATAATTAAACCTCATGGCATCAACTAGCTCTTCCAGTCGTCAATCCTCTAACTGACAAGATATGGATCCCACTGGCATCATAACAAACTCGATTCGGATCTCAACGGCTTTCAGACCCACGATGCCTCCAAGCAGTCAGGTGACTCTCTATAAATACAACCGTCTTCCTGCTTCTAAGGTACACGCGCGCACTTGCTCATTAGAACCCTCTCTCCTTTTGCCCTATCTTCCACCATGAGCGCTCTGCTTTGAGCCCTGAAGGGACTTTTCAGCGAGAGCCTTCTCTCCATTTTTGTTGATTGATGATCTTCACTGACTTGAGCGTCGGAGGGTCTTCCGCAGAGGGCCACCTCCAACGCCTCTCGCGTGAGGACTGTTTTGCAGGTCCACCCAAGCGGAGAGCCCACGCTGCAGCCCGATCACACGCGAGTCGAAGAACAAATTTCGGTAGCAACAACACCATTTGTCATTATTAGGGAGCATGAATGAATAAAGGAATCATCTTTAAAGGCCAAGATATAGAAAAAACTTAGCACATGAGAAAATTTAAGGAAGCTAGCAAGTGCAACTTAAAATTGAATTGACCAACCAAAAGTCTAAGAATAAGAATGAAAAATACAAGCTATTACTTTGAATATTATATTTCATTATAGTTAAATAGTTGAATTCAAAGGATTTAAATTTAAAAATTATCAAATTAATTGAAATTAGCGGCAAACTCATTTTTATTTATCATTACAGAACATATTTTTAATTTTAATTATATTTAATTATTTATCCTGTCGGACCAGTGACACATTAATTGGACCACTAATTCAGTCCCTCGAATGGATGTCCAGTTTGGTTGTGATAACCACTGGAAAAAAAAAAGTTTTGGATTGCAATAAACCATGAACTTCAGACTTGCAGATTTATTTTCCTATAAAAGAGAGAGAGAGACTTGCATGTTTATGCCCAGCTGAAGGACCAGTCTTGAGCCCAATGTGGAGAAAAATTAAAACGAAGTTGAGGCTGGAGCATCTATGATGATTAGCTGAATCCGTGCTCAAGCAACTCATAAATTCCACTCTTGCAATAGACCCCTAGTGAGCGGCTTTATGCACCACCTTTGGTGCACATGTTCATACACCGAGCATGGCTATTGACCCTGCATCCGTGTAGATGTACATACTACAGCCCAATTGGCCCTGCATCCGTGTGAATGTACATACTACAGCCCAATGGACCGTGGCGCGCCCCATATGCACGTCCAGCCAATCGGCGCACCCAATGTCCGCTTCTTGCATCGAAGGCGGTGCAGGAAGACTTTTACTAAACCCCTAAGGCCTTATTTGGATAATGGTTCAAAGAGCTTCCTGCACTCTCATTTTATCTTTTTTATTTTTTTCATAAACAGTAAATACTTCTAACATTAATTATCTAATTAGAGATTTGACATCAATGAATTTATCTCTCTCTCTCTCAATTATTTAATGTCCAAACACAGCCAACGGAAGCTAATCAAATATCTCATTACACCATGCAATTGATATGGGATGGCTATTAAATTTTACTTTGTCTCATCCACTGAGTGACATTCTTGAAACGTAAACCCAAATAGATCATACTACAAACTATTCTAATCATGCCACATGCATTACAGAATTTTTCCATATTTTTCAAGAACCACCTCAAGGACCGTGGAAATCTGCCTTCCAACAGTAGAAAGCATAACCAAACCAACTTGGAAATGATAGGCCAAATACACCTTAAACTTTGAGGAAAAGTTACCATGCCCTCAAACAGTACTGATGTACCTATGAAAAACAAATAGCAAGCTGGAGGCCTTAATACCTGCATGGCGAATATGTAAACTTCGTAAGCATGGTAACAAAATTTGAGCCTTGAGAATGATTCAGCAAGGGGCAAGTACGCACAGTTCAGGAAAAACAATGCAAAAAACTAAATAAAAGCATAAAGCGAAACATAACAAAATTATTGTAGTGATATATTTTATGCATTTTCTTTTCCTGATGCATGGAGAGTGCGCAAGAGGCAAACAATAACAACTCCGTCAAGACCACAAATGGCAGGAGATAATATCAATAATTTGCAAGCCATGAGTATTCCCCCATGAAAAGCAAATGAATAAATCACATAATTCATAAGTCAATAATCCTCGATTAATTCAATGATAAGAGAACCACTCAGCCAAAAAACAAAAAGAGATCCTGATTAATCCAACAAACTTTCAAATTAGAATATTGTTAGTCATACCCGAAGGATCACTAATCAGTTGTTAAACGACCATAAAGCAAATTAAAGTGACAACAATTTATTGAACAATCAAGACCATTTGCCAAGCAAACCAAACTTTTAGACCATATAAATTCAAAACCTACCTTCTTACAGCGGAAATTTAACCAGTTCAAAAGATGCCATCTGTGAAGCAAATATGCAGCTAGACTGCAAAACCATCTTGCTTAATTCGGTTTAGTTTGAACAAAGGGATGCCTGACAGATGCTCATCTTTTGCACAAACAGGTATCGTTCCCAGTTCATGAACACCTTTTAATAGGGTCAGACGCCTGAGACGCACACCATCCACCAGTCACAGTAAAATTTGCTTGCTTGTACAATAGTTCCACATTCCCTTCTAATAAACATGTATTATACACAGACAAAGAAGGTAAAGCCACCAGTTTATAAAGCAGTGGAATTGCAGATCTCATAATTATTCCAGCAGCTAAAAATGTAGGTGGGGAAGCATTACAGACCAACAATCAAAATGACATAAAATAACAGTTAAGGACCACCAACATTGAAGATTAACACAGAAGGTCCTGACCTACCACTGCTTATATATTGCAGCATCCTATTTCCTCATGCATAGAGCATGAGAGCTTTTGAAGGGAGTTTGCTTGAAGAGGAAAAAAGTTCAAGTAAATGGCTGGTGCACAGGCTGCTGATAGAGGAAGCACGGATGCAACTAGCATGACAGCTTACTAGCTGTCACTCATCTTCATTTTCAGTGTCAGCATGTGGTGGTCCATATATCACATCGATATAACTCTGAACCGTTTTCATAGTTAGACCTGGAAATCTATGAGGACCATTAGGTTGGAAATCTATTTTAATGAATGGCCACCTCATCATCCGTGCAGCTTCACATTCTTCTAACCCATCCCCAATCACACAGAACTGGACATTTGGGCCATCAAAACGCTCCTTGATCCATGAGAAGCACTGGAGTTTGCCCACTTCCCATGAGCTGTAAACTGAAAAAAGGAACTGTACATTATTTAAGCACAAGGAACTACAGGAAAACTTCACAATTTTTGTTTTTGGAGGGTTACTCCAATGTTTACTCTTAAATATCAACATGTCCATTTGATCTAATAATGACCAAAATAATAACACAAGTTATATGACCCAATAATTTTAACCACTTTAAGGTCAAAATGGAAAACTAAAGCTAGGTGTCATGGTAGAAATGGGCTAAAATTCCGTAGGATGTGGTCTGACATCTTCTACATTACATGGTAATTTTAATATTTACTAGATTTATATGGCAATCTAAAGATATCCAACATATCATTGTAAGGTTTGGGTTTTATTTGCAACTGCATTTACTTGGACAGAGTCACTTTCACCAGTTAAGGAATCCAAGAAGGTCCTTGTTTGTATGAAATGGGCAGAATATTACATAACTGCTGCAGCAGTAAATAAGAGTACCTTTTCTAACAAATCAGAGTGGAGAAGGTCAACCATATAAAAATGGATCTCATGGTGAAACTAGCATAAAGGCATAAGCTAAACGATGAGAAAATATCACAACTTTAGTCTGCATTGATGGACCAGAAACTTCATCATTCTTAAACACTGGCACATGACTCTTGGTCTAAAGGTGATCTTTTAATCTTGCCACATGCAGGCCAATGTTCTCGCATGTTGGGTTTGACAACACATCAGAAAGGGAGTTCATTTGAAAAACTCAAGAAATAAAAGACATGTCAACAGGACCCTTCTTTAAGGACAACACATATCACTTAAAAGTATAAAATCCATTTGTGCGTACAGGTCGTATTGTCCCCAAATCACTCCTGTGTAAGGTAGGTTCTCTCGTCTACTGGAAAATAAAAGGTTGTAATTATCAGGGGAAAGAAAAAACCTCTTCATCTGTAATTAGCTATAGGCCCTTAAAATTTATTATAGAACGAAAAGGAGAGGTAAAAAGATCGATGAAATCACCTCAAGAATTCAAAAATCCAACTAAAAGGCCATACTATTCAACCCTGATGAGCACGGAGTCAAATTTAGGCCACTGATATATCAAGTAACCGGGAGTTCTATTGGACCCAGACTGATGTAATAAAAGTTTACAAACACTTTTGAGATGTGTATGACCCTATGACCCACTCCAAAAACGGGACAGCCCCAGGGGGAGAGAGAGAGAGAGAGAGAGATGGCAACAATTGCAGGCACAAATCAGATGCCTTGGGAACCAAAGATGACAAAACATGTGCAGAACTCAGGGTGTGCACTACTACAAAAATAATGATATTGTGTTATTTTTCTTGAACATGACAAGATAAGATTCTACATAACTTTATGTGTGGTAGTACGATGAAATTTTATTGAAGTCCTCAAATCATTAAACTACAATTTTCTTGAATATGACAAGATAAGAGTCTACATAACGTTATGTTTGGTAGTACGGTGAAATTTTATAAAAGTCCTCCAATCATTAAATTACAATTTTCTAATTTGAGCAGAATTTTTTAAATTCATCATCCTTGCCTCTTTATCATCTCACAACTTTCCATTTCTGAATTCTCTGTTTAACAACAAAACACCAACTAAAAAATATTAAGTTTCCAATTCTAAAGTTGAAAGTAAGATATAGGATAAGATAAAGAAATCAGTATTTAAGAATGTCCAAGCACACTCAATTGCAAAATGATCATCTCTCAAAAGAAACCCAATCAAAATATCACATGTGCATTCAGAAAATAGTTTGAAAGAGTCATTCTAAGGATATGATATTAAAAAAGTACTTTTGCACCTTTAGAGAGAAGTGTGCTTGCTAGAAAAAAAAAAAAGTGTTTGGTAACAACATCTAAAAAAGGCTTAAAGTCAAAAGCACTATTAGGAGAAGGTAGAAAACCTAGCTCTGGCTTCACATTTTAAGAGAACTTTTTAAGATGCAGAAGCACCATGAAACATGCCCTAAACTGCAATATGAAGGCAATAACTGAAGGAGGCAAAACTGAACTAGATCAATGCATATTGCAACATGATCTTTGTATCTTAACGTATCAGTTAATATAGCAAAACTCAGTGACATTCTAATGCATGGGGATAAATGACAGCCATGACATGCAGGTTTATTTGTTAGCAGTGAGGCCATGGCATAGTATACATGAAATGATAAGCAGATATAATTCAATCTCTTTACAGATGAAGGTTTCTTAGTTTGATAATTCCTCTGGCCGGTTCAGATAGGAAAATTAAGGTTTCATCATTCACATAAGAATACTTAATTGATTAAGTACAAGGAAGATTTTGGTTATATCACTTATTAATATAATTGTATCAAAAAATAAAAACTTTAACTGTGAGATTACTGGAATTCAAAATTTCATATATAAATAAGAAAATCACCATTAAGACAATAAGGCTCTATTAGGTTGCTAAGTCAAAAAAAAAAAAAAAAAAAAAAAAACAAAGAGTAAATCTTCTTTTCCAATAGTTCACAATCAACAGAAAAATCAAATGTATGCAATTTGGAGAGAAGAAAAGCAAGAGTCAGGTTAACTTTATATCACACCACCACACCCCCCCCCCCCCCCCCAAACCACCACACACACACACACACAAAAAAATCCATATATCAGCCATCTATTCCCTTTCCCCCCTCTCAATTAGATGGTTTTACCTTTCTTCCAGCATCTAAGGAACTAAACAAAGCTTAAACCCTTCATAAATTTCACATAAAAGTTCATCCTTTCATTGGATGTGGTGTCACAGAAGTGCAAATTCAAGAGTTGGGCTTGGAGGCATATGCAAGTGTCTGAAAATCTGATTCAGCAAGAGAAGAAAAACGACATACAAAGATATCATTAGAGAGAGAGAAAGAGGCGATATCATTAGAGATAGAGAGGGAGAGATGATGATAATTATACAGTATTTGTTATTTTCAATATTATAAACTGAAAAAATTAGAAGCATTACAGTGTTTCAAATAAAATTGCCAAGGTGTCCCTCTCTTGTTAAGCATTAGCTTATTAGTGATTAATTATGTTTCCCATGACTAGAGGAGAAAGATTAGTAACTAGAGGGGAACACTGACCATTATCATGTGAGATGACATCGTCCAACCGATAGAGCAAACACTTGACAAGACTGGGAATCAATGATCCTGAAGTAACTAAGACATTAATGTTTTGGCATTTGGTATTAATGGATCCAGATGCTATTTCAGATGATACAAGCTCAGAAGCCAAGATCCCATTTCTGCCCAAAGTTTGCTCCAAAAGAGCATGTCCTGTAGAAAAAAGGTTAATACTTTAGTATTGAACAAACAAATGTAAACAAAGTACTGAAGGCCTAACTAGAGCATCAATTCAGCACAAAAAATCCTTTTGCAATCAAACTCCACCCTCTAGATTGCAGTTTCACTAGTTAGATGCGAACAGAGTCTGCAGCCTATCAACATTCTTATTTTTCAAGAACTGTAATTTATGAACTTGTCTAAGAGGTATTGTAAATCGGTTAAGTGGGCAGTAACACAACATTGTTTGCCCCTTTTATCAAAAATTCAAGTTCCACATATCTAAATGTCAAAAAGAACCAAAATCCTTATATTAAAGCTGATAACCGGCAAAAAGAAGCTGAAATTATAAAATTGTTGAAATATAATTCTTTAAAAGCATATAAGCCCAAACATGTCTCACATGATCACAATTTTTGTTTCACTTAGAATTAAATACAACAATTATGAGAACTATTTTTTTATTTGATTCTTAAACCATAGAATTGTTTATTCCTTAATCTTAATGTTAAAATTAATGACTGGATAAGAATTAGCAATAGAATATGTCTCTCACACCAATTCTTATTTTTTTGATTGTTCCCAATATTTGTGTTTTTCTTATATAGAAGGTCTTGAAACAAAGCATTATTCATGATTTATCAACAACCGCAACAAGGAACACAAACATAGTAACAGTGTAAAATAAGACATTATTAACCAAGAAACCCTGATTATTCCATAATTCAAGGGATATGGGTAGTAAATCAAATTCTCCCTCTATTTCTTTCTTACTGGTGACATCATTTAAATTCAATTTCCAATCTTTAATGTAAGTTGAAGCAGGTAGGTCATGAAAAGCATATGTATGAACATACATATTTTTAGGTCAAAAATAATAACTCGGATATATTAGCCAATAGCATTAAATAAGATGTTGCGCCGATAAAATCATACCAGAAGAAAGCCACCCATCTGTATAACTATCAGTCAAATTGTATAGATCATTCCAGAGTTTGATAGTTTCTTGGTCCAGTACCTTATGCAAACCCTGTAGTAAACAAGAATCCTGGATCAATATCATTACTTAGATGATCTACTCATCGGTAAGTTAGGGCCTCAACAATTATTTTCACAATGCAAAACTAGTAAGCCAGAAGCATGTATATAAATTTCTATTCATCATGAGATCAAATGACGTTGAAGCCTTCTGATTATTCATATCACATGTCCTTAGGAAGTATATATATTGAAAGGAGCTTGTGAATAGCATATAAAATGTCGCCAAATATGGAGTTTGTTAATCGCTTTTAGCTTCATGGAACCATCAGATATTTAACATTACAGTTTCAGTGGATTTCGAAGTTGTTGTGCATTACTTTTAAGTCTCAATGGATTTTGAAGTTGTGTATTACCTTAAAAGTCAGTTAGCCACAATATTATGAGTGAGGATGAGCACAGAGCCTTCATGCATTATGATCTAAGCATTGGAGTACCCTGTATCATGTTTGTACCAGTCAAGGACCAGCGCAGTATGCATATGGTACTACAGTGTACAATATAGACCTTTAGCAAACACTGGCACAGAATGATAAGCAACAGTATCGAAAAATATGCCAAAGGTATGCCAAGATATACCAGGAGACTTATCCTTTACGAGCCCAAAATATTTCTAATGTCATTTCAGAGGAAGTAGAATTGCTTTAAATCTCAAGACATAGAGGGAAAATATTTGATGCAGCACCTTAAGTCAAGTAAAGACATGTTATTGTTGATGAAAACAGCTGAAACATCTATCACTTCTTGCAATTTTTTTAAAAAAGATCTAGACCAAAAACTCACATGAACTAGTGTATAACAGAATTTAAAAATCTAAAATCAAGACCAAAAAGCCCAGTTTAAATTAAAATTTACTAATGCCACAAATTTTTTATTTTTAATAAAAAATATTAAAAAATAATTTTTAAAAACTACAAGCTGCAGAGGAGTTATTATGGAACACGCCCCTTCATTTGCATGCTGACTTATCATTGTCCGTTGCTTGATATTGGCTAGTATAGCCTGATATGGGCCAATACACAAAATGCATCTACATATCATACCAAACTGCCAAGAACTTTATGATAAGTTGAGTACATCACATGACAAGGTACAATACAGACCTGTACTCATCTAGCTATGATTTTGTATTATGCTTCATGCCATATCCTGTACAAAATATTCATTTTATATGGTAAACAGGGTGCTACTGAATAGAAGTCCTGGTGGATTTAAGACACAAAAAAATGCTTTTATGTGGGTACCAAACTTGAACCAGTACCACCACTAAGGTGATTCACAAATATTGCTTCTATTTGTGGTTAACAAATGCCAAAAATGTGAACCAATGCTTCCCTTCCAAAGAAAAACTTGCATCTTCAAGAGGGCTTATAAACAGGTAGAAGGGATGCCAAACAAGCATGGAATGCTGCTTATTTGCAGTTATGATGAATAAGACATGATTAAAACAGAAGCTGCAACTAAGCAGCTATGCAAACTGAAACTTTACAATAATATATACATTCTGACATGCTTGAGAGATAAGATAGAACATAATTTAAGGGGCTGTTTGGTAGATCGTGAGTTTTCCAACATCATCATCATATGATTATCTGTAAAGCAGGTCTTATGGAAAACAAGGGGAGACTTGTTTCTCACAAAATTCATTGTTCAGGATTTATGAGTTGTCAGTTTGAAAGAACAGGTTTTATGGAAAATAACCAGAAACAGTTTTTGTATAACTCATCTCTTTGAATTTCTTGCCAAATCTGTTTAGTAGAAATTTCCAAGGGTCCTGGAATGTTGGGGTGCATAACCTTGTCGTTTTCAAAAAAAATTTTGTTTCTTTATTGAAGTTGTTATCCCTGCATGTAACCGATGTTTCCCTAATTTTATTTTTTAATAAAAGTCTGCAGTTTGCATGGAATTAGGCAAGCTGAAATGGGAGTGGATATCAGGTACAAGTCAAAGGACCACAGGATGGGATGACCAAGACTGAATTGGATGGGAAAGGAAAAGACTGTCAATGGTTTAAAGACAACATCCATGTATGATAATCCATGGCAAGGTATGCTGCATGTAGCACAATACAAATTTGCTGGAAAGGACTTACTTATACAATGTATCTAATTGATAATACTTGACAGTCAGCTTTAGAGTGCATGCAAATCAGACAACAAAGGAGAGAACCATCATAAAGGAAGAAATAGCCATCCGTGTATGATTGGCTTCAGAGATCACAGAATATTTTCCTATGAGCTCTTAACTGAACCAGACAGAAGTACCATGAAGTTAACATAAGAAGTTTCTACTCCAAGAGACATGGCACTGGTGAGTAAACAAAGGTGAATAGTGATATGTAAAGCCAGGTATAAAAAGCGGGTTAAGGCTAACCATCCATGTTGATATCTGAAAATATTTGTCACTGCAGATTGATCGGCCACAAAAAACAATTCCACACAAGCATTAACAACTAAAGCTTCAAGAAACCCAAATAGGAAAGCATGACTTGCTGCTTTAACAAAATATTGTTACTATATGAAAACGTGTGTATATCTTGGATGTTGACAACTGGTGAGAATGTTAGTATTCTATGTGGTAAATGGAAAAGAATGCAATTGATATTGATTCAAATATAATATGAAAAACCCAGATGTGTCAACCAGTATACCTTTTAGTGTTAATCAAAGGCTCATATATGTGTGGCAGATTTATACACTATTAAATAAGATAACTGGAAAGGTATAGCAGCAGAAGAAAACAGAAGCCAAAATTGTCCATGATATGGTGCCACTCTTACCATAGAAAGAGGTTTACCAATGAGAAGATATATGTAAAATAAGTGAGCATTTTGGAGAAGGTTTAGAAGATAGGCTTGCATAATGATAGAACAATTTCGAGAAGGATTAGAAGATCGGCATGCATAATGATCGAATTCGATGTACCCTAACAGAGTTACAAGTTATTTTCAATTGTTTTCCTTCTTCTCCACTAACAATCACTAGCTTCATCAGTAATTTTAGTGAATGAGTCGCAATGTTGACACATGGAGCATAGTAGTTAAATAAAAGACAGCCATACAAAGAGACTTACAGTTATAGAAATCACTGGAACAAATTAATGCTAGAAACAGATGCATAACTTACAAATCCAAAACCAACATGTAAGAAAAATCAATTTCGATCCACACCTGTGCATACTTCTGTGCAATAGAACGATGACGATATGCAAGTTTCCTTTTGTTGGAATCATCATAAGGAGCACCAAAACCATCACTGTTAAAATCGTATTTTGACAGATCTCTTCCATCATCAAATTCACTTAAGGCATTAAGAAAAGGCTCATTGTAGGTCTCAATCTGCACATCAAGCGCAAAAATAAATCCAAATCAGTAACCAATAGAAACAGACCATATGCAAAAGTACTATGACTTCTCATTTCCTGGGCATACTCTACATGACTGGCCCACCATAGCATTTTATAAAATTAACCGAAGCCTTGTCCTCCATTGGGCTAACACCTGGTCCATGACCAGCAATTCAAAGTCATAATGGAAGGCCAAGGTTTGTTGTGCCCACGTAGTTTAAAGAATTCTCAAAATTTGCACTGGTCTTAGCTTAGAACTACAGAGTAGACTTCAGAAGGCCCTTTAGCTGTAAGTGCAGGCCATACCAAACCAAACCAACCGATTACTAGTCTGTTTTGCTATGTCTGATCAATACTACAACCGACCGAGCCGGACCACAACATACCATACCAAACTGTTCAGTTTGGCTAGATTGCTGCTGAAATAATTGGTGGGCTTTGGAGGTAATGGGTGGGTGTTTTTTTTTTTTTTTTTTGTTGTTGGGTGGGGGGGGGGGGGGGGGGAGGGGCGGGGCTTATGTGGGCTGCTGCCAGCTCACTTTGAGAGAGGGATGAGGCTGATAGCTTATCCATAAGCTCTCAACCTCACACCCTCTTATTTCTTCCTTAAAACCTCCACTAATCTCCATTTTTGCAGCAAATTGAAGCCAAGGGAGGAGATCTGAGCCTAAAATCAGGTATGCTTCCTACAATTCTCCTTCTTCCTCTCTTTTATTTTACCTAGTTTAAAATTTTGAAAAATAAAAAAAGTGGAGAAATTATGTTAAAATTTTGGAATTTGGCATAATTTTGTGATATATCATAAATCTAAGGATGATCTACTCATATCAGTGAAATTCTTGCTTTTTCGTTACATATTTTTTTTAAAATTAAAAATATTTTTCGGATTAAAAAATATTAAAAAATAAAATTTCAAAAAGATGACTGTAAAATAAGAAACATGATTGTGGTCATGGTGGCTATTTCTACCCCAATTTCATTTCAATTTGTTGAAATTTAGTATGTTTATTAATTTCACAACCTATGCCTAAATTTCAATAAATTAAAAATTAATAGTGATCGGCACATGTCAGAGGACTAGAAAAAATATATACGGCACCTCTAGCCGGATGCTACAAAATTTTTTACAAAAAAATTTTTTATGAAAAATTAATGCTATGTATAGGTATTTTAAAAGGATTTTCTAATGCATTTTTTTTGTACAATAATGAATATTCATTATTTTTAAAAATATTAATATGAAGTGAAAAAAAGATATATGTAGCACCTACATGATGTGTTGCACAAATATAAATTAAAATGGAGGTTCAACCACTGTACTTTCTATGCTTTTTGGGAAACCGAATTTCAATCCCATCCATTCAAGGCCATCATTCAATCCTTTCAGGCCTTTAAGCAATGCCCATATGCCATTGGACTTTCCATAATTTATGGCACCACCCACATACTGCTAGAAGCATAACGTAATAGCAAAAGTCTTAAATAAAATTTTAAGATATTCTAAATTTTTAATATTTTCAAGTAAAAATTAGTTTGTAAAATTATGAAAATTAGTTTTTGTATAGACAATTTAGAAGCATCTTGTAATATATCAATTATAATTTTTAGTTGATTATAAAAGTATATTTTTTAAAAAATTTGTAGCTATAGATTCAGAACGAATAAGGACTATGACTGTAGGGCAAACTCACAACATTCCACTTTAAGTTCAAATCACCTGTCAGTGCTGTTATCACAATGTAGACATAAAAAGGGGAGGAATAACCAGATTAGAGTAGCATCTCACTAGTGGTTATTGCAATGTCAACTAGTGCTGAAAATGCCCACAGAAGATCTGTCACTTGATGAAAAACCACTTTATAGACTTCAAGGTAAAGAAGCAAAAAGCTATAGAAAAAAGGCAAAAATAGAGCGACGAACAGCGAAGCCACCATCTTCCCACTCGAAGGATTCGTTGAAGACAAGGAGTAAAATCTGGATGATATGATGGCAACGATCATCGAAAGGCCATGCAAGTAAGTTGGGAGGAAGAGTGACAAAGGGAAGGATGGCACTTAGTTCAACGTAGGGCCCTCACAGTACAAGAGGTGGTGGTTCCAAGATGGTTGAGGCAAGCTCATCAACTATTTGCAAGAGCTCATCCATGACCCTGACAGAAGTACCTGGTAGCCAGTAGAGTTAGATAACTTTCATGTTTGTGACCTTTGACCTTAGCAACAAGAAAGGAAAAAGTCCAAGTAGATCCACTCAAATGCAGAGATTTGTGATCTTAATCTACATGCCTTTCCAAGCAAAGATTTGCGGCAGCAGAGAATTGACACAATGCTTATGAAGGACAGAAAATCTAGCATATCGAAGTCAATTGAGAAGTGATTCTTTTTCAACCACATAGCAGCAAATGTCGTAGGGAACATCTATTACCAGTCTATGATTATTACCGGTCTATGACCAATGCCATCCCAAGAGCCAGTCAAGGTGTTAATCCTCCAAAGCTGAAGGACATATATGGTGACCCACTAGATCAAAGTAAGGAGGACCTAAAGTGATAGATAGCCTCCTACCAGAGTAGTTGGAGACCCATGGCCTCACCTATTGTGACAAGAAAATGTTCTTCTAGAAGTCTATTGATGCTTTGAATGCAGTGCATAATACACACTACATCCTCAAACTGATAGAGGATATGGTTGACAAGATTGGAGAGCAGCATATCATGCAATTGTCATAGATAATGGCACGCAGTATAAGGCTGCTGCAAAGATGCTAATGCTGATGCAAATGAGGTCGCGTATCTTTTAAACCTCATGTCGGTGCATCATATTGACTTATGTTGATGGATATTGGGAAGATCTATAAAGTCAGACAAGTTGTCAAGACAACCCAAATATCATCAAGTTTATCTACAACCACGTATGGGTCTTAGCATTGATGAGAAGCCACACCAAGGGTGAGATCTTGAAGTTCCCAATGACACCATTTGCCACACATTATATAGTACTCGATAAAATCTTAGAGAGAAACTAGCCTTCATCAGATGTTTGTGAGTAAAGATTGGTAGGGGGGTAGCAGATATGCCTGAGTTAGCACAGAGGATGCTAAAGTGGAGGGCATGGTCACCAACTAGCAGTTCTAGGTGCAAGGTGAGAGCATGGTGAAAGCTATTGCCCCATTATATGGGGTGCTGAGAGCAGTGGACAATGAAAGAAACCCTCAGATGAGTTTTCCATATCATATAATGATGAATGCTAAGAAGAAGATCAAGGCTTGCTCAAGACTATATTGACATTATTGAGCAGTGGTGGGACGACCAAATGGGTAGGGACCTACATCTAGCAGGTAGAAATTGATTTATTTAGCAATATTTCCATCATTTACTTGTTAAGTAATTTGAATTCATCAATTAAATAATGTGATTAACGCCTACTACTAATATCCAAGGTTCTAGTACAACATCCTGAGAATTGAGATAAATGAGGAACTACTATGCCTTGTATAATGTGATCTACAAGATGGAGCTGATCCCATAACCGCAGTAAAATGTTTAGAGAAGGTGAATAATTTTTTGATTTGATTTGATCATACGTGTTTAAGTAATAATTAAAAATGTGTAGCTATCCTTTTAACATAGCAAGGCTTTTAGAGAAGGTAGCCACTCTTTCTGGAAGAGAGCCACTATGGCCAGGGTGCATAACATCTCTTCAGTTATTTTTACATATGAATATAATTATCATACTCTAAATTCAATTGACAAGTAGTGTCTAATCTGCCCTTCCTTTTCTTATATTTGCAACTAAATGGTGGGTCTAATTTGGGGGACAACCCAAAACCTGAGGAGATTGATGATCCCGATCCTCTCCCAAACAATCTCCTTTAGTGGATGTGAGCGCAATTGGTCCACATTTCCATTGATCCACAACAAACAGAAAAACCATCTCATGTAGAAGCACCTTAATGACCTAATCTATGTTCACTACAATCTCAAACCCAAACTGAAGTGCATTGTAAAGGAAGAGGAGTTAAAGTATGCTGATCCACTGTAATGACTTCATCTAAGATGAGGATGATTTAATGATTGGATGGCTTGCCAACAGCAAGAGCCAAAGCTGGAAGAGCTTGGATCGTCTTCTCAACCATTGAGAGAGATCGCCAAGAAAGTTGGGGTAGATTTGGGTAAACAAGCTCAGAAATACATGCCTGCAACACAACGGTTAGAGAACAACCTGCCCTCATTAGGTTCTAAGACATCCTCCTAGAGATTTGAGAGTGAGTTGCTAAGAAGAGGCCAATATGACACTTATTTCAGTCAGCAAAATCAAAAAGCGACAAATAAGAAGGGGAAGAAAGCGATAGCTCCCTAGTAAGAAAGGGAAGGCATTGCAAAGAGTACAGGAGACAATGCACTCAGATTCAGAAACACGAGATTCGAGTGATAATGATGACAGTTCAAGCGACAACAGGTATCAAATGGTTAAGGAGCTGTATAAGAGAGTCCTATGGTACTCAATTCACCAATGAGTCCCAATTCACTTATGCCATACATGATAAGGATTACGAAGTGCAATCTATCAGAGCTCACAAGGAGACTATTAGTTACAAGAGACAAGGCCCATGAGGTTGTTGAAACATGGAGCTAATGATGCAAACGATCCAGTACATGCAATAGAATCTTTAGACGTATGCGGATCAAATTCACACACCAAATCATATTTCATGCCGACTGACAGTAACGACATCGTTATGAATATGAATATGGATATCCTTCATCGAATGCATCATTATATGGATAACCTATATCGAAAGCTTTGAGCAACTTCTACGTTCTAGTACCACAACCTCGTGAAGCTTACAGGTCAGATTTCCTTAATGCAATCTTTGCATGACCGAGGCAATATCCCATCACATATCAAGGGTAGCATGACGAGACATGAAGAAGAACTGGATATGATGATTCAGTGAAGTGGAATTGTAATACTCATGAGAGCTAGGTTTTCCTCTTAGACCTAGACTACAAGTTGAACCCCGACATCTCAAGTGGCATAAATACTCCATCAGATATTAGATATCGGTACATATTATTTATTACGTATTTGTTATATATAACATATATTTTAAAATTCTTGTTATTGTGTAATTTAAAAACATATCCTTCATGATATGTTCTTATGTTACATTTGTCATTAATATATAGCAATAATATGCTTTAATTTCATTACTTCATAACTTTCACTTGACATTGACATGATAAAATATTTAGAAACATAAACAAAAAGAGTTGTAAATTGAAAAAAAAAATCATTAAAATTGAGTACATCACATAAAAAAAGGAAAAGAAATGACAAGCCCTAAAAAATTAAAAAAATGAAAAAGGACCAAACCAGCTCAAACTGACGGCATGCTGCCAATTCGATTTGGTTTCGGCCCGAATAGACCCAAACCTGTCCAACATCGGTCACTGGTTCAACACTAGTTCATGATCCAATGGTCCTTGGCTATAACCACTAGACCAGTTAATGAATATAAAGTATTGCATGATCCTATAAGCTTGGTTAAGCTATACCGAGGTAGCTCTTAAAATATCTAATTATGGTTCTTAAGGTTGCTGGTACAAGAGCCCCAACAGGCCATGATTCAGCCCAGTGAAACCTTTATGAAAGTTAGCAACAAATTTATGGGAACAGCGAAAGGAAGTAGAAGGAATTTCACAGCAGCCAGAGTTATAAACTCACCTCTTCATAAAAAAAATATTCATCACAAACTTGAAGAATGTGGTTCTCCCAACGCTTCCCAATTTCAACCCCCTTTCTCGTGTCCTTTAGACCATTAAAAACCCCAGCATATGTTCCATCCAATAAAGACTTCAATAATATAAGTGTCTCATCCATGTCCCATATGTATACATTCTTAGGACACTCTTTCACAGTTTTTTTACAAACTTCTGTGTTTTGGCATGAAACTGCAGGAGATTTTTCCATTAAATCATCCATTTAACAAATAAATGTCCCTGTTATAAACTCATGCACTGTTACAGTCCACCAAAGACGATCTCTCATCAGATGAACAACAGCAGAACAAACATGGCAGATGCCCTGGAAAAACAAAGGGCAAGCCTATTAAGTATCAACAAAAAGAGAATTTGAAGGTAACCTATTTACCATAACTGATCACTTCTATACTTTTGCACAATATAAAGCATATTTGAACATTGCAAAATTTCTTGATACAATGAACCTCAACAGCACGTGACAAATGTAACTAGAGATCTTTGCCGTTTAGTGCCAACCAAGATTGTGGGGAAAAAAAATAAGCGTCTAAAAAAATCATCAAGCATCTAGGATCTACGTTACGACCAAGTATAAAGCAAATAAGGTTAAATTAGAAAGAATAGTTTGCTGCATGTTTTGAGGGTTCGATATGAAGAAAATCAGCAAAGAAACAAAAAGGCTTCCGTTGCTTGTTTGTAACCTAGGTTTCTAAAGTGTGTTTCCTTTGACTTTACCATTTCCATTAACACGCTAATCTTTATCACCCTCCACTTCTCAGATTAGATTTTCGTGTGGCAGAGCTTCAGCAAAAAACTCACTCTTTCCAGTAGTTTAATCACCGGGTTTTTTGAAACTTCACTAGGGCTAGAAATTAACACATTTCAAAATTTACAGTCCCACGGTTTATCAAGAAAAAAAAAGGGTAAAACTCGGGTACATCATGAGCATCTAGTGAAAGAGAAAAAAAATCAAGCAATAACAGAGAAAAAAATGTAATTCTTTAAAAAGAACTTTTATTTAATCTTCTAGTAATGATGTAATCGCAGAAAAACAGACCCTAAGCAAAGATCCATCGCCTGAATCAATAGTAGGGCGACCAGAACCGATCGAGCTCTATACATGGAAATCGAAAGGGTTTTATACAGGAATCGGTATCGGTAAATTCGAAACAGCGCACCTTTTTGCTGAGATTTTCCCTTGCTGAGATCGATCTCCGAACCAGAAGGGATTTTTCCTTTTGTTTAATCCGCTCTTTATTAGAAATCGCTCCGGTGCCTTTATAAGCCGAGGGCCGAAATCCTTCGCCAAGCCGTTGCCGCGAAGAGCCCACGTTCGGGCTGGAACCGGGCCGGACCGGTTCCAACTTCCAGAGGCCCAGCGCAACGAAAAGAAAGTTTGTAGGGTAGTGTTTGAAAGAAAAAACACTATCCGGGGATAGAGTTTATCCAAAGAATATCTCTAGACATATTTTTTTGACTATTTCATCAATTATATTAATTACAAAAAGATAAATTTTTAGGATAACTTTTTCTTATCCCCTCTGATTGTATTTGATTGAAGGGATAGGAGAAGATATCCTTCAAAAAAAATTGATTTAAATCCCAAACTATCTTACAAATTCTAACACAACAATTGATTTGGACCGTTTGATCTGAAATCAAACGGTCCAAATCAATCCGGATCGAACGGCCCAAACAACATCTATATTTGCATTATTTTATTAATATAAAATTATTATAAAAATTATTATATTATAATAATGAAAATTTTATTATGTTAAATTATTTTATTCTCGAGGTAAGAGAAGGACTATTCGAGTTTGTCCCTTTTTTTATTTTTTAAAGATCAAATTTAATGTCAAATTTTTAATATCGGAAGATATTATCTTCGTAAACTCTGTTATCATAGCAAATTTAAAAGCAATGCCCTGCCAGATGACCTTATCGGGCATCCGAGCAAGGGGGATGCAAAATGAACCATCTCAAATCAAAAGCTATTATCATGACAATATATATGTTGAGGGGTAAAATCGCCGCGTATCAATAATCGTGCATACGGTTAAGGCTAGCCTTGTTTCTTACCCGCTGTGCGACTCCCGCTAGAGATAAGTCAGCCTCGGTAGGTCGAAGCGCCCTAGCCCCCACCGAGCCAAGAGTTCATAAGGCGCGAGCTATTGTCTATCGTCTCTCGGCCCCTCGAGCCGAGCTATCATCTCTCGGTCCCCTTGGCCGAGCTATCGTCTCTCGGCCCCTCGAGCCGAGCTATCGTCTCTCGGTCCCTTCGGCCGAGCTATCGTCCATCATCTCTCGGCCCCTCGAGCCGAGCTATCGTCTCTCGGTCCCCTTGGCCGAGCTATCGTCTCTCGGTCCCTTCGGCCGAGTTATCGTCCATCATCTCTTGGCCCTAACCGAGCCATCCCATCATCCGGCCTTTCTAGCCGATCTTTTCTATCACTCGACCCAGCTCGAGCGATACCTGCACCTCTGCGGAATTCGACGCGGGAAGGCTTAAAATAGTGAGATTTCAAACAGGAATCATGTCTGAAAGTGGCCTAGAGCCTATGCCCCCACCAAATCTCGAGATGTCAACAAGCTCTTCCAGCTGTCGATCTACTAACTAATCCGATATGAATCCTACCGATCCCATAACAAACTGGATTCAGATCTCAACGGCCTTCGGACCCACGACACTCCCAAACAACCAGGTGATCCTCTATAAATACCACAGCCTCAGATCCCCTCAGGTACACCATCTCTTATGCGCACACTCGCTCACTGCCTTTGTTTTCCGCCATTATCGCTCTGCTCCGAGCCTTGGGAGAGACTCTTCAGCGAGAGCCTTCTCCTCATTTTTGTTGACTGTCGATCTCCACTGACTTGAGTGTTGGAGGGTCTTCCGCAGAGGGCCACCCCCAATGCCTCTCACGCGAGGACTGTCTCGCAGGTCCACCCAGGAGGGAGCCCATCTCGAAGCCCGAGCGCATCCGAGTCGGAGGACAAGATTTCAGCAGCAACAAATTGGCGCTAGAGGAAGGGCACTCAAGTCCCTAAAAACTTGTGATCCGGGAGATAAGGATCTCAGTCTGCAAGAAAACTCCTCCCATGGCTAACCGAAAAAAGGCTACCTCCGAAGTCCGAGATCAGGTCGCTTCTCAAAGGCCTGATCCAGTGAGCAGTGTTGCACCACCGCCGCCGCCAGTCGAGACTCCATCGCTACCGGCGGCCCTGGTGACCAGGACCAGTTTGCCTTACTGGTCCAGCAGGTCCAGGCCCTGACCCACTTGATTCAGGGGCACTCCGAAGCCCCCCGTCTGGCTGCTCCTGCTCCTCACCTTCTGAGGAGAATGCAGCCCCCGCTCATTCAGCGATCTCTTCTTCCAGCCCGCATGGGGTTGCGAACCCCCCTCGCCGTCCCAGAGAAGCTGAGCTAGCTCCCCAATGAGCCCGCATCAAAGATCTCCCTAGATCTCGATGGGCCCGATCTCTCTCCCCGGTGTATTCTCGCCATGATTCAATACCGTCTCAGTACTCTCCTTGTCCCGCACCCTCTGCACTTCCTGACGAGGAGATCTGCCGCCAGCTCCAAGAAATGCGTCAAGAGCTTGACGCTGCCAAGCAAGCTCATCCGCTTCAAAATAAAGCGGAGCAGGGCATTCCCTTCTCCAAGAAGATCATGGGGAAGTGATTCCTTCCCACATCAAGCTGCCTACTATCGAGCCTTATCATGGCTCCTCCGACCCCGACGATCATCTCAGCAGCTTCCGATCAATAATGATGTTCCACGGGGCATCAGATGCAATCCTCTGTCACGCCTTCCCTTCCACCCTCAGGGGATCTGCCCGAACCTGGTTCAATCTTTGAATCCAGGTTCCATTGATTCATTTGAGGAGCTGAGCCGCCTTTTCATCAGCCAGTTCGTCAGTAGCCGCCACCACCGATGGAGATCCGACTCTCTCTCTGAGGTTAAGCAGAGAGAGGGAGAGTCCCTGAAGAAATATTTTGGCCATTTCAACATGGCCATGCTGGAGGTGGATCACCTTATCATGAGGTGGCCATGTCCACCCTAGCAGGCGAAGTATTGAAGGAGAGCGACTTCTACCTGGCCTTGGAGGTTAGCTACCCTCTAAACCTCTCCGACATGATGGCCCTGGCAGACAAGTATGCCAGAGTCGAAGAGTCGCGGAGAGCCGCCCAAGCCGAGCTAACAAAGAAGAAGGAGCCTAAGGGCTCCGATAAATACCGACCTGCCCACCGGCCAAGCCCGCCTCGCCGCCAGAGGATTCCCCAGCTGCCGCCAAGGAACCACACTCAGAGCCCGCCTAGGACGTTCCACCGGTTCACTCCGCTCACTGCTACAAAGCGGAGATCCTCATGGAAATCGAGCGCCAACTCCCTCGACCTCCTCCTCTCAGAGGGAATGCGGCCCGGAGAGATCCCATAAATATTGCCGCTACCACTGCAACCATAGCCACGACACTGAGGAGTGTTGGCAACTAAAGAATGAAATTGAAAGGCTCATCCAGCGGGGTAGACTGGATTGGTTCAGAGGAGCCCCCGAGCTAAGAAACAGGGGCGATCGTCGGCCTGAGCCCCAGCAGCAACCTCCTCCTCCTCCAAATCCTTCAGTCGTTGGTCACATTAATGTGATTGAGGCGGTCGGTAGTCCTTCAGGCGGGAGGGACGATGAAGAAGATCCAGTGCCGAAGAAAGCATGACCTGATGAGATCTCTTTCTCCAATGATGACTTCCAGGGGATACAATTCTCGCACGATGATGCGCTAGTTGTATCTCTTAATTTGAACAACTATGATGTAAGCCGAATTCTAATTGATAGTGGAAGCTCCGTCAATGTTTTGTACCTTGATGTGTTTGTGAAGATGAACCTTCTCATGGAGAGTCTCCAAGCCGTGGACTCCACCCTAATCGGGTTCACCGGCAATGTCATTATCCCGGAGGGGGTCATCACCTTGACGGTCCGTGCGGGGACCTGGCCCCGCGTGGCCACTGTGTATGCAGATTTCCTGGTGACCAAGCTACGGTTGCCCTACAACACAATCTTGGGAAGACCCGGCTTAATGTCTCTCAGAGCCGCCGTGTCCATCCCCCATCTTGTTATGAAGTTCCCCACCGAGCGAGGGATAGGTGTAGTCCGAGGAAGCCAAGCAATAGCTCGGCAGTGTTTCATCACCAGCCTGCAGTCCAGACTTCCCGAGATCGATGGACTAGACGCTCGGGAGGATTTTGCCGAGCAACGAGGAGAACCAGCAGAAGAGCTGGAGAAGTACCACTGGACGAAGCTCGGCCTGACCGAACCATAAGGATTGGGCCGCTGCTAAAAGGGAAGCCCCGGCTGGAGCTGATCGACTTTCGTCGAAGGAATGCTGATGTCTTTGCCTGGTCGACCTCAGATATGCCTGGGATTAGTCCGAACGTCCTTGTCCACCGTGTTAATGTGGACAAGATATTTGACCCGTGAAGCAGAAGAAGAGGAGCTTCGCCCCTGACCGGCAGAGAGCGATTGAAGAGGAGGTGGATAAGCTCATCAAGGCAAACTTCATTCTAGAAATAAATTATCCGAGCTGACTGTCCAATGTTGTCATGGTGAAGAAATCGAACGGCAAATTGCAAATATGCATCGACTTCACCGATCTTAATAAAGCCTGCCCGAAGGACAGTTTCCTTCTCCCCCGGATCGACCAGCTCGTGGATGCCACTTCCGGCCATTAGATGCTGACGTTCATGGACGCATATTCAGGCTATAACCAAATTCGGATGGCACCCGAGGATGAAGAAAAGACCGCCTTCATAACTGACCGAGGTACCTATTGTTACCGAGTCATGCCTTTCGGTCTGAAGAATGCAGGCGCCACCTACCAAAGGCTGGTGAACAAGGTCTTCAAGGAGCAAATCGGTCGGAACATGGATGTATATGTTGATGACATGCTGGTCAAAAGCAAGGAAGCTTCCCAGCATATCAAAGACCTCTCAGAGAGCTTCGCGATGCTGCGAAAGTATCGGATGAAGCTCAATCCGACAAAGTGTGCTTTCGACGTCACCTCGAGAAAGTTTCTGGGCTTTATGGTTTCTTAGCGAGGCATCGAAGCCAACCCATAAAAGATTCAAGCCCTTCAGCAAATGGTGCCCTCGACATCTATTAAAGAAGTCCAGCGCCTGACCAGAAGGATTGCGGCCCTCAACCGCTTCGTAGCTCGGTCGATCGAGAGGAGCCTCCCTTTCTTCAAAGCTCTCCGATCCGCTAAGAACTTCCAATGGACTCCTGAATGCCAAAAATCATTTGAAGACCTCAAGAAGTATCTCAGCTCACCACCTCTCCTCGGCAGCCCAAATTCGGGAGAGATGCTATTTTTGTACCTGGCAGTTTCAGAAGGCGCAATTAGCTCGGTCTTGGTCAAAGAAGAGAAGAAGACCCAAAAGCCAATCTATTATATCAACAAACTGCTCCGGGACGCCGAGACGAGGTATACCCGAATTGAGAAGCTAATTTTGGCCCTGATAACGTTGGTTCGGAGGTTGCGACCGTATTTCCAGGTGCATTCTGTAACAGTCCTCACCGACCAGCCCATCAAGGTGGTGGTCCACCGCCCCAAGACATCAGGAAGAATGGCAAAGTGGGCCGTCGAATTGAGCGAGCATGATATCTGATATCAGCCTCGTTCGGCCATCAAAGCGCAGGTTCTAGCCGACTTCCTCCTTGAATGCACTATCCCAGAAGATGGCTCCGCGACTCCTCCGAGCATCCAAAGTTGAGCGCCCTGTGGTTGCTTCATGTCGACGGATCCTCCAACGCCAATGGCTCTGGTGCTAGTTTAGTCCTCACCAGTCCAGAGGGGGTGACCTTCGAGTATGGCGTTAGATTCTCCTTCCCAGCCTCTAACAACGAGGCCGAGTATAAAGCTCTGCTCGCCGGACTCCGAATCGCCCGTGATCTGAAAGTGAAGAAGCTAAATGCCTTCACCGACTCTCAGCTGGTAGCTGGTCAAGTGCGGGGCAAGTTTGAAGCCCAGGAGCCAAATATGACTCGGTATCTCTAAGAGGTGCGGAACCTACTCTCTCACTTCTCTGAATTTGAAGTTGTTCAGATCCCCAGATCCGAAAATGCTCATGCCAACCTATTATCTCGGCTGGCAACTGTGGAGTCGATGGACTTCGAGCGGAAGCTCCCCTTGGAAATCCTGGAAAGGCCTAGCATCGCGGAAGCGGACCGAGTGATGCAGATTGAGGTCGAACCATCTTGGTTTGACCCTATATTGAAGTATCTTAAAGAAGGGTCGCTCCCAGCCGACCACAGGGAAGCAAGGAAGTAGAGACTGCAAGCTACCCACTATGTGCTAATCGACAACCAGCTCTATAAGCGATCCTTTTCCATGCCGCTGCTCAGATGCCTCTGCCCGTCTGAAGCCGATTACGCTCTTCGGGAGGTGCATGAAGGAATTTACGATAATCATCTAGGAAGTCGATCTCTATGCCACAAGGTGCTTCGCCAAGGATATTACTGGCCAACCATGCAAAAGGATGCCGATAATCTCGTCTGAGTCTGTGACCTATGCCAGAGGCACTCCAACATTTAGAGGCTCCCTTCCGCCAGTCTGGTCCCTATTTTCTCCGCTTGGCCCTTTGCTAAGTGGGGGATGGACATTCTCGGCCCTTTTCCCCTTGCCACTGGATAGAGGAAGTTCTTATTTATCGCCATTGATTACTTCACTAAGTGGGTCGAGGCTGAAGCAGTTTCCCAAATCACCGAAGCTCGGGCCAGGGATTTCGTGTGGAAATCCATCATTTGCCATTTTGGTCTCCCGCATACCATCATCACCGACAATGGCAAGCAATTTGATCATCCCAAATTTCGAGAGTTTTGCGAGGATCATGGCATTAGTCATCGCCTCACCTCAGTAGGGCATCCGCAAGCTAATGAAGAAACTGAGGTAACAAACCGGACCCTACTTCAGGGGATTAAAGCCCGGCTTGCCAGAGCCCAAGGCAGATGGGCGGATGAGCTTCATCATGTTTTGTGGGCCTATCACACCACTCAGAGAATCCCCACCGGTGAGACCCCGTTCTGGATGGCCTTTGGCACGGAAGCCATCATCCCTGTGGAGATAGGCCTTCCCTCTCCGCGAGTGGAAAGCTACTCAGAAGAGGCTAACGACGAGCACCTCCGCACCAATCTCGACTTGGTGGAAGAGATCAGGGAAAAAGCTCGAATTAGAATGGCCGTGTACCAGCAAAGAGTGGCCCGCTATCATGCCTCCAAAGTCAAGAGTAAATCCTTCTCGCCTGGCAACCTTGTCCTCCGGAAAACATCCGTCTCCAAACCACTAGAGCAAGGAAAGCTCTTGTCGAACTGGGAAGGCCCCTACCAAGTAGCGGAAGTCATCGGACCTGGCACCTACAAGCTCCAGGATCTAAGCGGGAAATCCATTCCCCGGACGTGGAACTCGGACAATCTCCGCATATACTATCAGTAGGGTACGCCTCTTTGACTTGCCCCGTTTATAACTTTGGCATAGTATTCCTATTATCTACGACATGGTCGCTTCTTTGAAAAACTGCAATGAGAAATGGATACCTCTAGCTCACTCTCGGCACAACCGAGCTATTTCTCCGAGCTTTCAATTACATCTCCGAACCTCGGCTGGTTCAAGCCTTACTCTATAAAGACTCGGAATGGCCAAGCGCCCCCAATATGATTAAGAGCCGAACAATCTCCAAAGCTTAGCTTGGATTCGGGCAGCTTACAAGCCCCGGCCGACCTAAGCAATCTCCAAAGTTTTGTTCGGATTTGGGCCGCTTACAAGCCCCGGCCGACCTAAGCGATCTCCAAAGTTTCGTTCGGATTCGGGCCGCTTACAAGCCCCGGCCGACCTACGCAATCTCCAAAGTTTTGTTCGGATTCGGCCGCTTACAAGCCCCGGCCGACTTATGCAATCTCCAAAGTTTCGTTCGGATTTAGGCCACTTACAAGCCCCGGCCGACCTACGCAATCTCCAAAGTTTTGTTTGGATTCGGGCCGCTTACAAGCCCTGGCCGACCTACGCAATCTCCAAAGTTTTGTTCGGATTCAGGCCACTTACAAGCCTTGGCCGACTTACGCAATCTCCAAAGTTTTGTTCGGATTTGGGCGCTTACAAGCCCCGGCCGACCTACGCAATCTCCAAAGTTTCGTTCGATTCGGGCAGCTTAAAAGCCCCGGCTGACCTACGCAATCTCCAAAGTTTTGTTCGGATTCGGACCGCTTACAAGCCTCGGACGACCTATGAGATCTTCGAAACTTAGCTCAGATTTGGGCAACTTACAAGCCCGGCCGACTTATGCGATCTCCAAAGTTTCATTCGGATTCGGGCAGCTTACAAGCCCCGGCCGACCCATCGGTCTCCAAAACGCAGAACATGGTTCGATGGAGACAAACATCTTGAGGATGGCAGCGAAAATAGAAGTTGCCAAAAAAACCTCCCTTCTTTATCATAAAAGAAACAACAAAGAGGAAAAGAAAAGATAGAACCCTCACAGGGGCTTATCGTCTTTCCCAGGAGCCGTCGAGCCCTCCTCGCGCCGAGCCAACTCGGCGACCTGCTGACGAAGGGACGCTATTTCCCTTTCTTGCTGGCTGATAACACGGCGAAGGAGCTCGACCTCCCTCGTCGAAACGGCCAAATATTGCTCAGCCATTCTCTGGAGCTGCTCATGGCTCGCGAACGCCGATGCCAGAACCATCCCATCGACAGTCACTGCAACGCGGCTCCCCTGAGAGTCCCCACGGCCGTTAGCGCCGTCATTCGGCCCTTGGGTCGATCACCTTTCGCCGCTGGAGGCCATATCCACACTTGAGAATCGTGGGAAGACTATCTGAAAGGATGATCGGCACAGGCATCCCTCTGGTCCATATTTAAACCACTCCTGGCGAGTATCTCGATCACTAGGGTCGTTAATTTCGGCCTGTGGAAACTCACCATGCGTCATTGCCTCAGTACGCGCTTGCGGGAGACAAGGGGTCGCACCCCCTCATCGAAGAAGATCGGGAAGCATCGACGAAGAGCACGGGGAACTTCCCCTTTTTCTAGGGACCAGGCTCCCTCCAGTTTGCCAAACCTTTCTGAAATAAATATCCTCGAGAACCTGCCAAACTCCCTTGAATTGGGCATCCTGGAAAAGAAGTGTCAGTGATCAGCTCTAGCTCGCCTCCCTTGAGGATAACCGAGTCATAAACTTCGGACACCCCCATGCGTCGCTCGGATAATCCTCATCCTCTTTGGCAGCCTGCACCAGAATCTACATTTGCTGCAAGAGACAAACAAAATATTATACCTCGGCAACGACCGAGTGATATCCTTCGTACCTCGGCAACAACCGAGTGATATCCTAAAGCTTCGGCTTAGTCGAATATTCTCTCCATCGCTCTGACACGGCTAAGACGTCCTATTATACCTTGATGGAGGAAAATGACCTTCTGTTATTCGATAGTAAAGGCATGTCACGAACTGTTTTTCCCTGCCAAAATACCTACCTCAATAAACGGGATCATGCCTACCTCGTGAGTCCACAGGACCGCCCAGGTTCCTCTTTGACTCAATCGTGGATATACGCTATCTCTGCTGAGGACCGGACACTGGCCTTAGCAAGAACTAAGCCATGATGACGCTGCCGAAATATGCTACAGCATAAAAAACGTAACATGGGAGTAACAACTCTCAGCACAGAAGAGGCAGGAGCCAAAGAAAGAAGGAATGAAAACTTTTTGTATTTCCTCATCCAAAGAAAAGTTACTATCTCCTACGAGGAGTTACAAGTGCATCAAAGCATATGAAATAAAAATGAGTACATAGCTCGGCTGAACTGCCTCAGTCAGCTCTAGTTAATAATGATGCTTCGACATCCGACCGAAAAGATCAGGCGACCAGTTAGCTCGCCCTGATAGATAGCAAGGCCGGCTTCCCATGGGTCCTCTGGATGAACTAAGGGATCCAAAGAGAGGCACAGACCCGTGGATGCAGATGCTGAGGAAGCTTCCCCCTGGGTGGGATGCTGGGCTGCAGGCCGCTGCCCGATTGAGAGAGCTAGGAGACCATCAGCCCCACGCTGCTCTCAACTCCCTCTCCACACGGCGAAGGATTCCCCTCAGAGAAGAGCCAAGAATCCAGCCCGAGGGAGAAGGAAGTCCGTGCGTGCTACGGGGGTGCCTGTGCACTTCCTACCCTGCGACCCCTGCAGCCAAACCACAAAGGAAATACAGGAAGTGCATATGTGCGCTCTCCGTGTGATCTCTGCGGACCTCCTGTGTGCTCTCCATGTGATCTCCGGAGCTCCTCCCCTGAGGACGAGTCGCTCTTTAGCGACTCCTTCATCACCCCAACTATCCGGAGGAAGACGATTTGCAAAAGGAACACTCGGTCCCTCCGCTCTAAGCCTCGGGGATACAGGCATCACGAGAACTTTCACAGTTTGCAGAGTAGAGAACTTTGGGGATGGCCTAACACGGCCCCTTCCTCCCCTTTTTATAGGTGAAATGAATCGGGAGCAGGAGTTGAAGCAAAAAGCCCCAAGATTCAAAATGCCCAATCCATGCTACCACGTGCCCTCCCAGGATAAAAAGAGCGCCCTTCTATGCGCGCCAAATGCATCGCTCAGTCCATGATGTACGCCAGAGGATCTCCTCTGATCCGGATCATAGGTCATAATTGCAGAAAATCGCCCGCTGATCCCAAATATACGGGCAGACCTGGGAAATCACCCGGTGAAAACGACACCCTCCAATGGCGAGTGAGCGCCTGCGTCGTATGTTGAAACGACCCGCGTTGGAAAGGATCAACGAGATAAATGCCCCTGGAAACTACCGAGGCAACCTTTCGTAGGTTGCAGAGCCATATCAGCCATTTTGGCAAAAAGGAAGGTCGATTCACCTTGGAAAAGACAAGGCGCTGATAGAATAATAAAAGGCGCAGAAGCCAAGTACTCCTCAATGAGGGCATCTCGATATTCTCCACTCCGACCTAGTTGACTGTTCTGCCTTAGCATAAACCGAGACATTGTCTTGCACTCTAACTCAAGGCCAAAACTACATCTACACTTCGGACTAAACCGAAGAGCCTCCTTTCAGTTTGACATAACCGAATGTTATCTTGTACTCCGGCCCAGTCTAAGGTAACTACTTCAATGGTAACGAGACACGTTGTAAGCCCCGGCCTACATCCGGAGTGCATGAGCCCCGGTCAGGGTCGGAGTGCACATCTAATGAATATAAACCCCGACCTATACCCAAAATGTGTAAGCGTCAAATAAGGTTGGAGTGCATGTCCTGGGGATACAAGCCCCGGCTAAGACCGGAGTGCGTCTTTTGTCAAGAACCTCGACGAAAACCGAGCGATATGCAGCATAAGACTCGGACGGTAAAGGAGAACATTTCAAAAACGGCAAACACAAAAGCTACAGAAATTTTTCTCTTCATTCATTATAGAAAAGGTGACAGAAAAGAAAAATACATCGGCCCTCACAGGGGCTTGTTATTTCCTCCAAGCGCCGCTGAGCTCTCCCCCCGCCGTGAAGCCTGCTCACCCAACTGTTGCTGGAGGGACGCCACCTGCCTCTCCAGCCACCTATTGGCTTCGCGAAGAAGCTCGATCTCCCTTGTAGAAACGGCCAGATACTGCTCAGCCGCCTTCATAATCTGTTCGTGGCCTGCGAACAGTGAAGCCAGGACCTCTCCATCAACTGTTACCATGGTGCGACTCCGGCGCAACCCTCTGCGGCCGTCAGCACCGCCTAGCCTTCCAGTTGATCGTCCCCCACTTCCGAAAGCCATTTCAGTGTTGAAGGCCTTGGAAGGTTAGCTGAGGATATGGCTAATGACAGCACTCCTCCCCCCTTTTTAAAAGTCCCCCCGGCGGGCATGCTGATCGCCAAGGCCGCTAACCCGAACGTTACGACTGCAGGACATGCCGCATGTCACCACCTTAGTGGGCATTCGCAGGAGACAAAGAGTTCTGCTCCCCAACCGAGGAGGCTCATTAATAATCCCACGACGCTCAGGGCATGCCCACGTCTCCGCCCTGGATAAGCCGAGTTATCCCAGGCCCGACCAGGATGCTTTTGTAATTCCTGGTCCTTTCCAGTTGACCTACCAAATCTCTCGGTTCTGGCCGAGTTATCGCATCTCACGACTTCAAACGAGTGATTGCATTACCCGGCACTAAGCCAAGTCATCATATCTCTTAGCTTCACCGGAGCAATCCCCATGCCTCAGCCTCAGCCGAGGCATTTACTAAAATCCGATCTAAATCGGTCGATGGGCACGAGCAGGTCATAACATGTTCACAATCAAGAGAAAGCATGAGACAAAAGACCGGCTAAAAAGACAACCAAATAGAGACAAAGGCTCATTCATTGAAAGCTTCAACCGAGTTACCAGATGGAAAAGCAAAAAATATACAAACGACCCTTAAGAGTCAGGATTGGGAACGGCCTCAACGGCCTTCACGGCTTCCTCGGCGATGTTCGGGGGAGCTCGGCTTGTCTCGCCCACTTCAAATGTCGAAACAGGCTGCGAGGGCCCTTCAGGAGCTATAGCCTCATTGGGACCCAGAATAAAGTCGAAATCGGTGTCTGAAACATCGATATATTCATCTTCCTCAGCCCCTGAGGAACAGGCCTCTAAGGGTTTGACGTCCAAAAAGGAAAGGTCCCATTCCAGATGCTCCCGAGATATCTTAGTTCGGACCTCCTCCACGCCAAGCTGGAAGGCCTCGGCACAGATCGCATCATCTACACCTCGGAGCAAGCCCATTTGCTCCTTGATTTCAGCGACCTACTTCTCAAGCTCCGAGCACTTTCCTCTACTCGAGGCCAGTTCCTCATGCAGGATCTTCACTTGGTTTTGGCCCTCCAATTTTGCCCTCTCTAACTGCAAACACAGGATTAGCTAATGCAACAGCGAATTAATAGGAAAGGTCTAAAGGACAGGACCGAACCTCCTCCTCCTGCATGGCTAACATCCCGGTCAACTCCTTGGCCCTGCCAAAGGCCCTCAATTTGTTAGCTTGAACTTGCTCGATTCTGCTCCTGAAGATATCAATCCTCGTTTGCTTATTATCAGCTTCTTCCCAGGCCCAGGAGAGCTCAGCATCGAGCTGGTTTAATCTCTCTTGGTGCCATTTAATCCGGTTGTCCTTGGCTGCGACGCATTTGTTGGCCCAGATGGCAACCCAAGAGGGGGGGGATGAATTGGGTTCTTAAAATTTTTTAACCTTTTAGAAACTATTGGCTTTGAAATAATCAAGTGCAGAATAAATTTCAATCACAAATGAAGAGATAGAGAGAGAGACAATTAAAGCACGACAAACACAAGAATTTTATAATGGTTCGGTATATCCAACACCTACGTCCACTCCCAAGTTCCACTTGGGTCCACACTATAATCAACTAGATTACAGCCGAGTTGTTTTACAAGATCACAACTCTAAACTTATTATTTTCCCGAGATCACAACGAACCCATCTGGTTTTCCGAGCTCACCAGCACAAAAACCCAAACACAAGCTAATCTAGCTTGCCCCGAGGTATACTACCTCCACTAATTCAATCTTCCTGATTGAACTAGCAAAAACAAGAAAGAATAATGTTTACAATAACACACAGCTCCTTAAATGAGCAAATATTCAAAGTAAATAAACAAGTTTAGAAAAGCCTGATTTGAAGATGATTGGATTTGAGCTTTTCTTCTTTTCTTCTTTTCCTCTTCTCTTTTGAGATGTTGAATCAAGCCTCAGCTTTGATTCTTCACAGATGTTGCAGATGAGAAGTTGGGAAATCACAAAAGTAGAGCTTTTGAAAAATCCTTCGATTTTTCAAGTTGAACGCCTTGGATTCCTCTTTGAGCTTTTTTTGGAGTGGAAGAATTTGAGCGTGGATTCTTTTCTCTTGATTTCTTGCTCAAGACCTCTCAGATTTTTTCAATATGATTTATCTATTTTTTCATTTTTCCTCTCTTTTTCTATATTTTCAAACGAACACACTTCCCCCTTTTTATAGATTCCATTTAATCCATTTTTGGGTGTGAAACTAGCCATTGGAATGTACCTGGAAAGTTTTTCCATACATGAAATATAGCCGTTAGGGGTTAGGTAAAGAAAATATTACCGTTTGAGCTGATCTGGCAATTTAAAAATTCGTTTCTGACAGGTTGGAGTCGGCTCCAACTTTTCAGGTGTTGGCTCCAAGTCGTGTATCCAAAAATAGAAAGTTCTGAGCTCATTGAGGAGTCGGCTCCAGAAAAGTAAGGTGTCGGCTCGCCATGTTCAGGTGTCGGCTCAAGAGACTGTAAGTGTCGGCTCCAAGGTAGTCAAAAATCACGCGTTCTGTCCCCGTGTTGGAGTCGGCTCCAGACACTGTAAGTGTCGACTCCGAAACTCTGGGTGTTGGCTCCGAAACTCTGGGTGTCGGCTCCGGATCGTATCAAAAATCAGAAAGATATTTGATTGGCCATGGGATCGGCTCCAGACTTCCTAGGTGTCGACTCCAGGCTCTGAATTTGAAACTTACCTTTGGCACTTGATTCAAAAACACGTTTCTTGATGCCTTTTGATTAAACAATTATTTTAAGCCCTGAAACACTTGTTAAATTTATTAGTAACACAATGAATATACTCAATTCCTTTATTAATCATCAAAATCAATAATTAGGTCAACAATCTCCCCTTTTTGATGATTATAAAAACATTGAGTATATGCATAGGATTCTCAAATCAAAGTATTCAAAGATGTGATCCTCACAGGTAAGCTCCCCCTGAATAAGGTAGCTCCCCCTATGAAGTTCAATTTATCAATTTACAATTGTTCTTCTTTTGCTTTACATTTTAGTGTTTGATACCTACAATTCAGTTATATCAATTTTCACTTGAGCTTATGTATATCCAATTTGATATCAATCAAGCATAACTGATCACTTAAGCTTATGTATATCCAAAATAATCAAATACCAATCAAAGCACAACTAATCAATGCATATACGACATAACTTTCTCTCCCTTTTTTGTAATCAACAAAAAGATTAAGAAGAGTAAAATGATAACATTGATAGATCAAAAGATAATTTCATTACATCAAAAAGTTAGGTATTACAAAGTGAAACTGAACTTTGTCAAGCATCAAACTATACATCATTACATTAAAACATCAAACTACGTTGAATCAAAAACTTGTACTTCATTACATGACAATTACAGATTAGTTCTAATAATCTTGTAAACGTTCTAAAATCTTTCCCA
Organism: Calamus simplicifolius; assembly: GCA_900491605.1. Classification (NCBI taxonomy): domain Eukaryota; kingdom Viridiplantae; phylum Streptophyta; class Magnoliopsida; order Arecales; family Arecaceae; genus Calamus; species Calamus simplicifolius. The sequence goes on along the minus strand of UESW01003836.1, from coordinate 2,274,884 downwards.
TTCCATCACTCTGAGTTGCTACAAATTCTTTCAATCTTCTATCAACAAAAGAGCAAGCAGTCATGATTTTATCTTGAAGTTCAGCATTGCATCTTGAGTAGTTTCAGAATCTCCACAAATATCCTTAAGTTCTTCAAATATGTTCTTTAGATCATTCCTTAAGGATTCAGCAGAAGAGCTAAGAGTGGACTCAATTTTACTGATGCAATCATCTAAAGAATAAAGGGTCTCTTTTAAATTCATAAAGTGATTGTCAAACTCAGTCTTCATTTCATCCTTTTGAGCAGCAAGTACACTTTTAAGTTGCTCCAATTGAATGTCTGAAAATCCGACTGATGAAGTAGATGGAGGTACCGGAACTGGAGCAGGAGCAGGAGCAAGAGTAGGACTGTTAGGCTGTGGAGAAGGAACCCTCACAAACGGACCAGCCTCAAAAGGTGCTGAAGACCTCAATTCAGTGGCTCTCATATCCAAACTACCTTTCCTCTCCATTGTCCTTTGATCTTCACAAATCCCATCCGATGAACTGTAACCAAACTATAGTAGTCAGTATGCATGAGGTTCTTGGAAGGCTCATTATCCAAAATCACAACTCCTTGGCTCCTGAAAACCATAGTCAAAATCATGCCGTAGGGTAGGGAAGATCTCCTTTTTCCTCCAGCTTCGGCCATATAGAAAATCATCATTGCGGTGAGGTTTATGGGTTGACCAGTCAATACACTATCCATCACAACTATGTCTCGCTCCGAGACATACTCAAATCGTCCGGTTTTAGGAAATAAAATTCTGCTGCAAATATTGTGAAGTAACCTCAACTCCAAGGGCAATTGGTTAGCCCTAACCTCTTCAAATTCTGTTACCTCTCTCCCTAACATCTTGACAGAGCATCTGACCTCTCACTGTGAACATCTACCGCTAATCCAATGATAGGAATGCTTAGAAGATTTCCTAATTTCTGAAAAGTGAGGTGGATTCTTTTACCTCTAACAGAGCTACGATCCACCATCACCTCTTGACAAATTGAAGTAGAACTCCTTGACAAGGGCTGGATAGGTAGGAACATCTAATGAGCACACTTTATCCCATCCTAGCTCTTTGAGTTGATTCCCAATTGAAAAACCCTTGGACTCAAAAATTCGAAATCGACTTTTCTACCCATGGTAATCACTCTCCCGGCTAAAGTGTCTACCTGAGGAGAAGAAGGGCCTGGACTGTCCGATTGGGTTGTGGAATCCTTGCTCGGAGACGGCTCACGGACGGGTCGCCTTGCCGAACATTTCCAGTCGTCACAGGCGCTCCAAGTATGGATCCTCTCCTCTTAGGTGCCATTTAGATCCTTAGGAAAGTTTGAATAGAGTGGAATTTGAGTTGGGAGGTTTTGAGAGAATTTTGGAAGAGTTTGGTTAAGGATTTGAAAACGAATGAAATGACGAAGGTCGACTCTGCCCTAATAAATTCAATTTGGGACCCCCAGGTGTCGACTCCCGCAAAGTCGGGTGTCGACTCCAAATCGCTAACACAGTCAGCGCTCGAACTGGAGTCGGCTCCACTTATACGGGTGTCGCTCCAAGGTCAGGGACCGAGAGCGACACAGACAAGGTGTCGACTCCTCAAACTGAGGTGTCGACTCCACTGACAGTTTCAGAGAAAAACAACTGAGATTCAAACATCTGAAACTTGTCAAAATATGTTCAATAAAATTTTAAAAAAATCTTTGGAATATGAGGAACAAATTCTCAGATAACTAGATAATTTGTCCTTAAAATTATGAAAGGAATATCAAGATTTAATAGAAATCTAGATAGTCATTCCTTAGAGTTTCAAAATCATTCCAAAGGGTCACAAATCCCTAATTCACCTCTAAGATAACAAAATCTCTCTTCACTTAAAGGTTTTGTAAATATATCAGCTAATTATTCTTCAGTATTAACATAATCAAGACAATTTCATTATTAGCTACATGTTCTCTTATAAAGTGATATCTAATTTCAATGTGTTTTGTTCTTGAATGTTGAATTGGATTTTTTGTTAAATTTATTGCACTCGTATTATCACATCTATAGGAGTTTTATCAAGTGTTATGCCATAATCTTCAAGTTGTCTCTTAATCCAAGGATTTGAGCACAGCAACTTCCAGCTGCAACATATTCTGCTTCAGCAGTTGATAATGCAACCGAATTTTGCTTTTTGCTAAACCAAGAGATTAAGTTACTTCCTAAAAATTGACATGCACCACTTGTGCTTTTTCTATCTAGTTTGCATCCAGCATAGTCAGAATCAGAATATGCAATCAAGTTTAATGTTGAGTCTCTAGAGTACCATAAACCTACATTTTTAGTTCCACTTAAATATCTTAAGATTCTTTTCACAGCAATTAAGTGAGATTCTTTAGGTTCAGATTGAAATCTAGCACATAAACAAACAGCAAACATGATATCTGGTCTACTAGCTGTTAAGTAAAGCAGAGATCCGATCATACCTCTATAATATTTTTGATCTACTTTCTTACCATCTTCATCTTTGTCCAATTTGCATGAAGGACTCATAGGTGTTCCAAGTGGTTTGATTGACTCCATTCCAAACTTCTTGAGAAGTTCTTTTGTGTATTTTGCTTGATTGATGAAATCCCCTCTTTGCTTTGCTTGATTTGAAGTCCTAGGAAGAAGTTGAGTTCTCCCATCATGCTCATTTCAAATTCACCCTGCATTAACTTAGCAAATTCTTGACACAAAAGATTGTTAGTAGCACCGAATACAATATCATCAACATATATTTGTACTACTAATAAATCCTTGTCTTTTCTTTTCAAAAATAGTGTTTTATCAACATTTCCTCTTGTAAAATCATTTTCAATCAGAAATTTACTTAATCTTTCATACCAAGCTCTAGGTGCTTGTTCAAACCATATAGTGCTTTGTGCAATTTAAAAACATGATTTGGAAATTCATGATCTTCAAAACCAGGAGGTTGTTCAACAAAAACTTTCTCATTTATAAATCCATTTAAAAATGCACTTTTAACATCCATTTGAAATAAATTGATATGCATATGACATGCAAATGCGAGTAATAATCTAATTGCTTCTAATCTAGCTACAGGTGCAAAAGTTTCATCAAAATCAATTCTTTCTTCTTGATTATATCCTTTTGCGACTAATCTAGCTTTGTTTCTAATTACTATGCCATTTTCATCCAATTTATTTCTAAATACCCATTTTGATCCTATAACTGAATGATCTTTAGGTCTATCTACAAGGGTCCAGACATTATTTCTAGTAAATTGATTTAATTCTTCTTGCATAGCTAACATCCAATTATTATCTTTTTCAACCTTTTCAATAGTTTTAGGTTCAATTTGAGATACAAATGCAAGATGATTATTGATGTTTCTCATTGATGATCTAGTTCTTACCCCTTGAGATGGATCACCTATAATTAATTCTTTTGGATGACCATAGGCATATCTCAATCTCTAGGAAGATCTACATCATTATGATTTGCATCAACAACATCAACACTAGGAGAATCATTATCTTTAACTTCTTGTTCATGATCTGAAGATACATTTATATTCAATTTTTTAATGTCTCTTTCTAATATGTTTGTATCTTCCTCATCATCAGTCTTTCCTGAACTCGATGCTAAAGATTCATCAAAAATTACATGAATAGATTCTTCTACAATTAAGTTTCTCTTGTTAAACACTCTATAGGCTTTACTAGATGTTGAATATCCTAAGAAAATGCCTTCATCAGATTTTGTATCAAATTTTTCTAGATTATCTTTACCATTATTATGAATGAAACATTTACAACCAAATGCATGAAAGTAACTTATATTTGTTTTCTATTGTTCCATAGTTCATAAGGAGTTTTCTTAATGATTGGCCTAATTAAAGCTCTATTAAGAATGTAACATGCCGTGTTTGTAGCTTCTGCCCAAAAGTATTTTGGTAAGTTGCTTTCACATAGCATTGTACGGGCCATGTCTTCTAAAGTTTTATTTTTTCTTTCTACAACTCCATTTTGTTGTGGTATTCTAGGTGCTGAAAAATTATGATAGATGTCATTTTCAATGCAAAAGTTTTCAAATAAATGATTTTCAAATTCAGTGCCATGATCACTTCTAAGAGACACTATAGTGTTATTTTTTCATTTGTGACCTTCTTGAAGAATTTCAAAAATAATGGAAAGGTCTCATCTTTATGAGCTAAAAACAATACCCAAGTGTATCTAGAGTAATCATCTACAATCACAAGTCCATATTTCTTTCCTCCTAGACTAGTGGTTCTAGTAGGTCCAAAAAGATCCATGTGAAGTAGTTCAAGTGGCCTAGAAGTGGAAACAATGTTTTTAGTTTTGAAAGAGTTTTTAGTTTGTTTTCAAATTGATATGCATCGCAAATTTTGTTATTTTCAAAGTCCAGTTGTGGAAGACCTTTTACTAAATCCATTCTAATTAATTTTGAAATTAGGTGTGTGCTTGCATGACCTAGTCTACGATGCCATAACCAACCAATCTCATTCATATTAGCATTATTAGCAACTAAGCAATGATTACTAGTAGACAAATTGTCTAAATCAATCAAGTATACATTGCCATTTCTATTTCCAGTACAAATAATGCTATTATCAATGAGATTAGAAACAGTGCAGATAGATGCTTCAAATGATACTTTAAAACCTTTATCACATAATTGACTAATACTAATTAGATTATGTTTTAAACCATTGACATATAAAACATTTTCAATATATGTAGAGGGAGTTATTTGAATTTTACCAAACCCCATGATTTGGCCTTTGCCATTGTCACCAAACGTAACAACTCCTTCTCTTTTGCTTTCAAGGGGGATAAATTGATCCTTGTCACCCGTCATGTGTCTTGAGCAGCCACTATCGAGATACCACTTTTGCTTTGCTCTTTTGGCCGCAAGACACTCCCGCAAAAATGATTAAGTCTTATATTTAGGTACCCAAGCCTTCTTGGGTCCTTCATGGTTAGTAGCATAAAAGATTGTTCCTTTGAGAACCCATATTTTCTTTTCTTTACTACTTAAATTCTTGTTACTATTTTTTGACTTACATTCATAGGATTTATGGCCTTTCTTGTTACAATAGTGACATGTAACATCATCTTTGTTTGGTTCTTTACTGAAAAAGTTTTTGATAAACTTTTGTTTTATGTTAGGCCTATATCCTAATCCAGCCTTATCAAATATAGCTCTTTGATTACTCAATAATAAATTAAGTTTTTCAGAACTATTAGTAAATTTGTCAATAATATTTTTATATTTATCAACTTCCTTCTTTAATTTATCATTTTCATTAGAGATTGATTCTCTTTCTTTTGTTAAATTATCTTTATCAGATTTCAGCATCTCAATCTCATGAGTAAGGTTATCTTTTTCTTTAATGAGAATTAAATTATCATTTTTCAAAAATTTGTATTTCTTTTTCAAGGCTTTAAAATCATCAACTAGTTCATTAAACGCTTCAAATAATTCATCAAATGCGAAATCATCACAAGGGTTTTCAGAACTTACCTCGTTGTCATCGTTTGCCATAAAGCAAATGTTTGCAACTTCTTTTTTTCTTCCTCTGAAGAGGATTCATCGCTGTCACTTCAAGTTGCAACATATGCCTTCTTTTTCTTCTTGTAGGCTTTCTTCAGTTGAGGACAGTCATATCTAAAATGCCATGGTTTCTTACACTCATAACAGATTAAGGGCTCTTTTTCTTTTTCTTTGTCCTTCTCTTTCTCCTTTTCTCCTTCCATTTTTGTTCCAGATTTCTTCTTGTGGAAGGGTCTCCTTCTTTACATAAATTTCTTAAATTTTCTTGCAAAGAGTGCAGTCTCTTCATCATCATCATCATCACAGCTCTCCTCACTTTCTGCAGCTTTAAGAGCAATGGCCTTCTTTTTCTTGACTTCCTCCTCTTGATGTTGTTTCATGGTTAGCTCGTGAGTCATCAAGGATCCAAGTAGCTCTTTCAAAGGTAACACATTTAAGTCCTTTGCTTCTTGGATGGCAGTCACCTTCGCTTCCCACGATCTTGGAAGTGACCTAAGAATTTTACGCACAAGTTCAGAATTAGTATAGGTCTTACCTAGACTTTTCAAACCATTTACAATATCAGTGAATCTTGTGTACATGCATGTGATGGTTTCAGTTTGTTCCATGCTAAACAATTCATATTTATGCACTAAAATATTAATCTTTGATTCTTTAACTTGATTTGTACCCTCATGGGTAACTTTTAATCTATCCCAAATTTCTTTCATGGAAATACATGTAGAAATTTGATTAAATTCATTTGCATCTAGTGAACAATATAAAACATTCATAGCCTTGGCATTAAGTTGTGCCAACTTTTTATCATGTTCATCCCATTCCGTTTTCGGCTTAGGAATCACCATGTTATCTACTCTAATTGTGGGTGTGTGTGGACCATTAACTATGATACCCCATAAGTCATAGTCAAGTGCTTGAATAAAAATTTCATCCTAGCTTTCCAATAACCATAATTAGTTCCATTAAACAAAGGAGGTCGATTAGTGGATTGACCTTCTAAGTAAGATGAACTAGCTTGAGCTGCCATTTGGATCTTTAGCTCTTGATCGTTAGACCAAATTCAAATGAGCACTTGCTCTGATATCAATTGTTGGCCCAGATGGCAACCCAAGAGGGGGGGGGGTGAATTGGGTTCTTAAAAAATTTTAACCTTTTAGAAACTATTGGCTTTGAAATAATCAAGTGCAGAATAAATTTCAATCACAAATGAAGAGATAGAGGGAGAGATAATTAAAGCACGGCAAACACAAGAATTTTTTAGTGGTTCGGTGTATCCAACACCTAAGTCCACTCCCAAGTTCCACTTGGGTCCACACTATAATCAACTAGATTACAGCCGAGTTGTTTTACAAGATCACAACTCTAAACTTGTTGTTTTTCCGGGATCACAACGAACCCATCTGGTTTTCCGGGCTCACCAGCACAAAAACCCAAACACAAGCTAATCTAGCTTGCCCCAACATATACTACCTCCACTAATTCAATCTCCCTGATTGAACTAGCAAAAACAAGAAAGAATAATGTTTACAATAACACACAGCTCCTTAAATGAGCAAATATTCAAAGTAAATAAACAAGTTTAGAAAAGCCTGATTTGAAGATGATTGGATTTGAGCTTTTCTTCTTTTGTTCTTTTCCTCTTCTCTTTTGAGATGTTGAATCAAGCCTCAGCTTCGATTCTTCACAGATATTGCAGATGAGAAGTTGGGAAATCAAAAAATAGAGCTTTTGAAAAATCCTCCGATTTTTCAAGTTGAACGCCTTGGATTCCTCTTTGAGCTTTTTTTGGAGTGGAAGAATTTGAGCGTGGATTCTTTTCTCTTGATTTCTTGCTCAAGACCTCTCAGATTTTTTCAATATGATTTCTCTATTTTTTCGTTTTTCCTCTCTTTTTCTATATTTTCAAACGAACGCACTTCCCCCTTTTTATAGATTCCATTTAATCCGTTTTTGGGTGTGAAACTAGCCGTTGAAATGTACCTGGAAAGTTTTTCCATGCATGAAATATAGCCATTAGGGTTAGGTAAAGAAAATATTACCGTTTGAGCTGATCTGGCAATTTAAAAATTCGTTTCTGACAGGTTGGAGTTGGCTCCAACTTTTCAGGTGTCGGCTCCAAGTCGTGTATCCAAAAATAGAAAGTTTTGAGCTCGTTAAGGAGTCGGTTTCAGAAAAGTAAGGTGTCGGCTTACCATGTTCAGGTGTCGGCTCCAAGAGACTATAAGTGTCGGCTCCAAGGTAGTCAAAAATCATGCGTTCTGTCCCCGTGTTGGAGTCAGCTCCAGACACTGTAAGTGTCGACTCCGAAACTCTGGTTGTCGGCTCCGAAACTCTGGGTGTCAGCTCCGGACCGTATCAAAAATCAGAAAGACATTTGATTGGCCATGGGGTCAGCTCCAGACTTCCTAGGTATCGACTCCAGGCTCTGAATTTGAAACTTACCATTGGCACTTGATTCAAAAACACATTTCTTGATGCCTTTTGATTAAACAATTATTTTTAAGCCATGAAACACTTGTTAAATTTATTAGTAACACAATGAATATACTCAATTCCTTTATTAATCATCAAAATCAATAATTGGGTCAACAGCATTGGTTAAGGTTCCGAACCTTCTCCTCCAACTCGCTAAGCATCCTGCTCAAGCGATGCTTCTCCTCGGCAGTTTCCCACACCATCCTGTCTCGACTTCAGCATGCTGAGATTCATTCTGTGATAGCTTCGAGCATGCCTCATCAAATCTCGCCTGGAGCCCGCGCGACTCCTCAACTTTGAGCTTAAATCTGGATGCGTCATTGAGGGCGGCCCGATACAACCCCCTCACCTTCTCTAACTCCTTGTTAACAGTGTCCAGGATCTCCTCGAATTTGTCAGATGCCGCTGCTCACAATCGAAGCTCGGAACTGACCCTCTTGGCCTGGACGCTGGCCCCTGTCGCCAGACTCAAACGCCAGCACAACGCTCGTGTGATCAGAGCATTCTATGGAACAAAAAACAAATGAGAAAATGTAATCAAGCTAACTAGAAAGCACCCACTGCTCTGAATAGCAACTCACCCGGGAGGCGTAAGACTTGGCTAACTTCATGAGGGTGGGATTGTCGATATCGGGGAGGAGGTGAACATCCTTCGCCACGTTCCGCTGACCAAATGTGGCATCAATGAGATCTAAGTCCGCAAACTCGTTCGTCGAGGGACCGACGCTTGGGAACAATGCTGACTTCATCAAAGCAGAAAACGCCTCCTCAATGGCCGGGTCTGAACTACCAGGCTACCCATCCGAGGAGCCTGACTGAACAATCTCAGACTGAGAAACCTTCAATCTCCTGGCCTCTTCCAGTAAAAGTCTGGCATGCGATTCGTCGGATACCTCGGCCAGCCCCGGTCCCAAGGTCCCTGAGGTCTTAGCAGGGAAAGCTTTAGCTAGAAGGTCATCATTATGTCCTTTTTCTTCACCCAAAAGCGCCTCTTCAATTACTGGTGCCTGCTCCTCCTCTGCAGATTCCATCAAGGCCTTGACTTGTTCATTGGCTCCCCTAATCTCCTCAAGAGGTAACTCTCTGACAAGAAACTCTTCTCGAACCTCCATTGCCTGTGGCACAACATCATCACCCTCTAACCCGTCCGAGGGAGGCCCCTTAACAGCAGATTCCCCCTGAGCCTCAAACGGAGCCCCCTCCGGGCTATCCGCTATTTCCACCACCGGAGGACAGGGGATCTCGGCGATCCTCTCTGAGTCCTCCTCCATTCTATGCTCTCCCCTCACAACTATTGCCTTTTCCCCAGCGGGGAAGGTCTCTCTTCTGTGGCTGGCACTCCTGCGTCCTCTTTTTTCGACGGTGAGGAGTGCAAGCTGGCCTTGACTCACCCAACCTCCGGCGAGCGCTCTTCAGAAAAACAGACTTTCTTCTCAAGCTTGCGCCTCTCCACGCTGCTGACTTCTCTTGGGTGCTTGCCCAACTCCTTTCTTATGTGGCCTGCCATCTCTGATTTCTTGGCTGAAGGCACAGGTAGTAACCAATCAAGCCTAGATACATTCATTCAAAGAAAAGAAAACAGGGAAAGGGGGGAAGAGCTTACCTTGCCTGTCGATAGGGCTAAGCCCAGCAGCGCAAAGGGCCTCCTCTGATAATAAGACGGTAGTTGAAAATGCCCGACCGCTAGTGAGGGTCCCCAGATCCTCCCTCTCCCGCTCGGATAAGGTCGTATGCGCCTCCATGTCCCTAACTGGGTTTTCCCACCCTCGTGGAAAATCGAAACCAATGTTCCCCTCAGCGATGAAGAACCGAACCTTCCATCCCTTTATGGACGACAGCTTGTCCACGATCGTATTGAATGACTTCCGAGGTCCAATATAGGACCACTCTGATTTCCTTCCGGGCAACAGATGGTGACAAACACGGAATAGGGATAGAGTTGTTGTTACCTTTACTTGGCTACACATCGAAATAAACCCGATGATACTCGCCAGCTGTTGGGAGCGATCATCGTCGGACAGATGTTATAAAACTTCATAATCTTCTTCACCAGGGGATGGAGAGGAAACCGGAAGCCCGCCTTCAGACTGTCTTTGTAAAGAAAGACCCCATGCTCCAGTTCCTGTGAAACCCTACGTTCGGGCCCCGACAATCGCAGGAGGATATCCGAGGGAATACCGTATTTCAGACGGAGTTTCCCCAACTCCTCCGCAGTAATTTCTGAGACCATATCACTGGGACTCATCATTCTGCTCGCTGGAAGGAACACCAGGCAAAATTGCAAAGAAGACAGGAGAACAAATCCCTCCGGAAGGAAATGAAAGAACGCTGTGAATGGGAATAGCGTTACTTCGACTTTGCTTCCTCCCAAAGAAAACCGCCTCAGGAGAAGATAAGGCACCCCCACCAAGGCATACGGATCCGCCGCTGTAAACGCCGTGAAAATCGGGATTTGCTATGTGGCAACTCTCCGACCGTTGCCCCAAAGGAGCCTTACCCATAAGGGCACGACGGCCGCACGGCATTGAATAGGGCATCATTGCGCAGGCTATCAAATCCGGATCCCTCCGTTCAAATCGTGCCACCTGAAATTATACTCCCTATGCCCAAACCTGCGCTTCGAACTAGGGAGTGGGGAGCATGTGTTGAGGGATAAAATCACCGCGTATCAATAATCGTGCTCACGGTTAAGGCTAGCCTTGTTTCCTACTTGCTGTGCGACTCCCGCCAGAGATAAGTCAGCCTCGATAGGTCAGAGCACCCTAGCCCCCACCGAGCCAAGAGTTCCCAAGGCGTAAGCTATTGTCTATTGTCTCTCGGCCCCTTGAGTCGAGCTATCGTCTCTCGATCCCCTTGGCTGAGCTATCATCTCTCGGCCCCTCGAGCCGAGCTATCGTCTCTCGGTCCCCTTGGCCGAGCTATCGTCTCTCGGTCCCTTCGGCTGAGCTATCGTCCATCGTCTCTCGGCCCCTCGAGCCGAGCTATCGTCTCTTGGTCCCCTTGGCCGAGCTATCGTCTCTCGGTCCCTTCGGCCGAGTTATCATCCATCGTCTCTTGGCCCTAACCAAGCCATCCCATCATCCGGCCTTTCTAGCCGATCTTTTCTATCACTCGGCCCAGCTCGAGCGATACCTGCACCTCTGCGGAATTCAATGCGAGAAGGCTTAAAATAGTGAGATTCCAAACAAGAATCATTTCTGAAAGTGGCCTAGAGCCCTGGGGCCTATGCCCCCACCAAATCTCGAGATGTCAACAAGCTCTCCCAGCCGTCGATCCACTAACTAACCCGATACAAATCCTACCGATCCCATAACAAATTGGATTCAGATCTCAACAGCCTTCTTCCAAACAACCAGGTGATCCTCTATAAATACCACAACCTCAGATCCCCTCAGGTACGCCATCTCTTATGCGCACACTCGCTCACTGCCTTTGTTTTCCACCATTATCGCTCTGCTCCAAGCCCTGGGAGAGACTCTTTAGCAAGAGCCTTCTCCTCATTTTTGTTGACTGTCGATCTCCACTAACTTGAGCGTCGGAGGGTCTTCCGCAGAGGGCCATCTCCAATGCCTCTCGCGCGAGGACTGTCTTGCAGGTCCGCCCAGGAGGGAGCCCATCTCGAAGCCCGAGCACGCCCGAGTCGAAGGACAAGATTTCAGCAGCAACAATATATATACTTAAAAAGTGGGGCAAATAAAAAAAAAAAAAAAAATGAACCTGGCCAAGCAAAATTTTATTGTGTACAAATAGCCTTGCTTGATGAGAAAGTGAACTAGCCCACCTCCAGCCTACTGCAAGTCTCTTCCAAGCAATTTTTTTCTTTTTTTTCTTTTAATTCTCCACTTACCATATAAATTATAATTATTATTTGACCTTATGTGTTGACAACTTGCCATAACACTCCTAGCCATCAGATCTACAGGACACACAATGCTATCTAATCAAAATGCAAGCCCCATCGAGTTTAGCAGCCTGATGATGATATTATGGAATCGCAAACAGTGTATAAAGATGGACGAAGGGACACAAAGGCATCATTTGACACATAAACATTTTGAGCTACTGCAATAATCATTGACATCAATGATGATGATATTACTTGCACCACTTCACTACAATAATTACACTGTATCAGCCGTTGAAGAATAGAAATGGTCAAGTTAAATTCAACATATCTCTGCAAGGAATCAGCACAGAAAGCATTTTAAGTTTATATGAATCTAAATTTTTAATTTTTTTATTGAATCTTATTAATGGTACATTTCATTTTTGAGCAATCATAATAAATATGAAATAGTATGGTGCCACTATAATTTTTAATAAATCTTAAAACTGTAGAAAACTGCATAAGATGCAAAACCAAAACAATTTAACGCATTGATGCAAAACAAAAACAAGTCCTACATCCATTGCCCTAGCCATCTAGGAAGTTGAATGAACAAATAAGTATCTTCACCATGTATCCACATGAGCCAAATGAACACGATACATGAAAATGGATCAGATCCAACAGTCCCAACTCCGGTGTCTGATTGATTTGAGAAATGGAACTCGCTTCCAAGGCCCCTTGATTACTGCAAAGTTTTCAACAACACGCTTCAAAGCTCGTTCTTTTGCCTTCTCCACAAACTCATCATACACTCTTTCATGCACAAAAGTCCTGAGACCCCGCACAGCAGCACTGTCCCTGTACAAAAGCATCCAATTGTATATTACATCATTCTCTAAAAATGTTTCCTTTCTTTTTGGGTCTGTAACCGTGAAATACAACTGATGGAGCAAACCTGATTAAAGAACAAAGCAAGATGTGCAAGCTCTACTGCCCGGTCCACATCAGCATCGTCCATTACGATCATAGGGGACTTGCCTCCAAGCTCTAATGTCACTGGCTTGAGGTTGCTTCTTGGAGCCAATTCAAGTATAGCCTTACCAGTTTGAGTTGATCCAGTGAAAGCAAGTTGAAAACAAGAAAATAAAAGCATGGCATTAGAAGATGTAAGACAGATTATAAAAAGACCACTGCATGCTAACTTCTGTAATGGGGATGAGCACTTGATCACAAGCATTAATTCAACCCATCAACCTCCAGCTACCAAGTATTATGCCTTCCTTCTTTTGTTCCGACTTTTCAAATATTTATGATCAATTTTTTTTAAAAAAAAACATGCATTTCTGTTGGAAAGACTTGGAGACCTTTGCGAAGACCTCGAGGATCACCTTAGGCCATGGACACAGCTGATTCTTTGAAGTAACCCTAATTTTATATCAATGATAATAGTTAGAAGAAACATACCATGCTCTTGAACAATGCATCAACAACACCGTCACATGAGGAAGTCAATGCTTGTTTAGTATTTTTTTCCAATTCCCAACCTTCAATTTTAGATCTATATACGTGAATGCTCCTGAGACTTATCAGGCATTACAATAGTATTTAAATTTTAAGAGCATATGAGCATGCAAGTCTTATAGTGTGCAAAATCTATTCCAAAATTTAGTAGATTTTGATTAGTATGTTGCTTTCAATGTCCTGATCACCTGATCAGTTATGTAAGAGTATGCAGAGTATTTTGATTTGAATGGAATGCTTGGAGTGACATGATAAATAAAGTGCAAGGAAAATGTTTTAATAGCTACTAAGCAGTGAAGCATGATATAAGATAAATACTTAGTGATAATTTCACATGACCGACAAATTCTAGATATTGATGAAAAAAAAAAGAGTTTTTGCAATACCTTGTCAACTTCCATGTGACTAGAAATAGTGGCACCAACAGTTGGACCAAATCCAAAGATTATATTTAGAACACCCTCAGGAAGCCCAGCCTAAAACATTGAAAGACAAAATTCATTAAAATCCCAAGGAAGTGAAAAATTTGTAAGGAAGATTTTACTGATTATGTATTTTCAAATATCCCTGCATGCATCACACAGTACTTAACCAAAATTGATAGACAAAAATTTGCTAGAGATTAAACCACTCAATTATCACAACGCCGATCATATGGTTGGCAAATTTAGAAGGATTTATCAAGCTGTTGGCAATCATTCAATCTTTGCTAGCTTTTCATGTGACTATATACCATTTTCAGTATTAGTTGAGCAATTGTTTAGTAAGTCTGAGAAAATTGTATCAATGTTGTGAAACATCAATAAGCCCAATATTGATAATGGAATAATAGGAATCATACCTGAAATAACATCATAACCTTGTTTCACATGGTCAAAACATTACTGAAAGATGGCACAACGACATGGCTACTGGCAATGGAATTCCATCTTTCGCAACCTGTGGTTAAGAAACCAAGCAAACAAACAACAAATAGAGAAAGCACACAACATCTTCCAAGCTCTAATCTAGAAAGCACACGACCAGATAAAGTTTTTGATCAACAGTATTTGACATTATAAAAAGCTGATTATAGAAAGTGCTAAAAATTATTCGAAAGTGAGAAAAGTTGTAAGATCTACTTTGATGAGATAAAAGCAGAAATTATAGCTGATTCTGATGAGTCAATTTAATTCTTTTGTGTTGTTGAATATCATACACTACATAGTTGAAGTGGAATTGAAACTGAAGCTAATTTCTACAATAAAATGTCATAATCAATAAGTGCAGCAGAAGTCTGATAATCCACAAGGTCATTGCTCCCAGAAAAACAAAGCTAATCAGCAGCTTCACTATAAAAATTAATAAAAATGAATGGAGTAGGTTATCGGAAAGGGTGTCAAACATATGCTTCTATCCCTTGTGGATTATCTTGCAAAGGATAGAATGATCATAAATTATCATATCAAGCATGAAATTACCAAAATAGTAAGGAATTTATAAGTTTCAAATTAAATCATACTTTTAGATGTAAATTGTTGCCGCATTGCGTTAGCAATACAATCCCTCTTATGTTCACCCCTCCTTGATTCATCTTGACCAATAGGGTTGAAACTTAATTGCTCACTATCATCCAAGGAGTCATCAATATTGTTGACCTAATTACTGATTTTGATGATTAACAAAAGACATGAGTATATTCATCATGTTTCTGATATGTTTGATAAGTGTTTCAGGCATTAAGGTTGATTAATTAATCAAAAGGAATAAAGGAATAAGTTTTGAATCAAATTTGAAAGGAAATTATTTAAGTTCAGAACTTAGAGTCGACACCTCAACAGTCTAGAGCCGACCCCAGGGCGTATCAGAACATTTCTAAGTTTTTGGCACGGTCCGGAGTCGACACCTATAGTTTCAGAGCTGATTCCAACCTGAGATACAGAGAAGTGCCTTCTACGTCAGTTTCTGGAGCCGACACCTAGAGTTTGGGAGCTGACACCTGAAAGTTGCGGAGCCAACACATGAGATTCTGGAGTCGACTCTAACCTGAGTACAGAGAGGATATTTTTTGGACATTGTTAGAGTCGACACCTTTGGATTCGGGAGCCGACACCTGAAAGTGCCAAGCCGACACATTACTTTTTCAGAGCCGACTCCTTAACAACTTTTACTTACTATTTTTGGACACCTCGACTTGGAGCCGACATATGAAAAGTTGGAGCCGACTCCAACATGTCAGATGTAAATTTTCAAAAGTGACAGATTAACTCAAACGATAATATTTTTCTCACCTAACCTCTAACGGCTATTTTTCTTTGTGTGTAGAAACATCCAACATCTCACAACGGCTAGTTTTCCATCAAAAACCTTGGATTAAGAAGTTTATAAAAAGGAGATTCGTCCGTTTGAAAAGTAAGAACAAAAAGAGAGAAATATTTTATGAAAAATCAAAAAATCCTGTGAAAGAAAGAGAGAGAAATCAAAGAGGAAAGACTTAAAGCTCACATCAACCAATCCTAGAGAGTCCAAAGAGAAATCCAAAGCATTCAAAGCTCAAAATCAGAGGATTTCCCAAGTGAAAAGGAAGAAAGCAAAAGCCCTGTTTTTTCCAACTTCTCAACTGAGATTTTTGTGAGAAATCTGAGCTGAGGCCTGATTCAATCATTCAAGGAAGAAGAGGAAAAGAAGAAAAGCACACATCCAAATCGCTTCAAATAGGCTTTTCTTACCTTTGTTTATTTAATTGCATATTTACTCATTTGAGGAGCCGTTTTGTATTTAAAACTATATTTTTCATTATCATTTGCCAATTCAATCGGAGGATTGAATTAGTGGAGGTAGTATACCTCGGGACAAGCTTTTAGCTTATGGTTTGGGTTTTGTGCTGGTGAGCTCGGAAAAACCAGCTGGGTTCGTTGTGATCCCGAGGGAAAACAACAAGTTTGAGTTGTGAGCTTGTAAATAACTCGATTGTAATCAAGTGGATTATAGTATGGACCCAAGTGCAGCTTAGGAGTGGATGTAGGTGTTGGATACACCGAACCACTATAAAATCTTTGTATTTGTCGTGCATATTATCTCTCTCTCTATCAATTTCATTTGTGCTTTGCTTCAATTAATTTAATTCATTTGAGCATCTTTATATCAATCAAATATTTTCAAAGAGTTAAAATTTTTTAAAGAACCCAATTCACCCCCCCTCTTGGGTTGCCATCTGGGCCAACAATTGGTATCAGAGCTTGTGCTCATTTCGGCTTGATTACACAATCAAGAGTCAAAGATCCAAATGGCAGCTCAAGTTGGATCATCCTTTTTAGAAGGTCAATCCACTAAGGCCACCATTGTTCAGTGGCACCAACTATTCATATTGAAAAGCAAGAATGAGGATATTCATTCAAGCTTTAGACTATGAATTGTGAAGTGTTATAATCAATGGACCTAGCACACCCACACACATAGTTGATGGTTCTATTGTTCCTAAGCCCGAAAGGGATTAGAATGATAATGATAGGAAAATGGCTCAGCTTAATGCTAAAGCCATGAATGTTTTGTATTGTTTCTTAGATGTAAATAAATTTAATCATATTTCTACATGTAATTCCGCAAAAAAAATATGGGATAGATTAGAGGTTACCCATGATGGTACAAATTAAGTTAAAGAATCTAAAATTAATATTCTTGTTCATAAATATGAATTGTTTAGCATGGAACAAACTGAATCTATAACCTGCATGTATACTAGATTTACGGATATTGTAAATGGTTTAAAGAGTCTTGGCAAGACCTATACTAACTCTGAGTTGGTTTGTAAAATTCTTAGGTCTCTTCCAAGGTCATGGGAAGCAAAGGTGACTGCAATCGAAGAAGCCAAGGACCTCAATGCCTTACTTTTGAAAGAGCTACTTGAATCCTTGATGACCCATGAATTAACAATGAAGCAGCATATAGAGGAATACGTCAAGAAGAAGAGAACTATTGCTCTTAAGGCTGCAGAAATTGAGAAAAACAGCAATGAGGATGAAGAAGATGATGATGAGACTGCACTCCTTGCTAAGAAATTTAAAAGATTCATGCAAAGAAGGAGACCTTTCCATAAGAAAAGGTATGAAACAAAAATGGAAGGTGAAAAAGAAAAAGAGGACAAGGACAAGGAAAAGAACCCCTTATATGTTATGAATGTAAGAAACCGGGGCACTTCAGATATAATTGTCCTCAATTAAAGAAAGCCTACAAAAAGAAGAAGAAGGCTTATGTTGCAACATGGAGCGATAGTGAAGAATCCTCTTCTGAGGAGGAACAAAAGGAAGTTGCAAACATTTGCTTCATGGCAAAAGAAGATGATGAGGTAAGTACTGAAACTCATGACTTTACATTTAAAGAATTATTTGAAGCATTTAATGAATTAGTTGATGATTTTAAAGTTTTGAAAAAGAAAAGCAAATATTTAAAAACTGAAAATGCAAATATGCTTAAAGAGAAAAATAAATTAGCTCTAGAAATTAAAGACTTGAAATCTGAAAAAGAAGATGTTGTAAAAGAAAAAGAATTGGTTTCAAATGAGAACCTTAATCTAAAGAAAGAGGTTGATAAATATAAGGATATAGTTGATAGATTTACCTTAAGTTCTTCAAAATTAAACATGATTTTAGATAGTCAAAAGACTATTTTTAACAAGGCATGATTAGGATATAATCCTCTTAGAAGCAAAAATCTTTGAAAAATATTTATACGTGCTGGCCAATCACCTAATATTACTTATTTCAAATGTGGTTTAAAAGGACATAAATCATATGAATGCAATATTATGAAAACTAGCAAAAATTTGAAAATTAAAGGAAAGAAAATATGGGTTCCGAAAGGAACAACCTTTATTGCTACTAACCATGAAGGATCCAAGAAACTTAGGTACCTAAACAGAACGTTTGATCATCTTGCAGGAGTGTCTTGCGGCTAAAAGATCAAAACAAAAGTGGTATCATGATAGCGGCTGCTCAAGACACATGACGGGTGACAAGGAGCAATTCATCACCCTTTAAGATAAAAGAGGAGGAGTTGTTACATTTGGAGACAATGGTAAAGGCCAAATTATGGGATTTGGTAAAATTCAAATAACTCCATCCACTTTTACAGAGAATGTTTTATATGTTGATGGTTTAAAGCATAATCTAATTAGCATTAGCCAATTGTGTGATAAGGGTTTCAAAGTTTTATTTGAAGCTTCCATTTGCATTGTTTCTAATCTCGTAGACAATAGCATTATATTTGTTGGTAATAGAAATGACAATGTATACTTAATTGATTTAGACAATCTGTCTACTAGTAATCATTGCTTAGTTGCTGATAATGCTAATGTGAATGAGATTGGATGGCTATGGCATCGTAGATTAGGTCATGCAAGCACACACCTAATTTCAAAATTAATTAGAATGGATTTAGTTAAAGGACTTCCAAAACTAGATTTTGAAAATAATAGAATTTGTGATGCATGTCAATTTGGAAAATAAACTAGAAACTCTTTTAAATCTAAGAACATTGTTTCCACTTCTAGCCACTAGAGCTACTTCACATGGACCTTTTTGGACCTACTAGAACCACTAGTCTAGAGGAAAGAAATATGGTCTTATAATAGTAGATGATTATTCTAGATTCACTTGGGTATTATTTTTGGCTCACAAAAATGAGACTTTCTCGATATTTCTGAAATTCTTCAAGAAAGTCACTAATGAGAAAAACAACACCATAGTATCTCTTAGAAGTGATCATGGAACAGAATTTGAAAATTATTTATTTAAAAATTTTTACATTGAAAATGGCATTCATCATAATTTCTCTGCACCTAGAACACCACAACAAAATGGAGTTGTAGAAAGAAAGAATAGAACACTTAGAAGACATGGCCCGTACCATGCTATGTGAAAGCCAACTCCCAAAATACTTTTGGGTGAAAGCTATAAACACAGCATGTTACATCTTAAATAGAGCTTTAATTAGGCCAATTCTTAAGAAAACTCCCTATGAACTATGGCATAATAGAAAACCAAACATTAGTTATTTTCATGCATTTGGTTGTAAATGTTTCATTCATAATAATGGTAAAGATAATCTTGAAAAATTTGATGCAAAATCTGATGAAGGCATATTCTTAGGATATTCAACAACTAGTAAAGCCTATAGAGTATTTAACAAGAGGAACTTAATTGTAGAAGAATCTATTCATGTAGTTTTGATGAGTCTTTAGCATCAAGTTCAGAAAAGATTGATGATGAGGAAGATACAATTTTGCTAGAAAGAAATATTGAAAAATTAAATATAGATGTATCTTCAGATCATGAACAAGAAGCTAAAGATGATGATTCACCTAGGGTTGATGTTATTGATACTAATCATAATGATGTAGATCTTCCTAGAGATTGGAGATATGCCTATGGTCATCCAAGGAATTGATTATAGGTGATCCATCTCAAGGAGTAAGAACTAGATCATCTATGAGAAATATCAATAATCATCTTGCATTTGTATCTCAAATTGAACCTAAAACTATTGAAGAAGCCGAAAAAGATAGTAATTGGATGTTAGCTATGCAAGAAGAATTAAATCAATTTACTAGGAATAATGTATGGTCCTTAGTTGATAGACCTAAAGGTCATTCAATTATAGGATCTAAATGGGTATTTAGAAATAAATTAGATGAAAATGGCATAGTAATTAGAAATAAAGCTAGATTAGTTGCAAAAGGATATAATCAAGAAGAAGGAATTGATTTTGATGAAACTTTTGCACCTGTAGCTAGATTAGAAGCAATTAGACTATTACTTGCATTTGCATGTCATATGAATATCAATTTATTTCAAATGGATGTTAAAAGTGCATTTTTAAATGGTTTTATAAATGAGAAGTTTTTGTAGAACAACCCCCTGGTTTTGAAGATCATGAATTTCCAAATCATGTTTTTAAATTACACAAAGCACTTTATGGTTTAAAACAAGCACCTAGAGCTTGGTATGATAGGTTAAGTAAATTTCTAATTGAAAATAATTTTTCTAGAGGAAATGTTGATAAAACTTTATTTTTAAAAAAGATAAAGATTTATTAGTAGTACAAATATATGTAGATGATATTGTATTCGGTGCTACTAACAATCTTTTGTCAAGAATTTGCTAAGTTAATGCAGGGTGAATTCGAGATGAGCATGATGGGAGAACTCAATTTCTTCCTAGGACTTCAAATCAAACAAGAAAGAAGGGATTTTCATCAACCAAACAAAGTACACAAAGAAAATTCTCAAGAAGTTTGGAATGGAATCAATCAAACCCCTTGGAACACCTATGAGTCCTTCATGCAAATTAGATAAAGATGAAGATGGTAAGAAAGTTGATCAAAAGCATTATAGAGGTATGATCGGATCTCTACTTTACTTAACAGCAAGTAGACCAGATATTATGTTTGTTGTTTGTATGTGCTAGATTTCAATCAGAACCTAAAGAATCTCACTTAATTGCTGTAAAAAGAATTTTAGATATTTAAGTGGAACTAAAAATGTAGGATTATGGTATTCTAGAGACTCAACACTAAATTTGATTGCTTATTCTGATTCTGACTATGCTGGATGTAAATTAGATAGAAAAAGTACAAGTGGTGCATGTCAATTTTTAGGAAGTAACTTAATCTCTTGGTTTAGCAAAAAAAAAATTCGGTTGCATTATCTACTGCTGAAGCAGAATATGTTGCAGCTGGAAGTTGCTGTGCTCAAATCCTTTGGATTAAGTGACAACTTGAAGATTATGGCATAACACTTGATAAAACTCCTATTAGATGTGATAACACTAGTGCAATCAATTAACTAAAATCCTATACAACATTCAAGAACTAAACATATTGAAATTAGATATCACTTTATTAGAGAACATGTAGCTAATGGTGACATTTGTCTTGATTATGTTTGTACTAATGAACAATTAGCTGATATATTTACAAAACCTTTGAGTGAAGAGAGATTTTGTTATCTTAGAGGAGAATTAGGAATTTGTGACCCATTGGAATAATTTTGAAACCCTTAAGGATTGACTATCTAGAATTCAATCAATTTCTTGAAAATTTTTCATGATTCTAAGGACAATTTATCTAGATATTTGAACAATTTGATTCTATACATTCCAAAGATTTATTCAAAATTTATTGATTTTCTTTTGACAATTTCGGATCCTTGAAACTCCTATTTTTTTTCTGAAACTATCAATGGAGTCGACACCCTTATTAGTGGAGTCGACACCTCGTCTGTGTCGCTTTCGGTCTGAGACCTTAGAGCCGACACCCGCCTTAGCGGAGCCGACTCCACTTCGGGCACTAACTGTATTAGTGACCTGGAGCCGACACCTCGCTTTGCGGGAGTCGACTCCAAGTGGTCCAGGTTAACTATTTAGGGCAGAGCGACTCCTCTTTCATTTCAATCGACTCCTAACTCTCCCAAACTCTCTCAAACTTTTTCCAAAACCCTAAATATCTTAAATTGGCCTCTCCATAGCACTCAATGGCACCCAAGCAAGGGATCATTGTTTGGAGGAAGAGTAACAACGGGGAAGCGTATGGCAAGGCGTCCGGCACGTGAACCCTCTTCGGAATCATCCTCCAGCTCAACCGCATCCACTCCCAGTGCCATTCCTAGCCCCTCCTCACCACAAGTTGATACCCTAGCCGGCCAAATCATTACTATGGAAGAAAGGTGGATTTTGAATTTTTTGAAGCCAAGGGTTTTGCTATTGGGAGACAAATCAAGGAACTCGGTTGGGATAAGGTATGTTCCTTAGACGTACCCACTTATCCGCTCTAGTCAAGGAATTTTACTTCAATTTGTCAAGAGGAGATGGAGGATTAGTTAGTATGGTTAGAGGAGAAGAATCCATCTCACATTCGAAATTTTAGGAAATCTTTTAGAAATCCCTGTTGGATTGATTGCAAATAATCACAGTGATAGAGCAGGAGCCTTGTCAAGGATGTTGGAAGAGATTTTACCGAATTTGAGGAAGTTAGGGCAAATCAGTTGCCTCTTGAGCTTAGACTGTTACATAATATATGTGGTAGGATCCTATTTCCTAAAACTGGCAGGTTTGAGTATGTCTCAGAGCGAGACATAGTGATCATGGACTATATTTTGATAGGTCAGCCAATCAATCTAGCAGGAATGATGATATGATACATGGCTGAGGCCGGAAGCAAGAGGAGATCGACCTTGCCTTATGGAATGGTCCTGACCATGGCATTCAAAAGTCAAGGAGTTGTTATTTCTGAGAATGAGCCATTGAAAAACCTAAGGCACACTGATTATTACAGCTTGGCTACAGTGCATAAAATGGGATTTATGAAAGTGGATGGCAGATGGAAAAGAAAAGGTCATCTGGATGAGAGAGCAGCTGACATTGGAGCCACTGCACCATCTGAGGCAGGTCCATCAGTGAGGCATCCATCACCAGAGCCTAGTAGATCATCACCACCACCGGCACCTACTCCAGTTCCTGCACCTGTACCATTGTTTGTTCCTTCTGTTGGTTTTTCTAATGTTCAATTAGAGCAACTTAAAGAATTATTTAGTACTAACAAAGAAGAGATGAAAACTGAGATAGATAGTCTAATGAGCTTGAGAGAATTATTTTATTCCTTGGATGAAAGGATGAGCAAGATAGAATCCACCCTTGGATCTTCTTCAGAATCTTTAAAGAATGATCTCATGCATATTTTGAGCAGCTCAAAGAATTCGGAGGAGATTCCGAGACTTATTCTAGATGCAATGCAGAACTTCAGGAGAAAATCACAGTGGCATCTGCATTCTTTGATAGAAGGTTAAATGAATTTATCAGAGTTCAAAGGGATGGAATGGGAAACTCTTAGAAGAACTCAAGAACCGTTTCAGAATTTGATGTTTTACCTTTTGTTGTTAGAAGTTTAGTTTAAATTTCTTTTGATGTAATGAAGCTTTTCTTTTGATGTAATTAGATTTCGAAGTTTAGGATCTTGATGTAATGAAAGCAACATTTTGATATAGTTGAAAGTATTTATAATGTAATGTTTTGATACTCTAATGAATATCATATTTGCTATCTTTGCATCTTGATTTTGAATGACTTGAATTGAGTTTTTATTCACTTATGTTTAATGCATTGATCTATACTTCTTAACCTTTTTGTTGATTACAAAAAAGGGGGAGAAGTAAATGATATTTGTATATGTATAAAAGTTATAATTGAATGTACAAAGGGGAAAGAAGATAATCAATATATATTGAATGAATTTCATTAATTAATTGGTATCAAGCATTGAATGAACTTAATTGATAAGAAGAAAAGATGTTAATTTAAGTATCATAGGGAGAGCTACCTTGTTCAGGGGGAGCTTAACTATGAAAACTTATCTTTGAAAATTTCATTAATTAATCATGCATATACTCAATGTTTTCGTCATCATCAAAAAGGGGGAGATTGTTGACCCAATTATTGATTTTGATGATTAATAAAAGACATGAGTATATTCATCATGTTTCTGATATATTTGATAAGTGTTTCAGGCATTAAGGTTGATTAATTAATCAAAAGGAATAAAGGAATAAGTTTTGAATCAAATTTGAAAGGAAATTATTTAAGTTCAGAACTTAGAGTCGACACCTCAACAGTCTGGAGCCGACCCCAGGGCGTATCAGAACATTTCTAAGTTTTTGGCACGGTTCAGAGTTGACACCTATAGTTTCGGAGCCGACTCCAATCTGAGATACAGAGAAGTGCCTTCTGCGTCAGTTTTTGGAGCTGACACCTGGAGTTCGGGAGCCGACACCTGAAAGTTGCAGAGCCGACACCTGAGATTCTGAAGCCGACTCTAACCTGAGTACAAGAGCATATTTTTTGGACATTGTTAGAGTCGACACCTTTGGATTCGGGAGCCAACACCCAAAGCGCCGAGCCAACACATTACTTTTTCAGAGCCGACTCCTCAACAACTTTTACTTACTATTTTTGGACACCCGACTTGGAGCCGACACATGAAAAGTTGGAGCCGACTCCAACATATCAGATGTGGATTTTCAAAAGTGGCAGATCAGGTCAAACGGTAATATTTTTCTCACCTAACCTCTAACGGCTATTTTTCTTTGTATGTAGAAACATCCAAGCATCTCGCAACGGCTAGTTTTCCATCAAAAACCTTGGATTAAGAAGTCTATAAAAAGGGGATTCGTCCATTTGAAAAACAAAAACAAAAAGAGAGAAATATTTTGTGAAAAATCGAAAAATCCTGTGAAAGAAAGAGAGAGAAATCAAAGAGGAAAGACTCAGAGCTCACATCAACCAATCCTAGAGAGTCCAAAGAGAAATCCAAAGCATTCAAAGCTCAAAATCAGAGGATTTCCCAAGTGAAAAGGAAGAAAGCAAAAGCCATGTTTTTCCCAACTTCTCAACTGAGATTTTTGTGAGGAATCTGAGCTGAGGCCTGATTCAATCATTCAAGGGAGAAGAGGAAAAGAAGAAAAGTACACATCCAAATCGCTTCAAATAGGCTTTTCTTACCTTTGTTTATTTAATTGCATATTTGCTCATTTGAGGAGCTGTTTTGTATTTAAAACTATATTTTTCATTATCATTTGCCAATTCAATCGGGGGATTGAATTAGTGGAGGTAGTATACCTTGGGACAAGCCAAGGTTAGCTTGTAGTTTGGGTTTTGTACTGATGAGCCCGAAAAAATTAGCTGGGTTCATTGTGATCCCAGGAAAAATAATAAGTTTGAGTTGTGAGCTTGTAAAACAACTCGACTATAATCAAGTGGATTATAGTGTGGACCCAAGTGCGGCTTGAGAGTGGACGTAGGTGTTGGATACACCGAACCACTATAAAATCTTTATGTTTGTCGTACATATTATCTCTCTCTCTATCAATTTTATTTGTGCTTTGCTTCAATTAATTTAATTCATTTGAGCATCTTTATATCAATCGAAATATTTCAAAGAGTTAAAATTTTTTAAAGAACCCAATTCATCCCCCTCTTGGGTTGCCATCTGGGCCAACAGATATCATTGGCATTGAAATACTTATTGTTGCCTTGAGTTTGTCGAATAAAATTATGTATGATGCAGCAAGCCAAAATAATTTTTTTGAACTTCGAACCGGTAAGACAGTGGCGATCGAAGAATCTTGAATCATTTCTTTAGAATCCCAAAAGCCTTTTCCACACAATTACAGAGTTGTGCATGCTGATGGTTGTATAGGTCCTTATAGTTCTCATAATTTCGCCGACCCGGTGTGGATGTATGAAATGTACTAAGATGATATCTAGTACCCCGATATGGTGCCAAAAATCGATCTGTATTCGTGTACCCTGAGTCGACCAAGTAATACTTTCCTGCATAAATTGACACTAAGCACGCATAATCAACAACATGTGAATTGTTATCGTTCCAGCAACGTGGTTATGATTTCAAAAACATACCTTCGGGGACTGTAAATCCCCCATGGTCACAACACCACTTCAAAACTCTCATGTCCGCTGCCGATCCTTCCCATCCAATGCACACAAACATAAACATATAGTCGAAAGATACAACAGCCATTACATTCTGAGATATGGTGTTCTTTCGATTGCGAAATCGAGGTTGATCCTCTTTCGGTAGTATGACCTTAATATGCGTGCCATCTATGGCACCAATTGCATCCTACAGTCAAAAAATTTTTTTAGCAAAGCATATGAATTGTAGTTGATGGTACATGTCATGGTCAATGTTCGACCGTTACCTTAAAGAATGGATAAAAAGTTCAATTTTCTCTTATCTTCGGATGAACCGATGAATCATTTGATGGAAGTTGAATGAACTCATCCTGCAAATGTAATACAACATCCAAAACCTTATGAAAATACCTACTTATCGTCTCTCCGAGTGCTGGTAGGTCTCCTGAATAATCCTATTCGATTGACCATGACCTAGACATGACAAAAAGATTGCCAGTTGTTCATCAAGTTCCACCGTCCTACCCGATTTTAGGGATCCCATGCCAACAACTTTGTCTTTGAAAATTTGAAATATCTCTCTGTGTTCATTCTCAGGTACCAGTAGCAACAATCAAAATGCCCATTCAAAATATCTCGAATAATGTTCGCACCGCTGAATTGTCGAGTATGGCATGGAACCCTTTGAGGACACGAAGTCTCTTTGTCTGTTTCCATTAACTCTTCCAACGTTTCGATCATAATGTCTTCATCAAGTAGCATTGACTCCAAAGTTCCAATTAAAGCAAATCGATGACTTGCCATATCAATTGCAAAAACACCAGCTACATGTACAATGAAATAAAAATATATATTTATCATATCACTACAAGCCCTGCAAATGTCACTAGCACAAGTATACTGACTGAAAATTAAAATATAGCACTACATGCCTTCCAAATGTCACTGGCACAAGTATACTGATTGAAAATTAAAACATAGCACTATATGCAAGTATACTGACTGAAAATTAAAATATAGCACTACATGCCTTCCAAATGTCACTGGCACAAGTATACTGATTGAAAATTAAAACATAGCACTATATGCCTTCCAAATGTCACTGGTAAAAGCATATCGATTGAAAATTAAAACATAGCACTATATGCCTTCCAAATGTCATTGGCACAAGCATATTGATTAAAAATTAAAACATAGCACTACATGCCTTGCAAATGGTACTTTCAAAAGTTATTTAAACACGTCCTAAAGTAAGCAAATGACATCATTACATATCCCGATAATGGGTACACAACATGTCAATGAAAGTGAAAGTCCCAACAAGTTCAAAGACCTCAATGACGACTCAAGTGGTAATTAACAAAACCTCTCAATTGCTCTCCTTTTAACATCATGAATAAGTGAAGAGTGTCCATCGATTGATAGAAAATGTTAGACATCACTGAAAAGTCTTCAATTGATAAATTTAAAGTAAAAAGCTTCGTTACGCACTTGTCAATGCAACACGAAGCTTCGATTTGTGCCTTCTCAAGTTCAACAGCCAACATCTTCTTCTCCAATTCTAGAACTTGTTGTGAGAACTCCAAATGTTGTGAGGATTGCCGCCTCAACTCCTCTAATATTTCCACTTTGTCAACTCCTCCAACTCTTCTATGTCACTGTGTGGGAGTAGTATCTTGACGTGGCCTCTTGCCTTGAGAGAATGCTGCACCATCAGAGGCCGAATCATTAGGATTAATAGAAGGGTTATCAGATTGATATTGTGGAGTTGGTGAAGGTCCAATATCATCAGAGTCTCCTCCTCCCTCTATATCTACACGAATCACATCATTGTCAATCACATTGTGTAAATTCGATTCATCAGAATAGCTACAGTCCGAATGAGTTAGTAGAGGAGGGGCACTAGTTCATGAAATTGGAACGTCCGATGATTGGAGAGCTGGAATTGCTTGCTGAGGAGTGTAATCAATGCGTGTCACAGCCCCTCCACCGGTAGCAACTTGCTTTCCATACCATATGAGCATATCCTCATATGGTGCAAAAGGCTTGTTCCTACAGTGTATCAGTTCCTTATTGACCTATTATACACCCAAATATATAATTAGCTTCAGTATATTTTAACTATATGAAAATGTAAGAAACATGGACTAATTTGCTTACCGAGATCATACTGTCCCATTGTTCATCAGTATTAGCTAGGATTTGTCTCTCGGGGTCTCAACCCCAACCAGACAAAGTAGCCAAGTAATGATATTGGTGAAATAGTTTTATCAAATTTTTTATTCTATTTGCATGTTTTGAACACTATAGTTGGTTTTAGCCTCCATATTGAACCGTTCTAGAACTTGAAGGAGTGCAGGCTTGGTAAAAGTGTTTTCGATTGTACCATCAATAAGAAACTCCTCCTTCAGCAATCTTGATAAGATTTTATCCTTTTCATTGGTCCAATTAGTAACCCTAGCACGAGATGATCCAATTTCACTACTCTTCGAACTACCAGCCATGGTTCTTCTTTCCTGGGCCTAACTATTCGACGAGATGCAAGAAAAAAAAATATAAGTCTAATGAATTAGTAGAATATGCTGATAAGTTGGTTGCATGAAAAACATAAATTGCTGACAAGTTGCAACCAAACAAGGCACAATATCAATTGACATTGGATCTCACAAGCATTTTACTGTGATTTCAGATTCCGATCCAATTTATAAAAACTAGAAATCTAGATTAGTATAGACAAGGCTCGAATTTAGAGAATTGGTGTCCCAGTACTTCTTTTTTTCATACGTAATTGTGGTGGTGAATAGATTTATTAAATCAGCATAATTGCACGTAGTTTCAGAGGAAAGGAATCGAGGGCAGAAGATTACAAAAAGATTGATGGGGATGTGAATGCTTTGTTAGGTAGAAATTGCCCCTTAAGAAAAAAAGATTAAAATTTTGCCAAGGATCAGAGTCACAGGTGGCCTTTGACTAGAAAAATCCTTTTATTGCTTTTGAGTGACGCATTCCACGTGGTTCTATAATCAATTGGTCCAATATCTTTCCTGATAAGGAACATTTAATGAATAAATAATTTATTAACTCCTGATAATACACATCCATTGCTTATTTCTCATTCTTTCTTAGCTAAACTGCCACCTGTATGCAACTTATTTTAAATAGTCAACCTATGAAAGACTTTTTAACTTTTTATAGAATATATACTTTCTATATTATCAAATGGAAGGTATAGATAATTCCTCGATAATGGATAACTTGTAGTAAAAGTCTACACTGAATCTGTCACCTCGATTGAACTTCTAGCTAGAGTAAGACATCATGTGATGAAGAAGGATACATAGTAAATAGAAGACTTTAGAGTTATGATAGCTTAAAAGATTTCGTAACTATAAAGTGGTCCCGCAAGCGTATCAATCATATTTGTTTTCTGTAACTTTAACAATGAAAGATTATTTCTTGATGGCACAACCATGCATGAAGATTCTTGCAGAGGTAAGCAAGAGAAACAGGAGCAACCTAGCAATATATATTCAGAATCTGATGTTATCTTACCATTAACAAGCCTATAGGAATCAACTGATACTCATTTAGTTAGTGTTTGATAGAAAAAATATTATTCATGGATAAGTGTACGGGATAGAGTTTATCCCCTAGCTATTCCTAAGGATATTCCTTGACTATCCCATTGATCATATCAAATGCAAAAAGGTAATTCCATAGGATAACCTTTTTTTACTCTTATTTGGAGGGATAACCAGCTATTCCTATATTTCTAGGGAATAAATTGAGGGGATATCCCATGGCTAACCATGGTTAACCATGAATTATCTCTTTGGTTAACTTTATTCTTTGCTATCCCTTAAATATCCTCTCATATCCCCTATTTCAAACACTACCTTAAGCACTTATCTCATGGACGGATACAGGGCATGCAGCCTAGTTTCATTATATGCACATCATCCCTTGTACACAAAGAATTATGTGATCGGGACCATCCGCACCCATGCATATATTTCTTTTCTCCCCAGTTTTAATTAGTTGTCCAACTCGGTTGTACAAAAGATAAGGAGGAGCCTGATCTCAAATGCCACTTTAGAAATTGGCTAATTTCTATTTGTCCCTGTTTCTTGATCCTAATTAATGGTGTGGCATAGTGCTGGCACAGCAGAACATGTTCCAGAAGATCAGGCTCATATTGTGTCCTCAGAAGGCATGCTTGCACAAACTGAGTTCTAATCATTTTGACACATCATCTCAACTCCACTCCTTTCTGGCAGCACTGGCTTTCATGCATGAATAGGGGGCGTGCACTTGCTAGCGACAGAGGAGGGTACTGCATTTTATGCAGGTTGCTAGCAGTGGATACTGAAGTGGGGAAAAGACATGGAGAACAAATGATTTGAGAGAGAGAGGGAGAAAGAGAGGATTGTGTGAATATTAACTCAATGAACAAACCAACAAATTTTATTAGTCTGATGCTATCCTGCGTTGAAGTCCTTAGCATAGAAGCTAATGCTACACAAGAATATGTTGACCTAGAATACTGTAGGTTGACCTGGCATTGGTATCAGGCCAAGAGTGACTACAGGACTCTTGGTCTCCTACGCCCCTTAAAAACAAAAAAGTCGGAGAAAAAATCTCTGTTATCCGGTTCTTTCCTCCAATGGACCTCCGCCCTCCTTCCTCTCCGGCTCAGCGGATTTAGGGTGTGGACCATCATGAAGACTGAAATATGGTTTGATTAGAAAAAACCCTCAAAATCGAACTTCGACATGGAAGGAGGAAATCGAAATTTTTTCTCTAAAAAGCTTTTTTTAAAAAAATAAAGGCCATCAAGGATTTCAAAAGCAAATCTCGGTTATAATCCCTCAAATTGAAGCAACTAGGGAGAAATATTCAAAAGTAACCTATAATTATATGATGTAAGAAATCCAAATCTCGGTTATAATCCTTGTCTAGGGTTTAGCAGCCAATGGATAGGAAAGAGAAGAGAAGAAAGAGAAGCGTACCTTATTACTTCAGCTAACAGGGGACGAAGAGTCGAAAAAATGGGGAAATGGAAGATCGGGAGACGAGAGTAAGCGATTGGGAGACGAGGGAGCACGAGATTGGACGACGAGAGATTGGGATGATGGCTCGGATGGGAGGGGAGGCGGAAAGGTCACGGCCAGGTCTAGGGCAAGCAATTTTTTTTAAATTAACATATTTACCCTCAAAGGATAGCGAAGGAGTAACCAGCTATTCCCCAAGTCTCTAGGGAATAAGTTCAGGGATAACCCATGGTTAACCATGGGTTATCCCCTCTGGTTAATTTTATTCCGTGCTATCCTTCGTAGTTATAGCATTTGGGGATAAGGGGGGATATCTCCTGGATATCCTCCCTTATTCCCCACATCAAACACAGCCTAAAAGTCTTTGTACACTACCTCTGGTGCAGCAAGTCCTATGTAAAACCATCTCTTTTTATTGGTCCATATAGATCATACATGGCCTAACAATGCAGGACAGGATAGCTCTGATATGATGTTATGTTTTGATCGTGACGTCCATTAAATGCACTTTTTCTTTATTTTAAAAATGGTGTGCAGATGAAAATGCCCTTTCCCTCCAACCTACTTCTACCATCATTTTTTCTTGGATTATATCTTATGCAAGAAAAAGTCTTTCCGATTCTAAAACATTATTCTCCCTCGCTCTGGCTTTCGGGTGCAAGAAATCAGTCCAAGATTTAAGCAAGATCCTTCCCCCTCGCTCTGACTTTCGGGTGCAAGGAATCAGTCCAAGGTTTAAGCAAGATCCTTCCCCATCGCTCTGAAAGTTCTGTCTAAGGTTTTCCTCCTGTTTTGATTTTCGATCGAAAGAAAATATTTTAGCTTCAAGGCTGAAATACCTAGCTACTGAAGACTTCTTCATAAAATGTCATCGCAGTAGGAAGTAAAAGGTCCTTGTTCCCACATCTTTATATAGTTTCTTTATTACATCAACTGTTTTGGAGGAAGTTAATGCATTAGGAAACCGTTTAATGCTCAGGTAACATCCTTAGATCAAAACAGTTATGACACTCTGGGAGTCATAACTCAGTCCTCTAGCGAATGTTAATACCTTGATTTAGTATTTTTCTACATGAATGTCATACTCTTTTAACTAGAATGTTATACTTTATGAACTAGGGTGTCGTCAGAGTGTTTCGGCCTATATTCTCTATTATTTTCTGTCCCTATAGCTCTAGTGTCGTCATTTTACAACTCGGGTGTCGTACGATATTTTCTGGGGTATCGTAAGTTTCTGCATTCAGTTTTAACTAGGGTGTCATAATATGAGAACTGGGGTATCGTAATATGAGAGCTAGTGTATTGTCAATTCATGGCTTAACAGTTACATTTAGGGTGCCGTTATATAAGAACTGGGGTATCGAAGGTTTGTAACTTTAGTGTCGTAATGTTTCCTTCGGTGTCGTAAGGCTAGGGTGTCGTAACAGTATTTCTGAGGTGTCGTAAGTTCTATAGTTATCATTTGAAGTTAGGGTGTCATCATTTGATAGCTCGGGTATCGTCATGTTACAGCATTCTATTTCATTTCAGGTGTCGTAATATGAGAACTGGGGTGTCATAAGTTATTTTCTGGGTGTCGTAAGTTGTTTTCTGAGATGTCATAAATTATTTTCTGGAATATCGTAATTCTCAGTGATATATTTAAATGTTAACGGGTGTCATAGTTTTAATCAGAGGTGTCGTAAGTTGCTTTCTGGGGTGTCGTGAGTTTCAGTCATGTCTTTAACTGCTAAAAGGTGTCATAGTTTTTACCTGGGGTATCGTAAGTTGTTTCATGGGGTGTCGTTAGTTTTTGCCTAAACAGTTTCAGCTAGGATATCGTAATATGAGAACTAGGGTATCGTAATATAAGAGCTAGTGTGTCGTCAGTTCGTGGCTTAACAGTTGCATCTAAGGTGTCATTATATAAGAACTGGGGTGTCAAAGGTTTGTAACTGCAGTGTCGTAATATTTCCTTAGGTGTTGCAAGGCTAGGGTGTTGTCAGATTATTTCTGAGGTGTCGTAAGTTCTATAGTTATCATTTGGAGCTAGGGTCTCATCATTTGATAGCTCAGGTATCGTAAGTTATTTTCTGGGGTGTCGTCATGTTATGGCATTTAGTTTCATTTTGGGTGTCGTAATATGAGAATCAGGGTGTCATAACAATCTTTCTGGGATGTCGTAATTTGTTTTCTGAAGTGTCGTAAATTATTTTCTAGGGTGTCATAATTCTTAGTGATGTCTTTAACTATTAATGGGTGTCGTAGTTTTAATCAGGGATGTCGTAAGTTGCTTTCTAGGGTGTCGTGAGTTTCAGTCATGTCTTAACTGCTAAAGGGTGTCGTAAGTTGCTTTCTGGGGTGTCGTGAGTTTCAGTCATGTCTTTAACTGCTAAAGAGTGTCGTAGTTTTTATCTGGGGTGTCATAAGTTGTTTCATGGGTGTCATTAGTTCCTGCCTGAACAGTTTTAGCTAGGGTGTCGTAATATGTGAACCTTGGTGTCGTTAGGCCCTGCCTTAGTGTCTTATGAATGGGTGTCATCATTTTATAGCTACGATGTCGTTTTTTGTAAACTGAGGTGTCGTGACTTCTAAACTTGGGTATCATAAGTTCATGTCTTTAACTATTAATGGGTGCCGTAGTTTTTTAACTAGGAAGTCAAACAGGAAGCCATTATTCAGACCATAGATGGTATGTATTCTTAGTATCTAGGGTTCGAACATAATTGGGTTATCGTATTTCTTTAACCGAGGTGTCATATTTCTTTAACCTTGGTGTCGTAATGCTTTGTCAGGATATATTGACAACTAAATTTATGGATATCATTGTTTATGACTATGTGCCTATATTTCCATAAACGATGTTGAAATTATAGATCGAAAAGAAATCGAGCACAATCTTGGCCGTGCACCTTTACCCATCGCTTAAAATGCAGGGGATGATACTATTGTTCCTCAAACTAGAATGGAATTCAATTCAGCAGATGATGTATATACTTTCTATAATGGATACACAAAAAGAGTTAATTTTGGAATCATAACAGTGTGTAGCAGGGCCAACTACAACAAACAACTTTGCTTCAAGCACCTGGCGTGTTGAAGGCAAGAAAATTCTAGAAAAACAGAGAAGAGTATGAATCATAGGGATGCTGGCAAAGTTGATTGTATGGTATTCATAAAGCAAGACTGAATGCTACAAATGGTAAGTGGATATTGGTTGAGGTTCTCTAGAACATAACCATCAGATTTCCATAACATCAACTGGTTATCTAAAGTCTCATAGGAGGATTAGCACACCAGAGAAGGCATAGATCAATAATTTACATGCCGTAAATGTGCCCACAACTCAGATATACTCTGCCATAGCAAGGAGAAAAGGGAGCAGAAGATAATTGGATTTCACAAAGAAGGATGCTCATAATTTCATTTGTCGCGAACATCAGTCTAAGCTGAAAGAAGGAGATGCTCAGTCAATGGTAATCCATTTCACCGAAATGCAAGTCAAAAATCCCAATTTATTCTATACCTTAGACCTTAATGATAATGGTCATCTCAGGTCTGTCTTCTGGATTCATCCAAGGTCAAGATTGGCATGCACATACTTCGGTGATGCTCTAAGCTTTGACTCAACCTACTTGACAACTAGATATCAAATGCCTTTTTGTCCATTCGTTGGGGTCAACCATCATGGACAGTCCACTTTGCTTGGTTGTGCATTGTTGTCTGATGAGATGACTGAAACATATAAATAGGTTTTTCAGTCATGGCTGGATGCAAATGGTGGTCAAGCATCTATTGCCATAATAACTGTCCAAGATAAGGCAATCGAGGCTGTTGTTAGGAAGGTTTTTCCTAACACACATATTGATTTTGTCTTTGGCATATATTGAAGAAGATACCTGAAAAGATTGGCCATATTTGCACAGCAAATCCCAAATTTATGGTTAATTTCGATGAGGTGATATATGATTCACTGACCATACAGTCATTCAAGGAAAGGTGGGTACATCTTATGGAGAAATATAAAGAATGCAAGGTTATAGATTGGTTCAATGTCCTTTACGAATGCCGGGATAAATGGGTCCCAATTTACCTTAAGGATACATTCTTCGCAGGTTTGTAGGACATTATGTTTGGTTTATGTTCATGTTCAATGCTTCTTTTTTTGACATAATTATGTACAGGGATATTGTAACATCCTGAAAACCTTGTAATTTATGGCATTTTCATTTGAAATGAAAGTCAGAAAGTTTCAGTGAATGTGGGTGTGTGGCCTTTTGATAAATGTAAAGAGAAGAAATTTGGAGTAAAAGTATATTTCTGAATGTCAATGAGTTTGATTTAAGAAATTGAGAGACTTAAGTTTTAATGAGTTTAAATCACAAGAAAAATCAAGTTTAGTTTGAGTTTTATCCTAAAATGATGTTTTTAGTGGTTGGAGTCGACCCTATTGGAGTGGAGTCGACTCTGGCACGGTTTTAAACTTTCGGCACGCTTTGGAGTCGACACCTGCAGAGCTGGAGTTGACCCCTACTTTTCAGGAGTCGACCCCTACTTTTCTGGAGCCGACACCTATTTCTGTTGGAGCCGACTCCAAATCTGTTCGAGCCGACTCCAAGACGGCAGGTTTTTCTGAGTTAAATCTTGAGAATTTCATATTTAATCCGTTTCAAGTCCGATTTGGATGTCGTTTGGACCGTTGGATTTATAAAATCGAGTTCTTCAAGCTGGTAAAGTCTTTTCTTAGAAATGTTACATAAAAGTATCAATTTAAGTAAAAAATGATGATCTGGGCTATAAATCGATTAAAAAAATGCTATATCAGGGGCAAAATGGGAAAAGGCTCCGATGTCAATTGCTAATTGTGTTAAGGGCAACTTGGGAAAGAAAATCTAAGGGCAAAATATCATGGTTATAAGTGAGCCACGTGTTTTCCAAAAAGCGCGCGTTAAGAGTGTTTGAGGGCAAAAG